>CM046846.1:6783392-7253392 GCA_025618425.1 Heliocidaris tuberculata
GGGGGGGGAGATATTGTAGTTGCTATATTATGGGGGGAGGGGGTCGCGGTCATTTCGTTGTTCCTTATAAATTACCATAAGAAAGAGACATACTGCAGTCTTTATTAGTATATATTTACATATTAAGCACAAAAGTTTCTTCTTTTTTTTTTTTTTAGTCTTTTTGAAATTTATTTCTTCATCTATTTAATCATTTAACATGTTTAACCGACTATTTCCATAATTATAAAGTGTACTAATTAATTATGAGTGTACTAATCAATTTACTAATTGCCTAATGTTATTCTATGAATCAATTAATGTTCAAATGATGTATTAATTCATTATTCATACCTGGCATGTAAGGTTCTTTGCAACCGCATCTCTGAACCACGAAGTCAGTATGGCACTCCTCTCGGCATCCTGATGTGGAGTAGTGATCATAATATTTGAGATCTTTCTTGCCACACACTCCATGAGGGGGCGGAAGATTATTCACCTTCGATTGTGAGAAGATGGTAAGAGTGATGAGATGATTTGAAGAGGAAGGTATTGTTTAGGGGGGAAAGGAGGAATAGGGAGAGGGGGAGAGGGAGAGAGAGGGAGAGTGAGAGCAGGTGAGCGGGAAAGATTGATGGATGATACGATGGTAATTGGTAATGCTCATGAAATCTAAGTTTCAATTTGTGCTGAAAAGCAAGAAGATATATACATCGTGGATGAATTAACTGGTATGAACAAGGAGTTCTGTGATAACGCCTTGGTATGAACAATACAGCATCATAATATCACGTAAATTGAAGTTCTTTGAATTAATCCATTGACTACGAGAACCCTGTTGTCCTATAGCTGTATTCAACCTATAAATTCAGTAGTCATCTGGTGAATTATTTTGGCATGTTTGGCATAATTTATTTTCGACATTTTGAATAAAATTTTGATAGGTTCACACATTCAAGGTGGGGGGGGGGGGTGGCAAGTGGCATATCTCAAATCAGTGTTGGGTACCTCGAGATCGGCATCAGTAACCTCGATCTTGTTCTTGATCTCGAAGGTGTTGATCTTGATCTCGGAGCTTCTGTTCTCAGAATTTCGCTTGAGATCGCTCGAGATCAGCATTGTTATTACGTAAATTATCAAACTAAAAAGCTTTTAAAATCGTTCACAAATCGGCGAAAACACGACTCAGTGTTGGGTACCTCGAGATCGATCTTGATCTCGAGACCAGTCTTGAGATCGGCATCAGTAACCTCGATCTTGATCTTGATCTCGGACATTATCTGATCCTGATCTGGATCTGGATCTCGGACTGTCTGATCTTGATCTTGATCTTGATCTCGGACCCTCTGGTCTTGGACCCAACACAGTCTCAAATACACAACCCCCAAAATATGCACCCCCCCCCCCCCCACCCCCTTTGAATTTTAGACACAAGAGTAAATTAGGACCGGAAAACACATTTTATTGGTGGCTGCTTGTCTGCTTTTCTTCTCTTTTGGGGGGGGGGGGGTGGAGTGCCCTCCTTTTACAAAATCCTGGATACGCCACTGGGTTATCACGTACCTCGGTTATCTCGAGCCCGATTAGGTTCTCGGTCCCCGGCCCCACGGCGAATCCCAACTCAGACACTAATGGAATCTCGTTCCGGTCGTAAACCATCACTTGAAAACCACTGGACACACGATGGAAATCGCTCGAGTAGAAATAGTCCCACTGCTGAGTATCCAGTATTAATCCCAGTCCGTGAAGTTTACCTGTACAAGGGAATGAAGAAGAGATTTTTTTTTAAATGAATGATGAAGAAAAAATAATGTCGGTCGTACACGATGCGTCAATTTTTTCCGGACGTAAGGAATGCGTCAGTCTTCAGTGACTGGCGCTATCTTTGACGCACCTTGTCAGAGTGATAGTGTACAAAGAGTGATTGCAAAATGAACAGAGTAAACATGGTAAACAATCACTGGCGTATGGACTGATTGCCTTCACATGCTTTATTATCGCACGTAATAAAGCAGTCGAATTGGGGCCTCATGTGCAAATGGCATAATACTTTTTTTTAAAGATAAAATTCAAAGCACTGTAACGATCGTAAAGTTGGGAACTAAACTATCACAAATAAAATGAAAATATTAGTTGCTTTAGCACCTATTTTAAAAGAGAAATGTGTTGATAATATTTGACATAAGGCTTCATTTTTTCCTTATAATGTTCCATGCTACTGAGCTTTGTTATCACTTTAAAGTTTTGCACTAAAAGTTTCAAAACGATTTGTTTTCTTCAATTGTTTTGATCGAACAACACATGTCGACTGTATTTGTCATGTTAATAATTCTCGCAAGCGAACACTTATTATTATGGTTGATTATTTTCTTTCACCCTGCTCAAAAAAATTAATTAATGCACTTGAGAGTCAGAAAAATGGGAAGGGCAAGATTTATGAATACCACTGGTGTACGAGGCGGGGAGGCGGGGGCTGCATGGGGATTGCAGCCCCCCCCCCCCCCCGAACTTAAAAAATACCAAACTATCGGCAACGAGGTACCCAAGGGGGCCCGAATATGAATAAACATTTTTACCATATATAGTGTCAATTGTTTTGCTCTCTTGCAAATTTAGACACTGAAAATTTAATATTCGGGCAAGAGGCCTCATTCCGCTAGCGCAGGGGCGGATCCAGGATTTCGTATAAGGGGGGGCACACAAATGCAGGATTGTCAACTTTGGGAAACTGCTTGGAGGGAGACCCATATTTTTTTGGTATCGCCAGCCCTCCAAAAGTCGCTCAGTGGGGGGGGGGGGGGTTATGCGGTCCAGTTCCCCTCCATAATTCTCTGACAACAAAAAAAAAAAAAAAAAAAAAAAATTCTGGTCGAAAGGGGGGGGGGCACAATCGCAAATAGGGGGGCACAATGCATTTTTTCCCTCAAAAGGGGGGGGGGGCACGGGCCGGGATTTCCCCCCCCCTTAAATCCGCCACTGCGCTAGCGTGCCCCTATGATTGTACCTACACAAATATCTACAACAGAATTATGACAAATGCAGAGGGAATGAGTTGCTTCAGCGCTTTTTCAAAGGGTAAATTCATGTTTTGAAAAAACCACTATCTGTTCATTATACTGCTATGAATATTTGAAAGGTTTCAGAATTGAATTTTATCATCAATTTTAATTTTTGCACTCAGAATGATTGGTTTATTTCAATGTCAGGTTGTTTTGATTAATCAACACTATGCCATCCCGTTTGTCGTATTGATATTTCTCGCAAGCGACCGCTTATAGAAACATGGTTGATTATTTTCGTTTATATTATCTGATCATGCTTTTCGGAAGTGCCCTGCTGCTTTCAACATCTCATGAACAGATAAAAGTTCAACACGCAATACAGAGACTCATTTCTTGAATTTGTCATTTTCTCATTTTTACATCAACACTGAAATACCGAAATATGACTATATTTCTTGTTTTCGTTTATTCAGCTATAGAGTTTTAAATTGATTAGTTTACTTCAATATCAGGTTGCTGTGATCCGTCTGTTGAGAGCAAGATGGGCGTTTTGAACTCTGTGTTATAGGATATGTGTTAACGCTATTTGAGCTCTCAGCAGACGTGTTCATGTCAATATTCTTCGCAAGCGTATGAGTGAGATATTTATTTCAAAAATAAGGGGGGGGGTATTTGAATTCCCTTTCCGGTAATAATGCTGTAAGCGCTTTGGTCGGTTACATTGTGTTCTAGGCGCTAAGAAACAGCTATTATTATTATCATTTATTATTATTATTATTATTATCATCATCATCATTTTCATCATATCATATCATCATTATTATTATTATTATTATTATTATCATATTATTATTATTATTATTATCATATTATTATTATCATATTATTATTATATTATTATTATTATTATTATTATTATTATTATTATTATTATTGTTGTTATTATTATTATTATTATTATTATTGTTATTATTATTATTATTATCATCATCATTATTATTATATTATTATTATCATCATCATTTTTTCATTTTTTTTTTTTATTATTATTATTATTATTATTATTATTATTGTTATTATTATTATTATTATTATTATTATTATTATTATTATTATTATTTATTATTATTTCTATATTATTATTATTGTTTTTATTATTATTATTATTAAATTATTGTTATTATAAAGATTCGCGGCCTCCTGAAAACCGTTGAGGCCTTAATGTTCTCAGCAACGCATGCATATAATGAATGATTGCTTTTCTAACGCCTTTAATATCTTTTGTAATCCAGAATACAAACATCGCGGACGGGAGAGAGTCTCTGTCCAAATATAATTCACCTTTTTTCGGCATCGCATACTGTACATATAATGACCAATTTGACCTTACATGCTAACGAGAAATCATTCGCTTGTAATTATGATTGGACATGGTAAGGGATATTACGATGGTTTGGGAGGAGGAAAAGAGCGAAAAGAAGAGATTATACTAGTAGCTTGCCTTGATAATATAGGTTCAAATAGGTGAGTATATGGGGGAGAGAGGGAGAGAGGGGGCAATATAGACTGAGTCATCTTCATTTCATTAATAGAAAATACAGGATGTTTCATTGAAATATTGATATGGGAGCATAATCATACAAATATGCTTTATATTTAGGCTCCCCTTATTCTACTTTTTTTTTGCCACTCGTACCTGAGGCTCTAGAAACTTTCTACCTGTTTACTATGAATTATACTTGATTTGAGTTTATGTTTTGTTTTGTAACCAACTCGTATGCTTGTAAAATCCATTGTTTTTCATGTAAAAGTAGAATAAATAAACAAAATTCAGACTTCAAGAGGGAATAGATAGTGAGGTCGAAATTATTATATCAATGGCGCTTTATTATGCCAAATGGAAAACTTTTTCAATATTTCAACTATTACATTGGAAAGAAAGATAAATTTGCATGAGCGGTAAAATAGGTTAAACAATGGTTAACCAATGAATTACTGCTGATCGGCTATTCGACTCGACCGTATAGATAAACAGATGATAGTGACATAGAGAGAAAGAAAGTGAGAATGAGAAAGAGAGAGAAAGAAAGAAAAAGAGAAGACAGAGAGAAATAGTTAGAAAGAAACAGCAACATGAGAGAGAGAAAGATATATAGTTAGAGAGATAGATAGAGGGAGTGAGAGGGACTGGGAGGAAGCAAACGAGTGTTAGTATAACGATGGAGTTATCACGCGATCCGTTGCCATCGCTACAAATGCACTGGCGTTATTTACCCTCACGTGTAATTAGGCAGAGAGGCGCTCATTAGTTCACTCCCATATACCTTTCACCCGACCAATGACCACGAGTCACAAGACCGTTCATCCTACCAAATAATACGATTGTTTAATTAGCGTAGCGATCGACAAATTACATTTGAAAATCAATTCAATTACACCTAAAAGCCCGAGGATAAAGAAAATATCAAATGAAAAGAAAATAGAGATATTAATAAAGCAAGAGCATGATTAAAACCGGAAAAGGGGAGGAGGCATTGAAATCAAATATATTACTTTGTTAGAGGTTAGAAGTTAAGCACCAGAATTGAGAATATTGGTCTTTTTTATTTATGACCTTTCTTCTTTGACACGAACTCTAATTTATGACTACTAGTTAGTCTTTCTTTTTTGGAGCCACATTTTCATTATCATTACTATGCCTAGTTCCACATATAATTTTGATCGTTTTTTCTCCACCTTTCGTACAAGTACAGTATATAAGAAATAAGGGTTTATAGTCCAGTATAACAGAATGTCCCAATTTTCCAGTAGTTCAAGGTCAGTCATATTGGCCGGTAAAAACCGAAATGTACTACCTAATTCAGGTCTAAGTGATCAAAGTGTGTGCACTGATTTATGGAGTACCGAGCAAGTATAACCGTTTCATCCCGTAAAAAATTACAATAATCTATTAGATGGAAGAAATTTTTTTTTTAATCCTGTGATTTTAAAATCCATTTCTAATTTCCCTTCCGTGACTAGATTTATTTGGTTTATTCTCTCTGGTACAAAATTACAGTACTGTAATTACAGTATGTAACAGAATAGATTGACACTTGCGCACCATTAATCAATGGATAACTTCACTTTTTGACATGATGTCTTACAGAATGGGAATACATACGTTGCTGACAGAGATTGTGTGTATTCGATTTTGAATACGGGTTACTGTACCTCATAATGCCTGCTCTTTTTATTTTTCATTTGGACAAAGACTCCAAAATGCAATGATTGAAGACAATCTTTCACATTGTTTTAATATTTCTAATTATTTCTTTATTAAATGCGTAGCTTTATACGGTTTTCATATCAGAGGCCTCGTTATAAGTTCCATAACTTTGAGCTTTTGTGTTTACCTGTTTACACATATTCAAAATCATACGAAACTCTCAAAGAATGTTCAACACATTGTAAACAAGTCACAATTACTCTAAGCTAGTTTCTTTCGATATGCAATTCCCTCACCAGAACCCATATCAAGATTACCTTCAATATTAAAAATATATATAGGAGGCAAGGACATTTGCCGCCTTGATTCTACCAAAAGTATAAAATGTTCCAGTGCAACCTCGACTGGGTAAAATATATAAATAAATAAAAAGAAAATGAACGAATGAATGAATTAATAAATTAATTAATCAATTAATTAAGTAATTAATAAATAAGAGGGATACTACTGACGTTTCAACCATGAGTAAATCGGCGCCATTTTCCCCTGTATTGAACGTGAAGCACACGCCAAAGTCAAAGATTTCAACTGAAAAGTTGGCTGGAGACAGAAGATCGGTACCCCAGAATCCACTGAAGGAAGAGGAAAGAAAAAAATACACAATTCGTTGAATACAAATACACGCCGGCGTAGCCATGGGGCTCACAAATTTCGTGTGCCCCCCCCCCATGAAAAATCCAGACCCATTAGCAATTTAGTGCTCAGCCCCATTTACTGCCCCATTATGCCCCAGTGACAAAAAACAAAGAAGATATAAATTAACTCCCCCCCCCCCCCCCACAAATTACGATGATGTCACAATACCCATCCCTCCACCTCAGGGAGCAAAACGAGACTACAAAAACGCCTCCAATAACCCCCTACAGAAAGGCGGTGCCCCCGGCCCCCCTACTGAAAAAATCCTGGCTACGCCGCTGTATACACAAGTATCATTGCATGAATGAACCAAGCTCTCAATCGTTAATCACAGGAGTCAGCCACAATTTGATTTTGAATATACATGTATAAATCTCTTCTTTGATATACCCATAGTAAACAAAATAGTTGCTCATGATCTAGTGAAAATGTTATTTGTTTGAAAATTTGAAATATTATATTCGATGATGCAAATAATCGAAAGAATACTATTTTTAACTTTAACAGAGAGGGGGGGGGGAGCATTATCCATTAGGTAGTCATTTTTATTTGTATAACCTCAAAATAAGAACTTCTTGATCAGATAATTGAGAACAACACGAACATTTTTTTTATACATTTGAAACTTCATTGTAAATAAAACCAACTTTTAAGATCATTTTCAGATTTTGTAAGATGTTATGGAAATCAGAACTAATAAACAAACGTACTTTAGATGGAGGTATTAAAGGAGAAAAATCGGTAAAGTGATCATTTTAGGTAAGGCTTATTGTGAACTTATATTCTTTCTTGTTTAATTAAGGCTGAGTTTTCGCTATTGTTTGGTTCATGAATAGTAAAACATTAAACGGGACTTACTATACAAATGAATCTTCGATTTTATGCGACAAAGCGAAGTATAATTCCGTCGTGTTAACTTCGGAAAGTCCGCTCTCATGGTACTTTGAAAAGTTCATGCCAAAGCCAAAAGTTTCATAAATTTCTGTGAGTAGAGCTTCGTATTCGGGAAATTCCTGGAGCGGGGTCTTCCTAAAAACACCGAAAAAAGAGAGGATACAATGCCAAAAATAAAGATGACATGGAATAAAAAATGAAGACTTACTAGACAAAAGAGGTGTCTAATGTGTGGGCAGCTTGGAGAAAGAATTCGGTGGAGTTTATGTTTCCTAGCGAAGCTTCGTACTTTAAAAAGTCGACAGGCTCGTAACGAGAATAGTAGGTATCCTGGAGGAGAGCTGACATGTTTGGGACGGTTTCAACAACAGAATTCCTAGATTGTAAGAGAGAGAGAGAGAGAGAGAGAGAGAGAAAGAGAGAGAGAGGGAGAGAGGGGGAGGGAGAGAGAGAGAGAGTAAGAGATAGGGAAGAAGAAGAAGAAAAAAAAGAAGAGAAGATAAAGAAGAATGAGGAATAAGAGAGAGGAAGAGAGAGAGGGCGAGGGAGAGAGAGGACAGAGGAGGAGGGAGGAAAGGAGAAGAGAGCGGAGAGAGAGAGAGAGAGCAAGAGAGAGAAAGAGAGGCAAACGAGAGAGAGCATGCGCAGAAAGAGGGAGCATAAGACGACAAATTACAATTTGCGAAACAAATAAAGTAATGCTTCTACTTCATCTAAATTATAGAAACAGAGAAAAATTTATACAGACAGTTTACACATTACGAATTAAATGTAACTAATAAAGGTCCCATTTTTGTTAATTCTATCTGTCAGTATCTAGTCCCTCCGCGCGTGCCCTCTCTCCCTCCCTATCTCTCTCTCTCTCTCTCCCCCCCCCCCCCCCTCTCTCTCTCTCTCTCTCCCTCTCCCTCTCCCTCTCTCTGGACAGCGGTTAGCATGGTTAGTGCAGCTAGTACGGTCTTGGTACACTATGCCTCTTTGTGACATTAATCCTCTTTGTGACACTATGCCTCGTTGAGACATTATGCCTAGCTGTGACATTATATATACACATCGTTGTGACATTACCGGTTGTAACAGGCCCGACCTTCAAATAATGGCATACACGTTATTACATATGTATTGAAACTGAAATATTTTGTATAGAAAATATTGACATAATTGGGATATATTGGTAACAAATATGATAGGGCAACAAAACCCTGAAGCGGAAAGGGGCGATATGATTATTTTAAGTATATTATTTCAACTTGATTTGTCCATTCTTACACAGTTACATTGCACACATAAATGCAGATAAGCAGAAAACTAATGGAAGAAGGTAAAGGCTACTTTAAATTTGAATTAGTGCTGTTCGTTCAATTTTAACGTTATTGCAAATTTGAGACTCTAAACATTTACTGCGCGGTGACTAATGCATTTACAATATTTTCCAACCAGCGAGTAGATGCCGTATTCTAACGAAATAACACATTTCTCGTTACTTCCGATATTATGTACAATGTCAATCAATATGCTTAATGAGTAGAGAAATGGGCCATCATTAAAAGGTCATTGATAATGCTCTCATCCTCACTGTACAAATATGCTTTCCATCACTCTCGATAAGCATTCAATCAAAACAGGTCATTGGATTGAAAGCCAATCTCCCATCTCATCAGGCATCGATCACAGTGGGTTAAATCACGATGGAGGACATTGGCGTAGCCAGTCTTATTTTTCCATGGTGTGTGGGGGGCGAATGGGCTGCCCAAACAAATATTTTGCCGACTACTTGAACAGGAATTAAAACGAATAATTTGTTTACATGATAGTAAGTGTGGTGACAAAACTTCCAAATACAAATCTCAGTCTTTCTTCTTTTTTTTTTTTTTTTTTTTTTTTTTAAGGGACGAGAGGGCTATAATTCCCCATTCTCCTTCCCCTACTCCCCCGCCCGGAGACGCTATTGGTGGATAAAAGGCGCCTAACGACTGTTATGACTGGTCTGATAAACTTCATCGTGCATGTTCTGTGCCGGCAGTTTATGATTAGCGAGGAAGGTTTTCATTGTCATAATTGTAATCATTATTGCATGTATTGCGTCATATGCAACAATGTACATGTTATAGTTACTGATCGGTTTAAAATTATGTTCCTTTCTTTTTGATCCAAATTTTCGTGATCTAGTCAATAAAGCAGCCATGAAGTGGAAAGTGCAACCTTATATAACTCATTAAAACAGCACTGACACAAATGAAATGGAAATGGAAGGAGAACGATGGATGATTTTGCAATGAATTGATGGATTCGTGTATATCATACACTTGGCATCTATATATGATTTCTGTTGTAAACATATCCATAATCTTGAATGATTATATGGAAAGATCTAGATATATTTCATAAAGAACAAGTAACATTTCAATCGTAATTGGAGCACAGAAATATGAATAAAAATCAATAGGAGTGAATTGACTTTTATGAAAGGGAGAAAAGAAAAGAAGAGAGCACCGAATCGGGACATCCCAGTAGAACAACAGCCTATGAGACCGACAGCCCATGACACCGACAGCCCATGACACCGACAGCCCAGAAGACCGACAATGTCGGTCTAGTGAACCTCAATAAAGTTGTCAGAAGGCCCATGAGACCGACATTTCAGTCTTGTAGGAATACCGAACCGAATAACGTACATAGTTATTATGGTGGTGATTTTTTTTTTTTTTTAAGAGTTACCACTTTCTGTTTGATCTTCTCGAGTTGAAATATCAGTGATTTCTCTATTGTTTAAAGAAATTTTTCTTTAAATGTTTACTTATCGACCTCATTTATCGAAATTAAATTGAAAGCAAATGATATCATGCCTTTTATGTACAAATAATAGAACATGTACGATCATGGATGAAGATGAAAGAGCACTAAAAAAGGTAAAAGATCGTCACAAAGCAAATACTAATTTATTAGTATTAGTAGTAACTAAGATTTTAGATAAAAAAGCACCAAATGAAATTTTCATTCCAATGCTAAGAGGCAATAATCATGCAATGAAAACAGAGCAGAAAAAACAGACAGAAAGACAGGACCGCACAGACCAACACAGTGTGACATAAAGAAGAAAGTTTCACTTTTCCGTTACTCTTATTTTGCTGCTTTTAGCAAAAATCATCTTGGCTTACAGGATCCGGGGGGGGGGGTCAAATGTATTTCTGTATTTTTTAGTTTGTTAAAACGCATTTAGGGTGCACTTTTCCCCATCCTTAGCCTGGAATTTGTGCAGCCTCGATTTGCACAAATCTCTTCTTTAAAAAAGAGAGAGACAGACAAAAAGGGAGAAAAATGAACATCATACCCGGACATCATGGACAAAAGTTAGTACCATCCCGGTCGGGGCATAATCATACCTTGGATAATAATATGAAGTTCACATGCAGCCCATATACCAACCAAAGAGCACAAAATAATATCGAAGAGAAGTTTTCAAAAACAGACGTGGAAGTTATCATTCTTTATATGTCTCTATACAGGTATATATATATACAGTGAGAGATTTCATGTAGAAATAACTTAGTGTTTTCATACAATATATTAATTGCAATTGTTAATATTAATAATAGTTATTTTGAGCTAGTGCTTTTAAGAGGTCTAATTTAGGCAGACGTTGTTTAGGGGATATTTTCGAGGGGGTCAAACCTATTTAGGGGTACATTTTTTGAGAAAAAGTGCGAAAAACTCGAAAAGGGTGTGATTTTGACCAATGGATAATACTTGTCTGGGGGGAACCTGTGCCCACGCGTGTGTACAACAATATTTTGACCCCCCCCCCCCCCCACCCCACCTCCTGCCCGGTACAGGATAAACCCCTTATTATAAAAACTATGGCAAATTAATGTATAACTAATAGTTTGCTTTCTTATTTGTGATGTATTGAATCAAATTAACATTTTAAGACATTATTTTCTTTCTCTTGCTTTTGAAAGTTGTCATTTGTCTCCTTCCCAGGAACGAATGTGCATGCGACGCCTACATAATTGAGAGAAAAATGTCCGATAAAGGAACTTACCTGAAGGAATTGTAGTTACAAATTGCCACCGTCGGGAACGTGAGATTTTTGACGTAGTTTATCTCTACATCGACGCTCTTCGGGAACTTGGAGTAATAAAGACATCGGTCGAACACTTGATAACTCATTACCCCAAGTGCTATAGCAATGACCCAAGACCACACCATTCTGCGAAGAAAATCAGTGAAAGCTTTATGTTACCATTATATACCGGCATGCATTTTTTTTTAATTCAATCATTTTTTGGTTATGAAGTTTAAGGACAAAAAGTTTTTACTTTGAAGCGGTGGCCCTTCAACTCTTCAAGTCTGCTCTCGTGCCAAGCTATCCCGTCATTTATGAACATTACATATCTTTGCACATTTCATGCAGTTTATTTTCATACTTCCGTTTCCATGTATATTTTCATGTTTGTAAAGCAATTTCTGATCTGAATGTACTTACCCTGTATATACTTTGAATAAAACTTGAATGATGAATAAAATAGATAAATGAATGAATAAAATAGATAAATGAATGAAATCACTTAACAGTCTATAATGATAAACATGATAACGCAATGCCGGCACAATAACGGCACAGTGCCCTAATTTCATTAGCAATTTAACTTCGAGAAAACAATCAGCTTTATCTGTTAAGAAGCGATGTTATTATTATAAGAAAGTTCAAATAAATAACAATTTAATATTTTGAACAAAAGGAATCTTTGAAAGAAATGAAAACTAGTAATGATGATGAATATGAAAGGAGAAATACCTTCTGGTTCGGTTTTCGCGGCCATTGAACAGGTATTTCAAGCCAGACACGCTGACAGTATCGGGTACGCCCTTCGCCACCACGGCAATCCACGTTACTTTGTCTTTATAAGGGGGTAACCCTTTAAACGGGAGGGGGCCAGCCTCTTCCACTTCTGTGGTAAATATCCCCTTTTCAGGATCAGTGTACGCCATTTTGGGGTACGTGTCCTGCTCAGTGGATGCAATGTGTATCGTCCGGGAAGGCATCTTCTGTCTTGAGTTTCTGCTCGAGCGCGAGATGTTTGGTTAAACAAAATTAATAATCACTCTAATGTGAGTTTATGATGATTGATGTCCACTTACTGTGTGACTCCCCATTTTAAGTGTATAAGAACTAGATCCAGTTGACTTAATTTGAGCAAATATGTTGCTTGTCTCCAAAACAGGCAATCAGACTAATACACGAAATACATATTAGACAAACGGTTTACATCAGAGACATATCTCTAGCAGGTCCATAGTTTACATGTTGCGTGTTTTTCTCCAAATGAGATGTAATAACCGTGATGAAGTTTGCACTTATCGATGAAAATACGAATCGACTTCACGGGGAGTACGCCAAAATCTTTCTCTCATGTCGCTATCACTGAATTCCGTATCGTCATCGCTGTAAACTTCTAATCCAAATGAAGCTCACCCCAATTAACCTCATCCACCAATTCCTATGTCTGTACCAGCTTCTGATTGGTCTGCGTGTGTGATGCATAATGCGCTTCATCATGTGATCAAAAGTGGCATTTCGCTGCGATACTATATTGCTCTGGGTCTGTAAATTTACATTTACCATGGCCTTGTTACAACTGGTAATGTCACAATGACGCATACTGTCACAACGGCCCCTTAGCGTCGTGAAATATTTCCGAGAGAATATCTTAAACTGAAGTCATGAGCAACAAAAAAAAAATTACTATTCAATTATTTTGTGACATTTGTTGTGCGTCAAACGAATTTATGACGTTAGGCGTGATAAAAGTTATAACATAATGTGCATTAATATTGGCATTATGCGTTATGCTGTTGTGACGTTATGCGTGGGAAATATTTTGTGACATTATCATGCGTCAAATGATGTGACGTTATGCTCCAGAAAGGTTGTGACATGTTATGCGTTGGTAGTGACATTGTGTGTTCAGTCGTTATGACGTTATGCGGTAAAAAATTGTTGTGACATTTTGCGTCAAAAGATGTGACGCATGCTACAAAATTTTTTTATGACATTTATGGGTTAAATGGTCAACGCGTAACGTCACAATTGTGTGACATTAAGCGTCTTTGTTATATTATGCGTTATTGTCACACTGTAAGAGGCCCCACCTCTTAAATGCTATAGTATTCGAAGTTAGAGACATTTACAATAAAGCCACTCACTTGAACATTCTACCTGTTATGAAAAGAAATGTGCATGTGACTTGAAATTGTGTTGAATAGAAAATTTATTTGACTTTATAAAGTAAAGGGTTAGCAATTCAAAGGGGATTTCCAACCCATTTCCAATCCAATAAAAAAAAAAAACTTCAATCTGTAGTCGGTACAGATTAGTTGAGTGGATAAGTTTCTTCCCAAGAATTATATTGTTAATTATAGTCTTAGTTTAATATTGTAATACTATTTCGAGTTCCCTGTCTTGTAAATAGTTTCGATTGATATTAATCGTAACTCTGTACTTAAAAGATAGGAGACTGTAAATTTGCGATTGGTTGGAGGACTTGCGATCGATTCGGATCAATTGCAACTCTTTATTGAACAGGGCCCTGGTAACACAAAACTCTCCCGGGACGTCAAATAGTATTTGAAGAAAAAAAAAAACTTTTTCTATATTTATCATGCCAAGATAAAGCTATGTGTAAACTGGGTTATACGTTTCCTGATCAGTATATGAGAAACATAAAATGAAACTGTTTCCCATGTGAAGATTAGCTTGTTTTTTTTTTTTTTTTTTTTTTTTGTTGTTTCTTTTTAATTAAGACTAAAACTCTTAAACCGATAAGAGCTTATGAATCTTAATGACTGGTGTCTTTAGAAATTTCTTTCATCATCAGTAAAAAAAAAGTATATATATAATAAATTGCGTATGAGGAATGCTTTAACTATTACTGGTGAATATTTCGAGATAAAAAAGCACAAATTTTCATCAGAGAGATTATACTGATAGTATTATGAGGTATCAGTATCCAATTACATTTTGATTTAGATGCACGTATAGATCTATATCGTGTGTAAAGATAGGACTTTCAGGGACGTAGCTAGTCCATTTTAAAGGGGGCGGATATCGGGAAAAGATTGTTGGACATTTTGAAACAAGCCCCAAAAAAATATTTTTTAAATGTCATCAGATATTACAATTTGTCGACAAGGAAAAACAAATCGCTTGTCGGATTTCCAACTTTGCTTACATTTCACATTTATTTCTAAACGAGCATTAGCGGACAGGAAATGTTCGTTCGGAGGTGCCATAATCCCATCCCCCCCCCCCCCCCCCACCCCCGAGCGACGCTCCTGAGGGCATTCTTTAACCTGATACAATAATTATTATGCAAAAGCCAGAAAATGGTGTTTGCCTTGTGGGTTGAAATGATAACTAATAATCGATACACCGTATTGTCCGTAGAAACTTTAAAGAAAAGGAATTGCGTACTACAGTATTTGTATCTGTATGCAAATAGTATGCAGATTAGCTACCTTAGCTACATTACGTTAGTGGCTATGTTTAGAAAAATTTCCGTCTAAATTATTTTCCCTGTATATCGCCTGAGTTCACGAATTCTGATTAAGTCAGGAGGGCACGAAGATTATGGGTAAGGGCCACCCTCAACAGATACAGGGGCGGGCATTTTTCACCGTCACCTGGGTACTCAAATGGTGCGCAGAATGTTTGCGACGCTTTGCTGGCACTCCAAAATTGATACCGACCCCCTGGTATTACACAGTTACAAGCGGCACATTGATATCAATTTTGGTCAATTATTCGCCACCATGGGGCACTCAGTCAAGGCCCCAGGTATAAGGTAAATACAAGTATCTTGGAGAGACACTTTTGCACGGAATGTATCATAGAGATGCTTTCTTTTCCTGAAAACTGCTGAATATGATGTATCTTACCCATATGGAACATATAAGCTATAACCTTGACATTCTATTCAGTGCTGCATGATCATCGCCTTTTCATGTCATCGCCATTTATTAACAAAATGGCGATGAGATAAATTCATTAGCATTTAGGCATTTCAAATTTTAGCTTTGCACTATGATGAACATACTCATGAATTTATCTCATCCCCATGTATTAAACATGAAAAGGCGATGATCATACAGCACTGGATAGAATGTCAAGGTTAGCTTGTATGTTCCATATGGGTATGATTATATTCACCAGTTTTCACAAAAAGAAAGGGTCTCTATGATATATTCCGTGCAAAACGATGGGCTATTTGCCAAACTGGGGACCTGTGCCGTACAACTTCACATCAGGCAATGTATCTTCTAGATCACGCTTTGAAATATTTCATATGTAGTTGACGGCTCAGTGTCTTCCCTGCAATAGGCCGATCGTTCAAGGAACGGTGACCTAAACCATTTTTCCTTAGGTTTATATGGGCCCTCATAAGCTTAGTTATGTATTCAGTCTCTCACATCACATCTAAATATCAATGAAATTGATATTTCTTATGATAATACTTAAAATTCGACTATTTCTTTTTTTTTTTTACATGGGTCCTAAAATCGCAAAAGAGCACTTGAGACACATTTCATTATTGCTGCCCCTAGGACCTGTAAATTTCAAAATGAAATTAAACATAGTACAGTACGCCTAAATCAGATTTGACATGTTTGATATGTCTTATAGTATCTTGACTTGGACTAATTACAGGAAAAGTACATGCAGACATTTTTAAAGATAATCACCATGGACCCCCTGTGCAGAATTTTTGATGGCTCAATATGAAATTTTGCGTATAACATACTCATCTATCTTTGTTCCGAATTTGGCGCTTTTATCACACACACAAAATCATCAAGATCTTACTTAACTTTACAAATAAGTATGTTTTGGGCCCTTTTCCGACAATGGGCACCAGTACCAACTATTTTGTCAATTTTAAACGAGGTAATGTTTCCCTGATCACATAATCATTTGACACGTATTTTACAATTCAATACTTTTATCTCACGTTGATATATGAAATAGACCTTTATTTGAAAAACAATAGGCACCTGTGGCTTCTTTTTCACAAATCTGAGGTCTAACTATATAAGATAAAATTCGGTATATTTCATACAACCTAAACTTAGGAAAACATCCCAATCTCAGATTAAGAATGCACGTAAAGGTACCATATGTGGTAGACAAATGGCCCGAATTCCAGGTGGCTCAATATCCAGTTTTACTTAGAACACATTCACCTACCTGTGTGCCAAATTTCGTGATTCTATCACAAAATGCACATTTAAATTGCTATGCCGCCCAACTAATACGCAATCATCAAGCGGTGACCTATCTATCTCCTTCTCGGAAACGTGCTTGATTATCCGGCAACAGATGGCGCTCACTCGCTTGTTCGGAGATGTCTATGGTTCGGAGATCCAGAATATTAGTAATATGGCTATACTACCACGCGTATATAACCAAGGACACTGGCGTAGCCAGGGGGGGGCACAAGGGGGCCATGCCCCCCCTGTTGATCGGAGAGCAAAAAAAAAAAAAAAAAAAAAAAAAAAAAAAACACAACTAATTTCCTTTTCACATGCTGGTCTTACTAGGACTTACCCTACCCCTACCTTACAATCGAAATAAGGAAAAATAAAATGGAAATATTACCAAAAAAGTAAACAAAATAAACACTGCTTTCATTTCCAGCAAAAACTGTTCCTTTCCAAATCATAACCCCGAAACTTTGTTAACAACATTGACTAAGTAGATTGGTAACAGAACATTTATATTTCTTTTAGTTTGTCGAGAGTTGAAAGAAATTGTACTCAGAATGATGAAGAGGCGTATCAGTTATTCTTGCCGAATATAAACCTCTCTTTGTGAACGGGTATATGTCCGATGGAGGCAATAACCATTTTCTTCGTTTTGTAAATCTTGAGTTTGTTTAAGAGTTATCATTGTGGTAGCCAACATTGCTTTTATACGAAAACAATGTCACCGTTATATCATTTTTATGGTCTTCATCCGAGGAGAAGCAAAACACTGTTTTTCAAGGTAGAGTTCGATTTTATAGAGGAATATTCAAAAAAGATACAATTTCATTCTTTGTTCAAGTCGTATTTTATATACTAGTAAGTCATCGGACGAGATGCTTTCTGCTTTGATGTTTACAGTTTTGAGTCAAATCTATTATCACTAAATTGAATGACAAAAACGGCCTTCACATGTGGCAAATCATGTGCGCTTGACTTGGTTGTATGAAGACTTTGTTTAGCCCGTTCTCTATGTGTAATTACATTATTTCCATATGTTTTTATTACAAATTGTGATCTCTATACTCTTTACACGATGTAATTCTAATATTTTTCCGTGCTAAATACTCACATTGATGTTCATTTTGGTTACAAAAATTAATCAAACTATATAATTCCTCAGTACTTAAATGAAGGAGTACGTAGCTGGATTCGTGTAGTATATACGAATTAGGCAACTAATGAACAACCTCTAACCGAGAAAATGAGATAAAGAGCTAAACAAGGCAGCTAAATAAATTGCTAAAGTCTTTTACATACACCTAATAAAGATGTTGCATGTGTTTTCAAATGAGACTACCGCTTGAGATGAGATATAAATTCCACTCCATGAGAAAGGGCGTCCTCTTAGTCATATGTTAGTCAATAGTCAGTGTGTCTGTGTGTGGGTTTTTGGTTGTTAGTCTGTATATTTTCCTATCCGAAAACACGGGTTTCAACGTTTCGTATGTACACTGGTACAGCTATTTATACACACCAACTACATGTAATTTTGCGTATTGCTTGGAATTCTGGAGCCCCAAGGAGTGGTAATCCTTCCACTACAATTCATTCCAGCGGAGTAGAGAAAAAAAAAATCCTATTTCATCTGTCACTTCTCAAGTAGGTTACACCAGAATAGAATTTTAGGGTGCAGAAAATGCCATTTTCATGACCTGGTTTTAAAAAATTTTCCTACCGTGGGAGGGGGATACCCCCTCCCACACCCTCCCCCGCTCGGTCGCTTCGCTCCCTCGCCTTGCCCCCCCCCTCTTGAAAAATCCTGGCTACGCCAGTGACCAAGGAGTGATAACTCCTTGATATAACGGGGTAAATAGGAACACAAGGGTGAATAGGAACAAAAAGGGGAAAAGTTTTTCTTACACGATAAAAATTACTTTCGAAAAATCAACTGAAGGCAATTTCAATAGCCCTGTCTATCACCTTTAGAAATGTGCGAACATTACAATGGCGTATTTATTACGTAATCTGAACCTGATTTCTATGGGCAGTACAATAGGCCTTTGAAATTGCCCTTGAGTTTATTTTTCGAAAGTAGTTTTTATCGTGTTTTCTTTGTACTTTCATTTTCAAAATAATAATGCAACCTCATCTAATTTATTTTAGTTATGTACCATACATCTCTAGCTGTCCAATCATGACTAACATGATACGAATCAATTAATGTTTATCCAAGTATGGACTATAATATGATGTCTTGAAATATGTTTAAAAGTGGGATGATTAACTTCAGACCTACTGAAGTAAATCATCAGATTTTGTATGAAGACCTCACAAAATATGGTCTTGCATATAATTCCCTTGAAAGAAGTTGATGGCAAGTGGGGGGGGGGGGGTCTTTTTCTTCTTCTTCATTTTTTCTTATTTTAATTTTTTCCCCTGAATAACCAGGGTGACTAGGAACAGACTACCAAGCAGTTATGATATATACTTCCTGATGCCGAAACATACCTATAGCACCTAAATACATGTCACATGTACCACAGACACAGTAATAATGATACTTTAGATATAAATCGAGGTATGAATAATATGAAAGCCTGAAAATTCATTGGCATTCTTAGAAAAGTCATTTCCCGACACCCTATCTGGCAAAGTTCTGCAAATATTATTTCACTCAATAAGTTATTGAATAAATCTTAAAACAATCTACACACGTTCCACATATGAATATCCATTAAATACTCATGGGGGCCATTAAAAAAGTACCAAAATTTAAAATAATTATAGTTCACTGATTCCCCTCACCCCCACCCACCTCCAATGACCCAACAGCTATTGTTTACAGTCAATATTATACATAAAATTATGCGATGCCCATTTTTTCCCTATTATTTCTATAAGCAAGCAGCTCTAAAGCCACGATGCAAACAATTTCAATTCCACTAACACATGGTACCGTTTTGATGTCTGTAGTGATTTCAAAGATATGCCTTTGTCATTTAAATGTATGATAGTGCATTCTGATGCCTTTAAAAGCATTGTCTTTTCAAAAACTATTTAATCCAAACCCCTTCCACATCTTGGTATATAAGTAAAAGTTTAAAGCATATATATTTCGTCATTTTCCAGTCACAAAATTTCATATCATAAGTTCCAGGGAAGTCTACTTCCCTGTAAGTTCCATATAAGACCCCCAACGTGTTCTATGAAGCTGTACATGTGCTGTTTATATCATGTACAACGATTATTCAATTCCCCCACTCTATGTTCTTGCTTATTTCAGTAGTAAGGTATAAACCATTGCCTTTTGGGGGAGGGGAGCGGGATTAGAAACAAATGCCTTGCTTTTGAGTATTTATTTTTTTTCAATTTTTCTTTTTGAAATTAAAGCCGACTTCATTTATCTGTTTATGAGAAAAACTGAGCTTTTCAGTTTTGGCAGTATTTTCTATCAACTACAAACTTTTCTTAGCTAAATTGATTCCGTGATTTCATACCAGTCTCCAGGTTTACGCGACTTTCATGTCTTTGCAACAAAAAGAAAGTAGAAATGATGAACAGGAAAGAGCATCAATACAATTGTATTCTTTCTTGAATATTTGGTGGCTCTGAAAAGAGCCGGTTTTGTTGCTTGGTTAGAAGAGAGTAACTTCTTAACCTCCGAATCCGTAGAGGGTACGTCCCTGCCTCTTCAGGGCGTAGACGACGTCCATGGCGGTGACGGTCTTCCTCTTGGCGTGCTCGCAGTAGGTGACGGCATCACGGATGACGTTCTCAAGGAAAACCTTGAGGACACCACGGGTCTCCTCGTAGATGAGACCGCTGATACGCTTGACACCACCACGGCGGGCCAGACGACGGATAGCGGGCTTGGTGATTCCCTGGATGTTATCACGCAAGACCTTGCGATGACGCTTTGCGCCTCCCTTTCCGAGTCCCTTTCCTCCTTTGCCACGTCCAGACATGATGATTCTTTGTTTGAGATAGATTCAAACTGATGGTTGCTTTTCGTTTTCATCCGGTATATATGCCCTCTATGCGAACGCGAGTGACCCACTATGCCAATCCTTTGTTCCGTAGACCCAGCGACCCGTCACATGTTTCAATTTGCCGCCAGTGGCGAACGGACAATCTCATGCATAATGCATTAGAGGGAGAATCCGACTGTTAGACATTAAATTGACTATGCAGGACTTTATTTTTCAAAACAGGGAAAATAATGTTTACAGTACGATGAAATATAATACCTTACACGTTCTGATATCAATTTATACTCTTTTGAGTGGTATTACGGCGCATATTTTACAAATAAACACAAGTCGTTCGTTTACGGAGAGTTCGTCAATTCATGAATTATTCATCGCACTAGCGATCCCTCCGTAACTGACATGATTACTTTGGTGTATAGTTTTTCATCCAATAAGCCTTCTTCTAATCATATTTAAGAAATTAGTACCTATATAATAGTATTTTTGTAGGTGAGGAATTATTGAAATGGGAATGAATTACTGAAAATGGGTAGATTTTGTTGATTTATAGCTCCAGTTTCAACGAATGCAGCGAACAGGTGGATCGTCAAATCGATGCATAATGCATGAGATGATTAACCGTAACGAAACTGACCAATAAACAGAGGGCAGATTTCTATACATTGGTATTGACCAATCAACGCTTGGTAGACTGTGGTATATATACCAGCGCGGACCATTTGAAAATTCATCAGTTGAATCAATCGACAATCAACAATGGCCCGTACCAAGCAGACCGCTCGCAAATCTACTGGAGGAAAGGCTCCACGCAAGCAGCTCGCCACTAAGGCAGCTCGCAAGTCCGCCCCAGCCACCGGCGGAGTCAAGAAGCCCCATCGCTACAGGCCCGGAACCGTCGCTCTCCGTGAGATCCGTCGCTACCAGAAGAGCACCGAGCTGCTCATCCGCAAGCTCCCCTTCCAGCGTCTGGTCCGTGAGATCGCTCAGGACTTCAAGACCGAGCTCCGCTTCCAGAGCTCCGCCGTCATGGCTCTTCAGGAGGCCAGCGAAGCCTACCTGGTCGGTCTTTTCGAGGACACCAACCTGTGCGCCATCCACGCCAAGCGTGTCACCATCATGCCAAAGGACATCCAGCTGGCCCGCCGTATCCGTGGCGAGCGTGCTTAAATTTATTGTCTTCATTTGACAGTATCAAACGGCTCTTTTTAGAGCCACCACATACTCAAGAAAGAACCAATTGTATTCTCTTTAATTTCTCGTCTATATTCTCGTCCCAAAGAGAACTTTTTTGAACATAATCAGCCCCGGCTCTACGATCTGCTTTGCTTTACAATTACATTTACTTATTATATACAGTATATCATCGGTATATTCATCAACTTTTTAAATGTAGGTCAAGATGATTGATTGTAAATCATGTTTCAGGCTTTCAAGTGCTCCTACTTTTTCCAACTTTTTTGACTATCCTCCTACTTCTATTTTTTTCCCCAATTCTCCTAATATATCCTACCTTTTTTCAGTTTCTCCTACTTTTTTTCCCAGACATATTTGAGATATTTATGCAAGGCTATCATGCACAAGAATCTCATTTAGCTCAAAGTTATTGCAGGTTTAAACAAGCAGTGTGCATATTAAATCTAAGTAAGTGATATGAATATTACCAAGAAGACCTGTTACGCTGACTAAAACGAGTCTTGGCCCACATAAAAGTTAATTAAAACCAAAACCAACTGCGTGCTAACTCCTATAATGTATTTCTGTTTTACTCTTCTTATCTTCTCGTTTCATCCATTTTTTTTCTGTTTCTATCTGCTTCTCTTCCTCTATTTCATGATGCATTTCTTTGTACATTTTTTTTTCTTTGTTTATCATCAGTTTTCTCTTGTCTTGTTTTTTATCTTTTCTTATGTATTCTGTATTTTCTTCTTTCTTTTTCTATCTTGCCCTATGTATTTCTTTGTGTTTCCTGCATCCTTTATCTGCCATTTCTATTCCTCCTTATGTATTTTTTGTTTTCCTGTTTTATGTTTTCTTCTCATTCTATATTCCTTATGCATTACTTTTTTTTCTGTCTTTAAGTTTGTATTCTTTTTTTATCTATCTGTATTTCTTTTTTTCCCCTTCTCTTATTTTCTGTTGTTCCTGATGTATTACTTTGTTTCCATGTTCTTTAATCTTAAAGGGAAATCCAACCTTAACCCTTTCAAGACAACTGACCACATTTTGTGGTTTGGCTCAATAACTTTTGATCCAGAGCTCTAAAAAATATACCAGATACACGAGTAGCAAGAGCAAAATTTTTTGCACACACTATGTCCATTTTTATTGCATGACCATATTGCGTTTGATGCCAGGAATTTTAAAAACAAGAATAAGCTTTGAGATCCTTAAATTGGCAACACATTGAGAGGTTTAAAATCATTGTTGTTCATCAAAATTGGCAATTCCTTTCAATTATTCAACAAATTTCTAACCATGTATATTGTTTTCAAAGACATTACACCTTATTTGAACCATGTAGCACTAAAAGAAAAATATTATTGTTGCCAATTTGAAGAACAAAATGTGATCAATTTAGCCCTTAAATAATCCCTGTCCTGAAAGGGTTAATAGCAAGTTGCTTTGAAAGAGAGAGGAAAAATCATAGAAGTAGATTGGTGAAAATTTGAACGAAATCGGACCAGCAATAAGAAAGTTATGAATTTTTGAAAGTTGTAATCACTATACATATGGGAATTTCAAATTGGCCAAACAGGAAATGCCACTGTGATGTAGCTGTGGACAACTCCCCCACCCGCTCCAATACACAAAATGACTAAAATGTCACTTTTTTCAAAATGTATTACTCAATAGCATCTTTTTCTTTCATGAGGACCTATAACAATATGCTGTCTCCAATATATTTTGAGTACTGCCCCGAGGGTAAAAGCACATCGAAGAAAACCGCAAATTAATGATATTTTTGTGTACGACAAATGGGAGAGTTGTCCACAAAAATGTCACAATCCAATCACCAAATTGCCAATTTGAGATTCGCATAGATGTAGTGATCTCATTTTTCAAACATCCATAACTTTCTTATTCCTTGTCCGATTTCTCTCAAACTTTCACTATCCTATTTTTCATATTTTTCTGCTTTCATACAAATCATCTTATTACCAAGGTTGGATTGCCCTTTAATTCTCATTCTAATCCTATGCATTTCTTTTTTCTGCTTTTCTATCATCTTCTCTTTTTATATTTCCTTACGTACCGGTAGTTACTGTTATTATCTTTCCACCTCTCTTTCAATATTCCCCTATGCATTTCTTTCTATCTCTCTCTATTTTTTCTAAAATTTCTATCTCTGCATGTGTATTTCTTTGATATGCTCTTTCTAGTTTTTTCTTCTGTATTTCTTTGTTTTGCCTTCTTTCATCTTTTATATCTATCTTTGCCTTTGTTTTTCTTTAATTCAATTCTCTTTCCATCTTTTTTTGTATGTTTTTAACTCTCCAGTTTTCTATCTTTCCTGATGTATTCTTTTTCCCCCTCTTCTTTTCTATACTTCCTTATGTATTGCTGGGTTTTTTCTTCTCTCCTTTTATATCTTTCTTTATTTAATTCTTTATTCCCCCCTTATTTAATGTTCTCATTCTATTCATCCTGATGTATTTTTCTCTTTTTTGTTTATATGTCTTCTCTTTCTTTCAATACGTATTCGCTTTTTTCCTCTCGTTTTCCGTCTTGTGTATTTCTGTTCTTCTTTACTATCTTTATCTATTTGTATATTTCCTTATGTATTGGGGGTTTTTTTTCTCCTTTCTATTGTTTTCTATCTTTTCTTATGAAATTCATTGTTTTTACCCAAGTATTTAACCTTTACTTACTATTATGTGTATTTTCATTTCTTTTTTTCTATTGTCTTCTTACTATAATTCCTTACCTATTTGTTTGTTTTTCATTTTCTATCTTTCATTATGTAGTTCTTTTTTCCCTATGTATTTCTATTTCTATTCATCCATATGTATTTTCTGTGTATTTCTTTGCATTTTATTTTCATTTTTCTATTGTTTTCTGACTGTAATTCCTTATTTCTTTGTTTTATGCTATATTTTATTTTGTAGTTCTTCTCCCTTCTTTAACAATCCTTTTCTATTCTTCCTTCTGTATTTCATGTTTAAAATTTTTTCTATGGTCTTTTCTTTCTATTTTTCATTGTGTATTTTTTGTTTTTCCTTATCTCATTTTCTATCTTTCCTTGCCTATGTAAGCCAACCCCTAAATTGTGTCAGGGGCCACCTTTTGTCCAGTTAACGACCCAGCCCCAAAAGGGGGCCGGCCTCGACTATTTTAGGGTCTTAGACTACCGGGTCTTTGGGAATTTACCACAACAAGATGAAAGTGCAGCCATACCCATTGGCCCATTGCTCCCTTGTATCCCGGAGAAGAAGAACCTGGTAGTGTACTGTAGTCATTCCATTCCTACTTTTATCCTACTTTCTCTCTCCTAAATCCTACTTTTCTCCCTACTTTTCTGAAATTTTGAACCTACTTTTTTCCTTGGGTGTGCTTGAAAGCCTGATGTTTTCATTGACCATCTTTATTTTTATTTTTATATATGAAATGAGCTACATGTATTACTCATCTTTCCACGATTGTTCATTTTTTTTCCCCCTTTCATATTAAATGAATTTATTTTGAAAAACACACGATACTTTGGCAATGTCATTTCATGTTGAGAAATGCACCTAAACAGTACATCCAGGGAAATGTAATGCATACTGGGTATTCAATGGCGTGACTTCACAGGCAACAAAATGGCCTATTGAAGATGGGAGACAATGAAGGGAGCCTTCCATATACACAGCCAAATTTAACAAAGGAAACCGTTTAATTATTGGCGGGCTCCATGTCCATTGTCTCTGTTCATCCCCCTCTAACCCTTCTTTCAAACAGCTCTTCCTCTCTACCTTCTTCATCCATTTCTTTTGTTATTTTCTTCAGTTCCTCGTGCATTGTTATGTACAAAAGGGCCATCCCTTGATGATAGGGGAAGGAGTGGAGAATGGATTGGTGTTACATAACGTAATCTATCCAAAGGCAAAGGGCTGAAGACGATACGATTATATTACTGGGCATTTTGAAAATTAAATGCACAGAAAATATTACAGAAAAAAAAACTAAAGTCATTGCCAATTACATTTGCATTTTGAATAACTTGACATGTATGAACAGGAGGGGGCGGGGTGGGGGTAGTGAAAGAATTAAAAAAGAACACAAGACACAATTTGTCTTACCCCGGAATATGCTCTAAAAAGTGTTTGGTGTTTGTTGTTGTTTTTTTTTTAGGGGGGGTTGGTGGGGGTAATCCTCAAGAGGGCGGCTTCGACGCTCTTAATGATCACCTTTGTGTTGTGTGTTTATTCGGAAAGACATGATGTTTATCCTTCAGTTTTGATTTAACACGTATTTATATTTAGTTACAACAACAACAAATGATTTGTGCATGCAGTCTGTCGGAGCACAAGTCTTTTTACGTACAAATTTTCCTACTGTCTTTTTAGAAGGGCATCACTTGACACTTGCACCATTTAGATAATGAAAACTCCCTTCAGGGTCGTCCGGCACCCAGACAATTTTCTTGGAGGGATAGAATGGATGAGTGGCACGATATTGATTGACCCACAATGTTACAATCTACCCTTTCTCTCTTTAAAGGAGAATGAAACTCTGGGGAAAAATCAATTTTAATGAAAAGATAGGATAGAGAGAAGCAATTTTTAAAAAGTTCCATCAAAATCGGTCACGAAATAAGAAAGTTATGAAAGTCTCAATTTAGTTTCTATGGCGATCCTCAAATTGGCAATGTTGCTTCAAAGTGACAGGTTTAGTAGTACAACTCTCCATATGTTTTGTACACAAAATTTCATATTTCCCCCATTATCTCTCAAGGTGCAGCTTGTCTCCTTCTTAGCTCAAGATATGTCATGGGAAAATGTATTTGACACAACATTTGTTGAGTTCACAAAAAGACAAGCAGCATCTTTAGAGATAATGGAGAAAATATGAAATTTTGTGTACAAAACATATGGAGAGTTGTACTACTAAACCTGTCACTTTGAATCAACATTGCCAATTTGAGGATCGCCATAGAAAGTAAACTGAGACTTTTAAAACTTTCATAACTTTTTCATTTCGTAACCGATTTTGATGGAACTTTTTAAAAATTGCTTCTCTCTATCCTCTCTTTTCATTAAAATTGATATTTCCCTAGGGTTTCATTTTCCTTTAATGTTTTGGGCATTTTGGGCGGGGACCGCAGCCCTCACTGATGTGCAGACAGCTTTAATAGCAGTTCTAAATGTTGCGACAGAAATGTTTGGTGTTGGAGCGTGCATGGGATGTGGGGATGAGCCCCCTCTAGCGACGACCAGTTCTTTCACACGAAGACGAGAAAGGAAAGTTTTTGAGGAAGAGAGAGAAAGAGAGAGAGCGAGAGAGAGAGGGGGGGGGGGTAGGGGAGAAATTAATTATTTCATAACTAAATTATATTTCGCACACTAAAATAATGATAAAAAATGTTTTCCCGAATGTGCTAATCAATCTCTGATGTAGAATGGAGTATAATGAAATTGGACATGCAGTTCTTCTTCTTCTTCTTCTTCTTCTTCTTCTTCTTCTTCTTCTTCTTCTTCTTCTTCTTCTTCTTCTTCTTCTTCTTCTTCTTCTTCTTCTTCTTCTTCTTCTTCTTCTTCTTCTTCTTCTTCTTCTTCTTCTTCTTCTTCTTCTTCTTCTTCTTCTTCTTCTTCTTCTTCTTCTTCTCCTTCTTCTTCTTCTTCATCTTCTTCTTCTTCTTCTTCTTCTTCTTCTTCTTCTTCTTCTTCTTCTTCTTCTTCTTCTTCGATCTTCTTCTTCTTCTTCATCTTCTTCTTCTTCTTCTTCTTCTTCTTCTTCGATCTTCTTCATCTTTATCTTCTTCTTCTTCTTCTTCTTATTCTTCTACTTCTCCTTCTTCTTCTTCTTCGATCTTCTTCATCTTCTTCTTCTTCTTCATCTTCTTCTTCTTCTTCTTCTTCATCTTCTTCTTCTTCTTCTACTTCTTCTTTTTCTTCTTCTTCTTCTTCATCTTCTTCTTCTTATTATTATTATTCTTCTTCTTATTCTTCTACTTCTCCTTCTTCTTCTTCATCTTCTTCTTATTATTATTCTTCTTCTTCTTCTTATTCTTCTACTTCTCCTTCTTCTTCTTCGATCTTCTTCATCTTCTTCTCCTTCTTCTTCATCTTCTTCTTTTTCTTCTTCTTTTTCTTCTTCTTCCTCTTCTTCTTTTTCTTCTTCTTCTTCTTCTTCTTCTTCTTCTTCTTCTTCTTCTTCTTCTTCTTCTTCTTCTTCTTCTTCTTCTTCTTCTTCTTCTTCTTCTTCTTCTTCTTCTTCTTCTTCTTCTTCTTCTTCTTCTCCCTTTTCCTCCTCTTCTCTTATAGAATATGTGATTATTATAACCATTTTCAGTAGTATACTTTATAATCATGTTATAAGAGTCAATGGCCTGGCATCAAAGCATATAGAATATCAACTTGTGTTACTGATTCAAAAAACGACTTGTGGTATGACATAATGTACTATAATATCTCCCGTAACATTCATACAGGTCCGAAAACATGAAAAAATGTCCATCTTTTTTTTCGATCGTCCCCTTCACCCCCTTTTCTCATCATGCTGCTTTCTTCATCAAACATCATAGCTCTGCACTGTTTGAGGAGATGGAAAACTACAGTTTTACATCGAAATGCATTCGTTCAAGCACTATTTATAATGAATAAAAATTTATGTATTACTAGTATACGGAAATCAATAAATCAATAATGAAAATATCACTATTCTTTACTAGTTCTTCTCTTTTTTCAGTAACTCTCCTCATTATCACGATCATGATGATTGTTACATAGGTCCGCTAAACGTAGACCAAATACGTGCCTCCCCACCCCCCCCCCCCTCTCTCTCTCCCTCTCTCTCCATCTGTTTATCATTATTTCTCTTTATCCTTCCCTCTTTCTCCCTTCCTTCATATTTTCTTTCCTCTGTACTGTCTTCTGTCCTCGTTGAGTCATTTATTTGGGGGTTATCTCGAAAAAGCTGCGACTTTGCTTATCGATGATCATGAAAACTATTGTACTTTAAACCCATTTCAGATAAACTCTAATTTAATGTGGTATTGATTGCTCGCGTTACCAAGCAACGTGAAACTTATCTTTGTTTATTTTTCAAACAAATCGGTAATCATTGTACGAATTCCTCTCTTTTTTGGAGGAGAACAATTATCATTCATTATCTCAAAAATTCAACTTCAGATTGTGTTACTTGCCTTTCAACTCATATTACAAGTTCAACGCCGCGATGGGAACCGTTTTTCCCCCATGTGAAGACATAAATGACCACATAATAGTTTGTATTATTAAAAACACGATACTAGCTCTATCATGTCTATACTGGCTCTCAATGTCATACTTCGAACTTTTGTTTCGGCAAGATGTCAATTTGTATAGCTGCTTCTGAACTTAGTGTATGAATGTATGCTTGTAAGCAAGGAGCTCCGGATCGGTCTAGAACTCCGAGGACCAACTTCGGATTGAGTACGTGGATGACCGGCGGAAAAGAACTGGCGTCAGAAGATCGTCGACCACCGTTCCTCATTAACCACTGCATTGGAGCCATTCTAGTTCCTGACACGAGCTTATCACACGGGTCTACATGTTATGACTCTGAGACGCTAGAAGCATCTGGAATATAAATCTATAGCTTATATCAGAGAAGGCTTTAATTACTATAAAATAAAGCGATCAATGTACTATGATCTTATCCACATGTTGTTCTCTTCAAGTCACGGTGGACTAATAATGACATGTTGCTTAGGTGAACAAACTGCTTTTACGAACTTAATTCATGGTGGATCATGAACTTGAGATGATGAATGAACATTCTGAAATATTCCAGGCATAAAACCAGATGATAAAAGATGCCGCGAAAGAGGCGCCAGGTCGCTATGAAACCATCCCGCGCCATCCAAGCGTTACGGCGCATGAAGAACATGCAGCCCGACGATCTCGGGGACCTCGAGTTCCTTCTCTCGTCAGAGACGAGCTCCTTGGTGCGATGTAATAATCATTCATTCACTGTCGCCATGCAGAAGCAGATGGACATTTGGTATCGCCATCACGTGATCACTATGCGGAAGCTTTCTCAAGGTCAACAGGGAGAGTATCGGAATCTCATGAAAGTCAAGGTAAAAATCAAAGTCAAAATAAGGGGCTTCGGCAAAATGTCAACAAAAAAGGTGTCAGTAAAGCCCCAGGTTGATGACATTTTGTTTCGTTTTTGTGTTTTGCTTCAGCATCTACAAAAGGTTTTAGATAACTTGTAGGCAAATTATACTGGTCTCTAAATTTTCTCTCCTTGTCACTTATGTGCATTGACAATATATGTTAATCATTGTTTCTTTTTGTTGTTGCTGTTATTTTTATGAGTGGAATAAAGTTGAATAAACAGACTACAGACATGAAACTTGAAGCCTTGTAATCTTAATTTCGGATCAAGCAGAGGCTTTTCTATTACAAATACAAATGACAATTATTTTTGTTTAAATTTCACACCTTTCAAATCTTTCCATCAACTTGACTCGCAAACTAAACAAATATCCATGCGTTCTTCAGTGCCAATCATTAAACTAGCATAATCATTATATAAACGAATTGAAGATTAAACGGATTTTTACAACAGCTTAATGGCGAAATTCAGACGTGCATTGCGAGGCTAATTACCGCACATGAAATTCACTACTCACTAATCGTTTTTACAACGCAATGTTAGCGTGCTTAGAGTTAAAAATAAAATGCATTAACCCTTACAGTAGGCCTACTGGGCTATTTCAAGCTCCTCTCTGACTGGGGGGGGGGGGGGGGCTCCCTCTGATCTCGCGACATGACCGATAATCGCGATATTTTGCACAATCCATTGTTATTTTCATGTAAATCTTCATTTTTTTTCATTTGATATTATAATTTATGCAAATTATATGCATAAATATACATTTCGATTGATAATCAAGTAAAGAAAGGCCTGGGAGATAAAACCTGAAAAACAATATTACATAAAAGAAAATGTTGAAAATTGATTTCAATTCTCATGTATTCTACTGTTTTTCGAATTTCTTATGTATTTCTTTGTTTTTTAATTTTTTTTTAAATTCTGCTGTTTCAGAGTGTTATTTGAACCAATATTCAGTTAAAATAGATGGATATGGATGTATATGATAAAGGAGGAACATGAGGAAATGCAGTTTCCTATTTGTTTTGTACTTTGTACACAAAACTCAGAAATTCTCCGTTTTCGGCCTGACATGAGGTCGTAAAAGGTAACGTAAAGAAGTCAGAAAATTGCGTGGCTTGAAATATAGCGGTTCAAAATTTGTCTTGCCCCCCCCCCCCCCTCCCCAGTACAGTAAAGGTTAATACTTACATACTCAAATACAAATTTGATGTATCGTTATATTTTAAATTTTTTCTTTATTTTTTTTTTTTTTAAGTTACATTCTTGAAATGTTTCAATCCTGAATTAACATGTCGAAAGAGGATGGGGGGGGGGGGGGAGGGAGAATGGGACCTATCATTTCTCTTTAAGTGTTGATTTTTTAAGCATCTTTTTAGCACAAAGAAAAAAATATGAAAAGAGGTTTGAGTACCAGCCAGGGAGTTAATGCGTAGATTTTCATTCTGTCAGTGACTCAGCCATCTCATACGAATCCACATTCTATTTCATGACTGTTTGCAAATGTGTCCATTTTCTTCGTAGAACGATATAAGAAGAATGTATCGTTCAGGAGTCATGCGACAGCGGGAAGAGGATGAGTTCGACATCCGCATGAAGATTGATCGAGATCGTAATGAAGCTTTGACCAAGCTTTTGGACCTCACGCTGGACGATGACGAGACCGGGGTGGAAAACGAGATTGACCTCGCCAGAAAGGAAGCCGATAGAAGTAGGTTTTAAAATATAATGAACAAAATGAATATATATATATTTGATTGATCCAGTGATGAATATTTTCCTTCTTGTTCTTTTTCCATAACTTAGTTGTTTAGTTTGTCAAAAAACAAACACACCAGCAAACAGTGAGAGTGACATTTTTCCATGTCAGAATAAACATGATAAAGTAAAATATAAATTTGTTGTACGTGAAATCAATCAAGTCAATTAGAATGATACTATAATTATGACTGTATCTTCTTCAAGAGTTTCATTTAAATTTCCTCTTTTAACAAAAATTGTAATTGTTCTTTAGTTTCATTCATATCAAAGAACCTTTCCATGGGTATTCATGCACACAGACCATGCAGACAGGTAGATGAAATATGGTGTTTAACATCCTATGTTGCAAGGCTGCGATACGCTAGATCCATTCATTCATATTTTCTCTCTTTTCAATTATGAAGGTGGATGGTTGAGAATCAGAAGACAAGATCTGTTGAATTCCAGTGAAATCCTCCCGACAATCCATGATATCGATGATGACCAACGTCGAGACTCGTCGACCTTCGGCGAGATCGACGACGAAGACCGGGAATACACGCACAAAGGCATCGCTGACAACGACTATGACGAACAAATCGAAAATTCAAATTTCAAGAGCGAAGGACATCATGCCAATGATGTGAACAGTTCCACTCTAGAATCCAATGTCACTACACACAACGCACTCGACGGTGACGACGGTGCTGACTTTCTGCGAGACGACTTGCCGACTACCGACCGCTCAGGTCATGCGTCAAACGGTGCCGAAGCAAAACAGATCCAAACTGTTGACGAAGCTAACAGAAGTTATCAAGACCATGCAGATGAAAAACAGTCCAGTAAATACATCTCTGATAGTCATAGACAAAAGAAACCATTTAACCTTGTTGATAGTGGTGCCAAATTTTCCAAGCATCACAAACTAGATGGAAAGATGCTTCTTGACCATGATGTTCGAAATATGAAAACTTCTGACGTCGTTCTGACAGATTCTGGAGATCAGCAAGGAAAGATGGGTGATGCGCGAAGTAATTCAGCCATGGAAAACGATGTGAGAAGGAGAGAGAAAGAGAGAAGCATGGTCGCTATACACCCAGTTACTGATTTGATCTCGAAAAGGAGCTTTGAAGATTTAAACGGAGGATCAGACTTACAGGGAAGGCAACAAGCTGAAACGAGCTTGGTCGAGAAAAGAAAAATACATGAATGGGGTCCAACTGATAAGCGTGTCCAGAAACTCCCAAGTCTTCACCTGCAACCGATTGATCAGGTTATTCGGTAAAGAGCTTATTAATTTCTTTTTTTAAAGTGTTCTGGAGCTTTAGCTCTGATCCTCACCTTACTAGGTCCTGCTGGGTCTGTACAATCCATGCCGGAAAAAGTGGACGTGTGGCAAGTGGAAGAGCAGGAGGGGAGGGGAGCTGATGGCAGAGTATACGTATAGTTGAACGTATTAGAAATTGAAATGTTGTATCAATCTGTCTACAGCGTAGAGACTCGTAGTATATTTCAGAAATCCAGAATTCGATCTGGCAGTTTTGAGTTGTAAATAGCTGAAAAAGGATCATTGGAATACAATGTAGTCGTTTCATTAAAAAAAAAGAGCGCCCTCTTGGTATGGAGGTTGATTCTCAGATTTCTCGGATACCTACAATCGATCTCTACCCACTATACATCGACCTCCTAAACTGCCACACTGGACAAGTACATCAAGTACACACATGGGACAACTATGCTCCCCGACAAATACTCCCGGACAACTATATCTTAGCAAATCTACTGACAGGACTAATATCCCCATGACTAATAAACCCATTGATTACAAAAACCCCGGACATCTGTCCCCAGGATAAGTTTGTATACACACTCTGTATAATATTTGTACTAAGGGGGCAGTTTTCTGGGGATAATTACGCAGGGGTAAATTTCCTAGAGGTAACTATGCGGTGGTCGTTGATCTGATACGGTGCAAGTGACTGAAAAATAATGATATCATGCCTTCCGTACGGAAACCCGGCGAATGTTTAGAATAATCATGACAAAATATGCTTGCACATCTTTATCTTGGAATACAACAGAAGAATATTGCGCATATTAGTCACCATTCAGATAATTGACAAAATAATGTTTTCGACATTTTTGAAATTTGGTTTAGAAAATAAAATTTTAAAAAGCTGAGATATTTTGTTTTTGTTTTGTTTTTGTTTTTTTCTTGCAGGTACCAGCGTCAAGAAAAAGGAAGAGATCTCGTCGGGACCGTCATCGCTGTGAAACCATCGGCTGAGAACTTTCCAATGCCTTCTAAGAAGTCAGAGTATTGCAGGAGAAAGGCATTACAGTGGCATGTTGAACAGGCCCCTGCACTCCACACCAAGATACAACAGTTTCTCTCAGGTGTGTGATGTTAATTAATAAGATATGTATATCCAAAGTTTATTATCAATTCGTTCGTCCGAACACTGATTCAATTTTGTGGTACGAAACTACGAATAAGAAGCATTTATCAATTATTTTTTAATTATTTGATAGCAAAATATTGTCGTTCTGCAAATATTTTGTGAGGAACCATTTACTGTAGAAGGTCAAGTCTAACATGTCTAATATATTTTGTATTTTATGTCACATACGTTCCCATGTAAAATGGATGATAAACAAAATCACCGACAGTATAAATTTACTTTAATTTTACTTCATACCTCGTGTGCTTCAAGCTCTAATAGGACTATCAACTGTGATCTAGTTAATTGTTGAATTTGGTAATGTATATGGGACTATGGGGTAAAATACCTTCCTCTTCCTCTGATGCTTCAATTACATGTACTATTTTTAAAATATAGGCATACGCGATGCATCAAATCAGTCAATACAGGTAAATTACCGTTACCGTACTTTTTATATTATTTCAGCATGTTTCAAGCACATTTCATCCCCAGTCTTCATATAATAATGATTGATAAACAGATAAACCTCTTCCTGTTCCACAGAATGTGACGCCGTACCACGTCCACCATCAAGCCTTCAAAAACGACCCGTATTCTTCTTCTCCCGTCACAATCCAATCGTCACGATGTCGACTGGTCACACAAGTACCGTACACCCAGCGGACGCGATGACGAGTAAGAGCAATGAAGTACCACACGACGTCGAGACTATTACGCGAGAAGGGGCGAATTCTGTCATTCTTGGTCACAGTGTCGCTATCACTGAGGAGATGGTGAACCGTAAACACGGTGTTGTAACCCCTCATAAATGAACGAAAAAAATACAATAATCTAATATGTTTTATTTATCCTGACAAATGAAGAAAATAATATAGCCTTTTGCAAGGGGTTTTTATATCTTTTATCCACACATTCAAGGACTAAATACTTTGATACTTGGCAAAATTTGAAAATAAAAAGTTTCATCATGAAATGATTTTGACGGCTTCACCATTTAATGTTGTGTGAAATTTCACAAATACTATCTGAAATAATCTAAAAGTATGAGCTATATGCTTTGTAGACTATTAACGTTTTTAGTAAGCTTAGTAGCTTCAGAAATCATAGACGTGATAGAAGTCCGTAAAAATTATCTGATTTTGCACCAAAAAAAAAAAGGATATTTAGCGTAATCATTTATAGTTCTTGACACTTATTTCCCCTGAAAATGATCGATATAAACCTGTTTGCTAAAAAAATGGAAGAGAAACAGAAACGGAAGAATAGAAAACACGTACCGAATCTTTTCGTCTTGAATCTCTTCAGAAACAGAATAAGTGATTTTCAGAAATAGTGAAGAATTGCTTTGCGCAGAAAATGATGATTATTTTACTTTCGTCTAAACATTTTACTTTTCTTAAGAGGGGGGGGGGGGGGGGAGGAAATGCATGGATCAGAGTCTATACACCTTAGAATGCCCTTTAATTCTAGAATATTTGGAGGAAACTGCCCCCGATCGACATCATTGTCGAACGTTTTATCAGTGACTGGCGGAACATGACGATCAAAGTTCTGAATCATGATGAAGGTGATGGCGCACCATGTGATGGCAGAAATATGATCACTTGGTGATGAGTAAGCAATAAAGGAAATCCCAACATGACTGGGTATTATATACTTTTGAAGAAAAAGTAAATAAAACAGGACATGATGTGTATCGTGGACACAAACTGGTTATTCTATAGGGTTGTTATTCACATTATATGTATTTTTAATGTCAGCAGGTCAATATTGTTTTGTTTGATTAAAACAAAAATTTGAAATAAAAAAGAAATTCACGAAAATGCCTTTTCTTTGTCACACCTCTGATTAAATCTATCCACTTGCAGGTAAAATGCGACTGTCGCCATGAGTCTAATCGCCTGTCACCTTTGACCCTTTTGTGAGAATTAGAGGAGGGTGATCTCTATAATGATCGATTTGTTTGGGGAAGGTTTTCAGATGGAGTAAATAAAGATGAAAGCCAGAAAATCGATCTGGTCTTTGAGAAGAATGTATTGAAACTAGGCAAGGGGGGTTGAAAATGATAAGGGTATCAAGAAAATAATAGGTTTTTTTTTAAAAGGTAACGGCGCCCTAGTACATGTCAGAGGACCACAATGGACTTTTTAAACAACCCATTTCAAAGTACTGAATTACAAGTCTTCTTTCTCATCCTTCGAATCCCCAATCTTTATCTCTTTATTTTCTTGTTTGTCTTTCTGGTAATGTTTTGGATTCATGTCAGTCCATTTTCAGCTTCAGAAAATTACCTTTCTCTTTTTCTCTATCTCTGTCTCTCTGTCTCTCTTTCGCTCTGTCTCTCCTTGTTTCTCTTTTTATTCTCTTCATATCATCTCGTCTCTCACACTATAGAGATTGGATCCATCTTCAGAATTGGGAGATTCATTAATCCGAATAAATTATACATTTAAGTTCTAAATCATTTGAGTATACACACCCACGCCCCTCCCTTCCAAAGGCTTTGCTCCTTGCTCCTGTAACACATCACATCCCCTTACATTTGTGTGGTTTCTGTAGACTAATAAGTCGTATCATTTCAAGAGATTATGATTTCCTTTTAGGCGTCTGGGAGTGAGATCCATCCATGAATAATAATAAACTAGTTATTATCAATATAAATTGAATTTCGTTCTTTGAATATATACGCTAATAAAGTAATGAGTCCAGAAATAAAGTTGAACAAAAGTCAAAATGCATGTTATACAGAAATATCCCCCCCCCTTGCGTTAAAACGATTTTGGCAGTTCGCATGTTGAAATGGAAATTGATTGGCAAGAAAATATATTTCTAGCACTAATTATTTATTTTATTTATTTTATTTTATTTCATTTCCAGGAAAACAGTATAACAATAATTACAGAGAATACAAAATACAAAGTACACAAAGTACAATAGCAGAAAGGGAGAAGAAAGAAAGAAAGAAAAAAAAAACACCAGCTAATGCCTGCGGATTACCAAAAGAAAACACGTTTCTGTAAAAGGTTCTCCTCATTAGCTGGTGGTAGAAATGCATAAATATTAAATGCAATATCATGAACATGTAGACATAAAAAGGTTCACCAGTAAAATACACACACACACACAAAAAAAAAATACATGTACTACTAATAATTGCAGGTTGTAAAAAAGCGTATTAAAAATGACAGATAAAAGAAAGAAAGAAGATGAAGAAAGAAAGAAAGAAGAAGAAAAAAGATGCCGTTCAAGGTTCAATGAAAAGAGACAGCGAGAGCGAGAGAGAGAGAAATAAAACAAAGAGGGAGAGAAAAGAAGAAAAAAAGAAAGAAAGAAAGAGTGTAAAACTATCATAAGTGTATTGTGAGGGATTTTTCGATGTGGATGCCTTACTATCAAGTTTTAATAAACCTTTAAATGAATACCCTAAAGATTGCTACACTTGCAAGGTTTTAAATTTCCCACCCTCCATTATCAAGATTATATAGCCTCAGTTAAAACTGTTTTCATGTTCATACAGCAGTGAAACTTGAGAAAAATCGATTCGTAACCGAGCCAGACGGCTTTGTCAAATGAATGTTTCGTCATCTTTTATTACCTCCATTGTTAGTCAGTTATTTTAGTTGCCCCTCATTCAACTCATGCTTCGGAAAGGTCTTTTATCGAACCCCCTAGCAAAACCGATAAAAAGAAACATAACAGCTGTATCTCTGATTGCCTGTCATGCGAAAGCCATGTATCGATTACTTAAGAAGGTCATGCGAAACACTTTGCAAGTTAGAATTACCACATTGTCTAGTCTTACGATACAACTTTAGAGAGTTGAATGTTGAAACCTTTAGCCTTGCTGTTCAGGTTAGACAAGAGGTTTGTTTATTGATTACAGGCGTCTGTCTCATGAAATTACGAATGCTGCCATTCTCACAACGCCGATGCACAGGGACGGACCAAGTTCCGAAAATTCTGACGAGCAAAAAAGGAAGAAGAAGAAGGAAAAAAAACACAACAACAAAAAAAAAAGAGAGAAGCAAACAAACAAATATTTGTAAAATCAAAACAATACAATACAAAAAGAATACAAAGCCAAACATGAATTTTTAAAAAGATTTTTCATGTACTTTTGGGTTCGAAAATGTAAAATTTGGGTTTAAGTTTGCAAATGGCATATTTTTTTCTTTTCTAAGGATATGGTATCACACATTGGTTTTAAAAGAAGGGCACGGGCCGGTTGGGTCCCAAACATCCGCCATGGTGATGAATGATAAAAGAAAACAGGTATAAAAGTATAACGTGACAACGTGATTCATCTTTTGCATTATTAGTTTTAATCACTACTGCATGCATTGAGAGATGTAAGAGAATGCTAATATTATAGTCAATAGTAAAAGTATTGGTCGAGGAAAAAAACAATATTGCCGAACATTGATTGTGAAGAGCATTACTCGTAATATTGTAGATGTAAGGACTCTCCTTAAGCAAATAATTCATGTTTGTATTAATGAATAGTACAGATAGTAACATGAATGAGGTTCACCCTGTTCCGACCCTTCCCTGAACTTCCATATAAATAAAATTCGCCAGGTTTACTTCAAATTCAGTTGAATATCAATATCAATTATTCGTCATATCATAACACTTTTCATAAAGAAATTGTTATAAACTCGCCATTTAGAGACACACAATACAGAAAGCAATGCAGTTACACAGTAGCAAAGATTAACAACATTTCACTCGAAACCTATCAACGACTGCAAATACATAGGGCCCCAAAAATCGGCAAGAGTCTACATTGATGAATGGGCGATAGACAAACGAACACTCGAAAAGAAAACGGAAGAAATCGAAAAGACTACGCAGAGCTTGTTTGCGGAAGGTCTCCCTTATTGACATAGCCGTTTACACTGTCAATTAGCTAGGCAACCTGACACGAAATTGATGGAAAATCAATAACAGACATGCAAATACGCGAATTTTAGCGGGTTATCGTTGATAAATATCCCATTTTCTACATACAGGTGATTCATTAGAAAGCTATCGTTATTTTTATGGGTGTAATCCATTGCCTGATGAACGATCAACTGAGTTGAACAATTAATTTATTTCCCATAATATCGCTTGGTGGAGGTACAATATACAAAAGTCATTTTTGGGCTTTCACCTCCAATTACTTTTGCTACCTTTTTAATGATTAAACTAGTAAGCCTACTTATTTCCCGAAGTTATTGTCACTAGGATGCGGTCGAAGAACTTCGGTTACATGTCGCTTTTCCGAAAATGAGTATGATAAAATAGGGTTCATAATTCCGGAAATGTGATATAACTCGATTAACCATTTTTCGGAACTACGAACCTTCGGAATAATGAAACCTATTTCATTTTCGGAATTATGAACCCTTCTAAATTTTCGGAAATACGAATCCTATTTCATTTTCGGAATAAAAAAAACCTTCATTTTATAAATCACACACCTTCGCAACAATGAACTTTCCAATTACGAACCTTAGGAAAAACGAGTACCCCCCCCCCCCCAAGAATCAACATAGTCGACTTAACTGGATAGGCTTATGTTGTACCTTTAATACTCTACATTGATGTTATCAATGTATTTATGTACATAGGCCAATGTTAAGAGCATGAAATTATGTATATGAGCATTCAATTTGGCGGGTCAGAGTCCGTTCTTCACACTTTTCATATCTTAGTCAAATATGAAATCATATCTGTGTTAGACATCGTCAAATAGAGTTGTTTGGTATCATGATTATAAGTATTGCATTAACACACCATATCAAGTACAAACGAATATGTGCGAAGTGCACCTTTCGAAAATGTCTTGATTTGTTATCGTTACACATTTAACTTAACTGTTGCTAAGGACAATAACAAACATCTTTTAAAAAGCATAAAGCAGTCTGGTAGATGTACTTTCCTTCCCCTCTTACCATGCTTACTTTTCTATAGAGATAATCATAATTCTTCTTGCCAGGGTATGGGAAGAACATTTGTAAGTTTTCTTTTCGGGGCATATATAGGTAATCCTTGTTATGCATGCATGCATGCCTGTAAACTACGGTTACAAGGAATTACAAACATAACTGATTACAAGGGCTCTGCGGATCAACCTTTCCTTTCTTAAAGAATACGCTCATAAGCTCATTCCTTTCAAATTTGAAGAATGAAATATTCCATGGACAATGAAACGTTCAGACAAAACTGAATATGTACAAGCAACAAAAGGTGCAGCCTAACACCAGAAAGACTATCAACATGATCAAAGATGAGGATAACATGGGCGTTCTATTTTTAAAGAGTTCCGAGGTGATTGCCTTGACATAAAGGTACTACTCAACGTTTCTTTTGGGGAGGGGGAGGCTGTGACGATATTTAAAGTGTTTTGAATACGAAGATGACTAATAAAATCAAGCTCTGTGCGAATGAAAAGTATTGGCAATTTGGTCCTTTTCTCCTCAAGTGTTTAGGATACACACTCAGAAAACAAGGAAATATAAGAGAGGTAAAATGCCTCTTTGAACACACAAAGGATAATCTTTTGGCCTGAAACTTTCCCAAATTTTTTTTTGGAATGACGTAAACGTTGTACATGTATGTGCTGTTGTAAAATAGTGAGGATTAAGTCTTACATTTTTCACATTCTCATTCATTAAGTCCGCATGACAAACTTACTCTCAAACATTCACACAATTAAAACTTGCAGGGTAAATCTTTATCGGACGTAAACCGTTACAATGCCATAACTGAGCCCACCACCCCCCCCCCCCCCAGCCCCTCATAATGTTGTAAACAACACAGTAAATTGACAAATCTAATAGGCGAAAGTGCTTAATGCTATCCTTCTTCCCTACTCATGATTGTCAGGATGTGAGATGTACATGTACATGTACATGTACTTGATACCCCATTAAATCGAGTCGTCCGAATCATGAGCTTGCCATGCTGACGTTGGCATGGAAACATGACTCTCATGTTTTGCCAGTCCTCCTGTCGTACTGGTTCTCGACGCTAGTCCATAAGCCATCGATGTCGGATGAAGCGGAGTGTACGGATCGTGCACGTAATCGTCATACTTCCTATTGACATCGCGGAAAGTGATCGTATTCGCTGTCAGGTTACCCAGGCTTCGTCTGGCGAGATCGACATCGTAATCAGAGTCTGGCATATCCCTGATCCGCTCGAAGTTCTTCTGCGTGCCTGATATCGACGACTCTTCGAGCAGACGGGCCATGTAGTAATCCACAAGGAGATCAGGGTCAGTCTTGACATTGTCCAAACTGTTCACGTATTCTTGGATCCGTTCTCGCTGCTTGGCGCGCTGTCGTCTTGCTTCGTCGATATCCATGATTGTCAGAACCTTCTCATCGCTGAAAATGTTCACAGCGCTCTTTTTCCGCTTTGATTTTGATGCAGACTTTCGACGTCCCGTGCCGGATAGTGATGACCCTAGGCGATGACTAGACGTGGACTCATTGTCGGATTGATCACTGCGATCTTGTTCAGATACGTTTAACGATGTTCGAGGTCTCAGCAGTTTTGAAGATGGTTTCAGTTTCTCGGAGCGAGAACTCCTACCGATTGCCGTTTTAGGTCTCAATTTTGATTTCTTTGGCAGGCTAACCGTTGCTTTCGCGGAATTATTAAGTGTATCGCTTTTCTTTTCGATCTTAATTTCTCCAGGCGAAGATTGGTCATCTTGAGTTGTTTGAACAGAATCCAGGTTTGTTTCAGGGTCGTTTCGGTTATTATTTTCATCCTTTTCGTCACTTTCTTGATTCTGCATGTTATCCTCATTCTCTGCTTTAGTTATTTCTATGATAATCTGTTTTGATTCACTTTTGTCTTGAGGACTTTTCTTTTCAGTTCCAACCACGTCTTTTCTTTCTCGTACAAAGTTATTTTCAGGTATTGATCTCATTTTGTCTGCGACCTCCGAGGTGCTCAAAAGAGTCAGTCTCTTCGTGGCACTAGGTAAAGTTGTCTTTGGTCTGGTTCTGTCTACACCGGCTGTCTTGGGCCGAATTTTGCTAGCTTGCCCCGTTGCTAGAAGCTTCGCGTGTGTGATACGCTCAATGGCCGTCATTGGTCGAATTGCTCTGCTAGACTGTCCCGCTGTTGAAGACTTTTGATTTTCGTCACCCGATAGGTCCGGTATAGTAGATGATGGCATAGGAGTTGGGGTTACGTTTCGGTACGACATCATTTTCGCCTGCGATTCCCGATGGAGAACTCGCTTCTTAGCCAGATCCTTCTCTCTCCGCTTATTAAGAACATCGACAGAAGTAGTGTTCGTGTTAAAATCGTAGTTATCCTTGGTGATGAGTTTCTTGAGCATCTCTCTATCACCCTTCATCCTGGCGTGGAAGACCTTGGAATGATGCAGTTTCACCTGGAAGCGCTTTTGAGCCACCACCTGGTCCATCGAGATGCGGTGTTCTACGCGATGTTTAGAGGTGTCCAACATATTCAGCTCCTTCTCTAACATAGCATCCAACTTCCAGTTTGCTGAGTACACCGAATGGGACTTCTCGCCCACAAGTCCGGATTTCTTCTCGCCTTTCGAACCCATGATTGGATCCCACTCCAAGTATGATCTTCACATCAATGCTGATAATATTCATGTAATCACAGATTATTCACCAGAATTTTTATGATCCAACTTAACGATCCATTATTCGTTCTGAAAGAAAATGGGAACATCGTTGACTGTCAAACGTCTGCGCTATTCATCCAAATTTAGTTCCTAAGATAGTTGTAACTGAAGTTATCATTCACCTTATGTGTCACTATCCACTCCACATGATCTCCACATAGACGTTCTCATGTTATACTTGAAATGTGCTTGCAACTATATCCACAGAGGAATTCCGTCCTATTCTGGAGATCAAAGATTGCCAGCCGTAAAGAGGGTAATTCATGTTGCTCAGAAGACATACCTGTCATAAAGTACAAAGTCCAAATGAAAAAATAGATCAACTTTCGTTAAGCTAATATTTTTAGAAGACAGTATCAATTACATGAAATACATTCGATTGAAAACCGAATTAATTGTTATGTATTCACTTACACATGACTGATGTATCTAACAAAAAACAACCTAATAAAATAACTAGGGATGTATTTTTAAAAGCAATAAGCAAACTACTTAAGTGGAAATGTGAAACAAAAAATATCAAAAGTATATTACGCTCAACAGTAATAGCATAATAAACTGCCTTATATTATGATATCCTGGTACTTCGGAATTATCGTTGTCAATCGTTCATTACGTTTAAGTCGATACCTAAAAATGCGTATCCGGACACCTACCCCCTGGACAACCACCCCCCGGATTACCACCCCTAGGATAACCACCCTCTAGGACAACTACCCCCCCCGGACAACTACCCCCAGACAACTACCCCCTAGGACAAACACCCTCTAGGACAACTACCCCCCGGACAACTACCCCCCAGACAACTACCCCCTAGGACAACCACCCTCTAGGACAACTACCCCGGATAACTACCCCCCGGACACGTGTCCTAGGGGGTAGTTGTCTGGGGGGTAGTTGTCCGGGGGGTAGTTGCCGGGGGTAGTTGTCCTAGAGGGTGGTTGTCTTATGGGGTAGTTGTCTGGGGGGGGAAGTTGTCTGGGGGGGGGGTAGTTGTCCTAGAGGGTGGTTGCCCTAGGGGGTAGTTAGTCGGGGGGTAATCATCCTAGAGTTTAATTGTCCCGGGGGGGGGGGGGGAGTCGTCCTAGAGGGTGGTTGCATTAGGGGGTAGTTGTCCTAGGGGGTAGTTGTCCTAGAGGGTGGTTATCTTAGGGGTGGTTATCCGGGGGGTGGTTGTCCGGGGGGTAGTTGTCCTAGAACCCTAAAAATGTAATGTATTTATTTTCATGAACCTTAAGGTATGTGTCCATTGAAGTTTGTTCTGATCAAGCGAAGTAAAAAGTAATAACGTAAATTGGTTAATAATAATAGTAATGATAGTGATGATGATGGTGATGATACTACTACTACTACTACTACTACTGCTACTACTAATAATGATAATGTTAATAATAATGATGATAATAATAATAATAATGATGATGATAATAATAATAATAATAACAATGATAATACTACTACTACTACTAATAATAATAATAATAATTGTAATAACAATAATACTACTGCTACTACTAATAATAATAATACTAATAATTGTAATAATATTACTACCACTACTACTAATAATAATACTAATAATAATAGCAATAATAATGATGATAATAATAATATATTAATAATAATGATAATAATAATAATAATAATAATAATAATAATGATAATAATAATAATAATAATAACAATAATAATAATAATAATAATAACGTGAACTGGTTAGTAAAGGCAGAATGAGCGGAACATCACTCAGGGTCCTGTTTTAGAGTCCTTTCCTATACCATAACTAAAATTTAAATTAAAATAAAAAACAGGATACGATTGTTTGCGTATGATATTCGTAATAAAAAACATAGCAATAATGGATAGGTATACAATTCTTTAAACACCCCAAGTAAAATGTTGATTGTTCTTAAACAATATCACCAGTATTAAAATTTCTCTTTTTTTTTTCTTTTTTTTTTACTAACCAAAATCAACTGAACATTGCTAGAAACAAAGCAAAGGAGGTATCACACACAAAAAAATGTCTGGATACCTTTAAAAATTTTAATTTAGCTACACATTTAAAAGTATTATAATGGGGCTAATTAGTTTCATCTTCTTTCCTTTCCGCTTAATAGATATTTGATAAAGTATTTTACGAAAACAATCACCACCTGCTTCAACGGTGTTATAGAAATATTACAGAAATTTATGAACCTACTGCTGAACAGAAAAAGACATTGCAAGTCCGAATAAACGTTTCTATGTAGAAAAGAAAAATATAAATAATATTCTATACACAAATTACTGCGGCAACATGTCATGCTGATAATGTGTATACTCACCGGCAATTCATTATGCTCGTCCCCCTGATCTCAGCGACAGTTATCAATTGACTACCGCTGCAAATAGTGTCGCTCGGCCCATAGTAATTATGCATCCACTCCAGCGAAGTAGTTTCTTTTGTAATGCGGGCTGGTATCGCTCTGTTTTCTCTCGAGTGTCGAAACTCAATAGCGCGAGCCCGTTAGTCGAAGCCAATGAAAGGAGACAATGACGGGAAGCAAAATGCATCCTTATTACTGCAGCTCCACCTTTTGTTAGGACGGTATTGTCTGTCAATTTCAGTGAGGAGCCGAATGAATCGAAACTTTAGGTCATAGCTGAATGCCTTTTCGGTTCTCCTCCATGGCGACGCGCCCTATCAACAGGCGTTTACTCGGCCCCCGGGCTCTGCCTGGGAGGGATGTTTGACGTGACTTGGGATGTCCCGGAGCACTGATCTGTAGAGACACGCTTTCTGAGTGAGTGGAATTGATAAGAATATTTTTGGTGTTCGGATACCGTGTCTGCTAAAATTAGTCATGAATATTAACCTAACCTTGTGACGGAGAGAAAAAAATAAACTTTTATTGATTAGTTGTACAAGATGTAATCTCCGCTTCTGTTTAAATGCCATAGCTAGGCTACAAATAAGTGATAAACACAAATGATAGGTATAGGCTTAATGATGTGGTTGTCCTAGGGGGTAGTTGTCTGGGGGGTAGTTGTCCGGGGGGTAATTGTCCTAGAGGGTGGTTGCCTTAGGGGGTAGTTGTCCGGGGGGGTACTTGTCCTAGAGGGTGGTTGCCCTAGGGGGTAGTTAGCTGGGGGTAATCATCCTAGAGGGTAATTGTTCCGGGGGTAGTCGTCCTAGAGGGTGGTAGCCCTAGGGGGTAGTTGTCCTAGGGGGTGGTTGTCCTAGAGGGTAGTTATCCTAGGGGTGGTTATCCGGGGGTGGTTGTCCAGGGGGTAGGTGTCCGGATACGTCATTGCCACTATTATCTCTCATCATCCGAATTACAAAGAACACTATTTTGATTACTTCAACGATATGCAATGCCACCACCATCACCATCATCTTACAACCACTACTACCACAGCTTCTACCACCACTACCATCAACATCACTATACAACCACTACTACCACAGCTACCAAAATCACCACCACCAACATCACTATACCACACTGCTACCATAGCTACCATCATCACCACCATCATCACTATACAACCACTACTACCACAGCTACCAACATCACCACCATCATCACCACCACCATCATCACTATACAACTACTACTACCACAGCTACCATCATCACCAACAACATCACTATAACACCACTACTACCACAGCTACCACCACCACTACCATCACCATCACCATCACCATCACCATCACCATCACAATCACCATCACCATCATCATCACTATACCACCACTACTGCCAGGGGCGGATCCAGGATTTTGTATAAGGAAGGCACACAAATGCAGGATTGTCAACTTTGGGAAACTGCTTGGAGGGAGATCCGTTTTGGGTTTGTTTGTTTGTTTGTTTGTTTGTTTGTTTGTTTGTTTTTGTCTCGCCAGCCCTCCAAAAGTCGCTCAGTGGGGGAGGGGGGGAGGTCCAGTTTCCCTCCATAATTCTCAGACAAGCAAAAAAAAAAAAAAAAAAAAGGTTTTCTGTTCTAAAAGGGGGCAATCGAATACAGGAGGGGGCATAATGCATACTTTTCTTTCAAAAGGGTGGAGCCGGGCCGGGATTCCCCCCCCTAAAACTGCCACTGACTACTACCACAGCTACCACCACCACCACCACCATCACTATACCACCACTACTAGCACCACCCCCATCATTACGTCCATAATTATCATCGTTATTACTATCCACTTCAATCATATGAATATTCATCAAAACAATGAAGAATCGATCCTTAATGATATCTTAATACACTCATTTTCTTTTATTTTACAGTTGTGAAGCGTACATAGCACCCAAAACGTAACCATAACTTTACATTTTATGAATTATTTACATTTATGTGGTTTTGGGTATCATTATACTATCTTCTGTCAAAATTAATGCATCTTATTTAAAACTAAAATAAATAACATCATTTCTTATCAGATCCAACAGTTCCATTTGTCTTTGAGGAAGATGTTTTACTTTCAGTTTTAAATCAAAAACATCTTTGACTCGTGAGGATTAAATTCAATTCATGAATATTAGAAAATTTCATTTTCACCAAAAATGTCAACGACAACAAAAACCCCAGAATCTTTAGAGATGCGATATTTATGATAATGGTGCACCTTCATAAGTATACTATTAATTAAACTTCAGACCTTTAAGCAGATTTAATGACGCATCATTGGGGTGCAAAACGATAGAAATGTACCTTGTCGGGTTCAGTATTTCCACCCGTGCGATTGGGAAATATTCTTGTTCCAAGGTTAAACTTTTACTCAGTTTGTGTGATACAATTCCTGCATCCGCAGTACACTTAAGAACTTAATAATGCTATCCTATAAGGTATACTTCATCGCTTGCAGCTGAAAATTGAAATATGATTTATACCAATTATCGCATTTTTTTAAATTTTTTTTTTTTTTTAGAACGTGTATCAATTAAAATCAATGTTGTTTGAAACAGGGAACTCCTAGGTCACACTTCACCATTTTTAGATATTATACGATGGATTTTGATCTTCATCATTACAATCCACCATTTCAAAATAGAATACCAGCCGCAGCCAGTTTTTTGAAATACAGGGGGTTCCCCCTACACACACACACACACACACACACACACACACACACAAAAAACAACAACAAAAAACAAACAACTAATTTGCGTATGTTATGGGCACGATTAGCCAAAGTATGGGGGCAGCGTAAAATTTATACTATATTGAAATCACCCCAAATTAGATGGCTGCTCGCCTTTTGCTTCCTCCCACTCTCTCTTCCTGAATCAGTCAGGGAAGTGTCAGTTGCATGGGTAAGTATACACAAATCTTACATCATCTTCATCATTAGTGAAGTGGTCTGTAATGTAACATTATTATTCTTTACATGACAGCTAGTGCAATAGTATTTTTATCCCATCGAATTTACATTTTCTTAATGAATTTGCAATTATTTCAAATCGATGTACAATAGATAATTCTCTATCACGAAATCTGAATATTTTCTTGCAATGCCAATTTTAATTTGTATAACTGAAATTGAAATTTATTCGTCTTTTGATACTACACTGTTTAATGAAAACATTGTTACTACAATTTTAATTAATTTCATTATTTTGACAAGTATTTTAATTAATTTCCTTATTTTGACAAGTATTGTATGAACTGATTGAACATTGTACCATTGTTTTTATCATGTACAATACATTGTAACCATTGCAATTCAGCGTTCGGGCTGCGAGAATGGAATTCATCAATAAAAATCATTCAATCAAAGCTACACTTTGATCGTTTTCTACAAAATAGTGCATGCATCTGACGATTGCTCTGGATGAATTTAATGATATCCAAACCGAAATTCTTTACTTTATACTCATACACGCACAGCCCTATGACTGCATGCCTGAGAGCGGCGTGCAACATGATATTTAATGAATATTCATATAGGCGATAATAAAGATTTGATTCAGCATAACTCGCATAAACAGTGAAGACAAAGTATAAGTTGAAAATACAAAACAAGACAACATCCTTTTCACGTTATCTTCAGGTCGGGTGGAGTGTTGATAAGAGCATTTTACTAGTAACAAAACATGTAATAAATAACAGATGAAGTCAAACAGCAGTATCATAATTCTGACATCATTTACAACTATGTACACATGATAAGAATGGAAGTATATATGTTTCGATGCAAGTGTTTATATGTACACATTATTCGACATTAGGCTTTTCTTTTTCAGAAAACCCCCCAAAAATAAATCTAGTAAAAAGTAGGCTAACTATAATAGTTTACTCACATGCGCTACCTTGTACGTGTAAAGTAATCAGTTACTCATCTGACATACAAAATATAGCATTGTAATCACAAAATCCAAAATGCCATTATCTTCTTACAAGTTATTTCTGTTTCTGATACCGAAAAGGTTAGGATATCTTGTAAATACCCCCAAATCATTAAGACATCATCATTATTCTCATACACCATTTACTCCGGGGCATGGATTTCGGAATTTTAATTAACTCAAAGGTTGACGGGGTGTCCTTACGAAGATCATAAGGGTTAAAAATGCTTTTGAAGGGGGGCAGTTACAACCATAGACGGATTAGATTGTACACAATATCCCCTTCTCTGTAAAGCTAGTCCTGTCCTGATGAACATAATTTCCCTCAATGTTAACATTATTTACCATGGTCGATATGATTATCACGTAACATCATCATTTCCATAATTCCTGATCAGATATGCATTTAAACTGCTTCTCATGAACACCCGATGAATATTCAACCAGAGGAAACGAATTTATTATCAAAACAAGTATATATATTTTTATATACATTTTCATTTCTTTTTGAAGAAGTATAATCACGCTAACAGAAGTATACATTCAAAACAATGTTTATAAATTGCCTAACTAACATACTCCTTGAACTTGCAGTTCATTTTGGCCATCATAACCAGCCTTGTAATCTTTTCACACAATCTTTCAATCGCGAATCTACTACAAGACGCGCGAGGTCCAATGTTGGTTTACAGTGGGGGTAACAAGTGGCACTCCATATCTAGGCATCATATTTCAACAAGACGTATAACTGTTTTTAATAACGCTCACTATGCTCAAAATGTCAGCCTTCCATATATATATATATAATTATCAGGGGTTGGAGGAGGCTTTCGAACCAGTCATCAAAGAAAACAACAAACTGATATTCAAAAACATTGTTCAAATGGCTTTGAAATTTTCGAAATGATGTTTGAAAAGTCTCCTTAAAGAGTCCATACAATTTGTTTCCGAACGTGCTTGTTTGTAACATGTTCTTCACCAGTTTGAATCGAAATCGATACAATGTATGACACAAAGAAAACGAAAACTACATTACTGTTGGACAATTTCTATCATTATAATTAATATCATTGGTTTCGATGACATGCAAAATGAAGTCATTATCATGGAAACGAATTGTGCTTTCTAGTAGGCCTACACGTAAAGACAACTTTTTTACCACAAGCCGAAAATGCCAGTGACTTTTATAGATGGCAGATCTAACTATCGCGGTACTAACAGGGTACCGAATTGATAGTGAACACATGTTGACATAAAATTTATTCGTCGTTCTTTTAATACAATTTTAAGGTCTGGTCTTTCATGATGCATGCTACGCACTTCCGATGTCCACGTCGATTTCCACAAAGATGCCCAATTGCGTATCGATGATTGTGACATGACGTCATCATTAATGCAACAACGTTCTGGAATCCTCTGCACTTTCCAAGGATGACCATACCCAGTTCATGTTCTTCAGCATAATAGTTTACCTTCATCGCTTCGGTTTAGATTCTGCATCCTCAATCCTGCGTGCCGTGAGGGCGCTATACATGCGCGGAGTTGCTTGCTGTCGCTCTTTCCCCAAATGCTTATATAGTACTTTTCCGCTCTCTGTGAAGATATTCACGCACGTAAATTGATCTGGAAGTACTTGCCCACAAAGAGGTTCTTATGTTAAGACCTTAATCAGATTATGACACCTATAAGACATAAATCCACTCAGGACTCAAGCCAACGAAGACAATCTAACAAAAAGTTCTTTGCCTCTTGCAAGCGACCGAGCAGCGATGTCCTTAACTTGGGACGTTACCAATCTTCGAAGTAGACCTACAAGTCATCATCTTCCACTGCGATTCCTAGGTCTATCATATTGGCATCCAATTCGTTTGAAATGTCATTATTTCAGGTCCGTTCCACTAATCTAACACAACATTTCCTCGCTATTGTTTGATAGTTTTTGGCGATAGCGTTCTTTCTCATCACAAAAATAATAGTTCAGGCCTTATTCATGCTGAAGTTGGTCATCCTTTCCCACAAATACTGTTTTTATGTAGCTGATGAAATGATCATATACAAAACAATCTTCAAACAGAGCTTTGATCGCTTTCAAAATATGTTATCTTCTTATCCCCCATCCATGGGCACATCGTCATTTATTTTTCCTTGTTTCCTCAAAAGGTGCGTAGTGAAATAAGATCTAAATTGATCAATAGTCGTCGGGTTTGCGAAGGTTTTTATCACGTTTCTCGTAACAGAATTTGGGATTGTGATATCCCTCTCATAGGGAATTCATAATTATACAGGCAAAGGGGCTAATGGTAACGGCAAAACACCAGGATTTCCGGTAGGTGAGGGTTTTACTCCGTCGCTTTTAACAAAATTTGGGATTGTCGCAGTGAAGTCATATACAGACAAAAATGGTCATCTGGTCATTGTGGAAGATTACCGGTAGGCGGGAGTTTTGTTACGTATCTCATAACAAAATTTGGGATTGTGGTATCCATGTCATAGTGAAGTCATGTACAGAAGAAATGGCAAATGGTCATTGCGAAACATCAACATTTCAATACATCAGTTTAGTCATTTCATTCTGCATCACACAGCAATTTGTGCTTCTGAAGTCCTTTCTCTATCGGCAGCCGTTTGGCTGGTTTCGGCGGCCAATAGCGTGCTCTTTTTCTGTGATCGACTTCCTCCGGGGCCGTTTCGGAATCCCGAAGAGTAGGCCGGCCGACCGTTGACATTCGACATGACCCGACTTCCAACTTCTTCCGGAGCATAGCCATGGATTATGCTGAAGACCTGAGGTATGAGAGGGAGAAACACAAGACGATAAACAAATCATCATTTTACAACGACAAGTTTTCGTATTGGAGAGTAAAATTTGCCAAGAGCAATCACGTCATAAGATAATAAAGTTTATTTTGAAGGGTCTAAAATATTCCAACAGGAAAAAAAAACACTATGAGAGGAGGACCTTAAAATGTCAAAATGTCAAAAGTGAGACATTGTTTTTAATAATTGTACACAAATCTTAAATTCAAAGTTCCCCTGGTTTAACTCATTAGCCAGCGATAATGATGCATTGTCTTTTTCAAATAATTTTGATCGATGATGTGCCCAGGCGTATCCGACACGATCTATTGCTTTAAGGGTTTTACGCCTTCTTTTTTGTTTTTTCCCCTGTATTACTGTGCTTTTGTTAGTATCTGTACATCATTTGATATTTAAATGTATTAAAATGTAAAAACAAAACTAAACAAAACAAACAAACAACATACAGTGGGAGAAAATAAATGCTACTTTGAACTGAATTGACCCGGATGTTGGCTAAAAAGAACAGCTTACTTTTGGCAGAAAGAGCAGAGCGAGAGTTAGCGTTGTACAGAAGAGGATAAGACCAGCTATGATGGCGTAGCTATAGCTGCTATTCTCAGCTAACAGGAAGGACAGAGGCACACCTAGCGCGCTGAAAATTACTACGGTGTAGATCGATACCCCGATGTAGCGGCTATCGTTCAAGGCAGGAATACTCACGTTCCTGGAAAGTTATAGAAAAAAATTGAGAACGAAAAAGAAGAAACAAGAAATTATCATAATTAGAGTAACATGAACAACAATAATGATGATAATAACAGTTGATGTACGAAGCGCTCGGATGATAAGACGCTCAAGAAGTATATAAATATCTTCCCTTGGTACATGTTTACTTCACCGGGGTGGAGAGTGGCAAATGTAGATTTAAGTCTTGGTAAAGGATGTCAAAGCCGTTGCAGGGAATCGATCCCCGTACCATGTGACTTATCCACTAGATCACGGCAAATCTAAAACGATATAACGTCTTTGATACACTTCATTTACTGTTTGTTGACAAACTTTTCCATGCCTTTTATAGGAACTCTATATTTCGGAGACATTTTGTTGGTTATGTCGGCGTACGACCATTGTTAAAGACAAAGCCATCTATACGCATGTGTATAGATGGTTCTGATTAAAGATGTGGTCTACCCCCATCTACGACAGAATTAAGTCAAGCAGGAGCAGAACAGCAGCTGCGAGCAATCGGTGTGGGTGGGTTGGGTGGGTTGGTAATCGATGATATCGGGCATCGAGAGCGCGAAGTCGTCACTGCAACATTGTTATGAATGACAGAAGCCATGTTACAGTGCCGACGTCAAGCCCCAAACTGCCCTTTGTAGAGATGTCCTTCCACAGTGTAGTAATCCTATTCGGCATCATACGGCCTTCTCCCTCGCCATCATCCGCCTGTCCACATTCTTGTCCGATTTTTCTCCGCCTTTTCTTTCTTCCAATTGGCTATCTACGGTTAACTTTCAGTTTACTTACTTCTTTTTTTTTTTTAATTTAACCCCCCCCCAAAAAAAAAAACAACAACAACAACAACAAACAAACAAACAAAAACATTGAGCTCTCTATGGCGTCTTTTCTCTTTTCCTCATCCACAACATTATCTTCTTAAAGTTTATGACAGTTTGACGTAGTATTTTGAAAAATAGTATTCCGTCAGAAATTTAAAAAAAAATCACGTCCTTTTCTACTCTTCGTTTATTTTCCCTTTGACCATTTCATCTAGTGTATGTTTATGTATAATATTAAAGAATGCTCTTTAGGCCTTTACAGCTGAAAATACGATAAAAACTATTTTTGAAAAAACAACTGAAGGCAATTTCAATAGCCCTGTCTATCACCTTTAGAAATGTGCGAACATCACAATGGCATATTACGTAATCCGAGCCTGATTTCTATGGGCAATACAATAGGCCTTTGAAATTGCCCTTGAGTTTATTTTTCGAAAGTAGTTTTTATCGTGTTTGAATAACAAAAGGGTAAGAGTCTGTGAAAAATAAAATCAGGATTTTCAAAAGAATTCACGAACAAAAGTTTGAAAAACCTACATTATTTGGTTACTCTTATGGCATGTAACGAAATCTTTCCGCTTTATTCATATGCCATGTCATGAGGAGGACCTCTCACCATGAGGTTTCCATCATGAGGTTTCAAAGACTGGAATTTGACTGTGACAACAGTTTTTAGAAAGTGAGCGTTCTGAATACTAAGTTGGCTCGGGGGTTTATGGTTCCCTAACTCCCTCATGTAGTGTTTAAATTGGGACACTTGTTTCAGCCGACAAAGATGTTAAGTACCTCCAAACATCTACCATGTCCACTTACAATACAAACAATAGGGGTTCTTGTTCAACTTGACATTTATTTGAAGGGCAGACAAAGTTAACTACCTTGTAGGAGATGCATTTGAAACACTTCAAATCTTTCTCTGGGCAAATAACGGCACGATTTCAAAGAATTTCAAGGCCAACACGTTTCTCTTCGTCGTCCCCGAGTTGTTTTTATACATATTTGAGAAAACATTTCATATTATTCTTTCCTAACATCATATTTTCAAATATAAAGAACATTATCAAAAGAGTATGATACGAAAAAAAGAACCATGATGTTCATGCGACGTAGGCCTAATCTCTGCGTCCTTGAAACAAACTGAGCTTTGAAATAGTTATTTTTCCAACAAAATTGTTTAATCGTTTTCTTTCCCTTTTTCGATGTGTGTGTCACATCATCTCTTTTGCCAGACAAATGTCCTTGTATGAAAATCGTTGCAGATCGTGAGATGATTTATCAAGATTATGATGAGTCTCAGTTTTGGGGCAGATGATAATAACAAACTGCAAATAGTTCCTCGTAGTGTACTTATGGCAAAGACAAATTTTCCAGGTAAATGCTTATTAACAAAATTAAAGAACAATATATTTTTTTTTTAATAAAGTGGAGTTGAATTGAATGCAGTAAATTTCCATAGAAAGTTTAGAGCGCTGTAAACGGAAATTCAGTTTTATACGACAGTGTGTATACAGTAGCTTCTCTGGTGGCTCTACAAATCAACTCTCCTACACTAAAATGGCACCACTAAAATTGCATCTTTTTACTAATCATTTGTCACAAATATTTGATAAACAGACTGGGTTTGATCACAAATCGCTCACCAAAGAAATATGTACATGAAGTTAAGTCCTTATCAATGTTTACAGCACGGATTAAATATTTTAAGTAACTAGGAAGCATTTACTCACAGTATAAACATTTGGGGGAGAAAATTGCAGATTGCGTACACAATCCTTTCTCAGTTTAAAGTCTAACACTCGTAAATAAATATAATTGAAATGACTCAAGTTAAACTCATTTTTATTGCACAGCACTAATAAAATCGACCAAATCAGATGTGATTGGTATCATAATTATGAAAGGGTAATATGTTCATTTTTCTTTTCTACTAATAGTCGCTAATAAAAAAGGGCATAGGTAAGGAGCTGTAATAATTTGGAAAAAGTTAGTATATTTTGCTTTTTTGCTAAAATTTAGAAACACGTAAAAGCCTTGGACACAGTAAGAGTGGCGTCGCTTTTATGGCGCATCCTCAATGGCGCCGCTAAAATGGCGCCTCTTTAGTAGGTAAACACTAGAATGTATACGAAACCTGCATTAATGACGTGTGCGCGTGTTTCAACGTGTGTCGATCAACATTGTGCTATGTATTTTAGCACTCAATCAGGCACTCATCAAGCATGATTTTGACTTTTTAGATCTATAGCAGAGGGTGAGATATGTTCGACTTGGGAGCCAGTTTAAATGTTTTCTGGTAACTACCCTTTTCCCTTTCCCCTTTGCTCTTTATGTAGGCCTAAAACCATTTCAAAATGTGCCCAAAATTTATTGCACAATGTTTGACGCGCACGCACGAAATTCATGCACGATTGGTGCCCATTATATTGCTTACATATACCTACATGGCGCCTCTTTAATGGCGCCACATTGCTTACCTTGTCTGCCACGTGATAAATGTACCAAAGATGAGTAAGAGTCCTTTGTAGATGAAAAGCGTCCAGATAAAATACTGCTCAAATTTACTGTCGCACGTGTGCTGCTCTGTTTTGAAGATTAGATTCGGTCTATCTGGATCAGCCTGGGGGAAAAAAGACATGACGACATACTAATGAAAAGAACTTTTCATGAATCTAAAGATAATAGATATACACTATTCTTCTGAAGAGATCATGGCTCCGCTTTAAATAGAACGTCATGATGAGTAAAGTTGACAAATGATATATTTTGTCTACCGTTCTTTTCTGACATTTGTGGAAAACTAAAAAAGAAATATTGGTAAAAAGAAATTATATATGTAAAAAAAATTCAGCTGTAACTTAAACAGTAACTCAAAAAGACCTTCATTGATTTTCCCCCCTTTGAATCATTGCATCAATGGCCTCTATTTTTATTACTGATATCAAAGTTTTTATCAGAAATTTAGAATGGATGGTAGTGCTTCAGACGTTCCTATTATATTACAGGTCAAATGATAGTGACTGGTGAACACTGATCCATCGTACTGGGGAGCGTTTCATTAAGCGCTTTGTCAGTGATTTTTACTGACAAATTGGCTCTCAGCCAATCAGATGCAAGGATTTCAGTGGCTTATAACAGTTGTCGGTAAAAATCACTGACAAAAGGCTTGATGAAACGCTCCCCAGATATATCCTTTTCTTTCAATGATGCTGTACCACTTTACAAAAACGATTCGTTTTATTTTGTGCTTTCTTTCGGTTCTTATTCATATCCTCCAATAAACGTGCCCGAAACCATTAGTTTACAGGCATACGAAAAGAGGCACAAATACCAATGATTCTCGAATATCATCATTTAGATGTTACATTCTTTTCTTCTGCATCTTAAAAGTTGTCGTAATGTGAATTCAGATTCCTTCATAATCGTCTGTATGAATGAGAAGGAATAATGATCCAGTTATTTTGACAATTTACTAATTCTCCAAGAGATTCATGGGAATGAAATTGAGTGAAATGTAGTTTCAAAAGGTCACAGGTTTAGATCTTCATTGAGAGGTAGTTTCCTTAAAGTGAAAAGGGACATGTCAGACGTAATCATGTCGCTCGAACATTAATTTTGTAAGTACAGGGCGACGATAACCTGTCCCTAAACAAAGCTTAACTCATGGAAATTCCCTATAATCCCTTCTAATTTCAAGCTCATGAAAATAAGACAGTGCGAAGGGAGTATGAACTTTCTCGACAGACTAAACAGACTTAAATCACAAAGACAAAATAAAGATTTATAAATGATGAAGAAATACCGAAGGAGGGGGCCGGCGAAATGCCGCCGTGTGGAGCGATTAGATTTAATTCTCGTGACGTGACGGGCAGATTAAATGCGTCTTAGACTAATTCAGGTCGGGAGAAAATACGTGCTCCGTTCCCGCTCTGATTAATTGAAACAAACTGAATCCCCTCGACGAAAAGGACTCATCTGTCAAGCCAAGAGAAAAAAATAATCAAAATAATTCCCTTCCTTAATGATGGCCTACTAATCCAAGAAGAGTAGAAGGAGCTGACAACAATATTATTTAGGGACATGGTTAAGGAAAGAAATGAGCTCGATGCTCTCTACCAGTACACAAACCTATAGACAAGACTTAGATTAGAGCTGAATAAATGTCTGTGCTCCTAGCTGATATTAACCTTGAGATATCGTTTCCACATTACCGCAGACGATAAATTAGGCCGATATTTGGCGAAATCGACAAATTTCCACAAAACAACATGTTATTGCTGTCTTATTTTTATAATTGCCAGACGTTTAGAGTTGGATATGACAGGGAAAGGCACATTTTCTGAAATTAATTGTATTGGGAGGAAAAATAGTATCGAATTCCCGATCAGTCAGCCTCCTTATTAAATGGCTGCACAGATGTGTAGCAATTATTTGGTGTGAGAGACATGTGTATTTGTTGCCACTATGGAAATTAAATGTCTCGACTGAAGAGGCATATACATTATTAGCAGAAAAGGCTTGGGAATTGAGCTACTGAAAAATGAATAGTCTCCCAAGCATTGCCTTTGTTTTAGAATGATGATAGATTTGTTCCACATGAAATGTTACCTCAGAGCTACATAGCCGTATCATTCAATAACATGGAGTGTGTATTTCAGCCAGCAATATACTTTTAGATAACGCATTAGAGACTTTAAACACATTGGACACATATAACATAATATCTAAAGCTTTTGTGCAAGCTTATGTAAACCATGTTACCATGGTTACAACCGGTAATGTAGCAACGACGCATAATGTCACAACGACACAATTTGTAGTACCATTTTCGGCTGACTGCTTAATTGTCTGGGTTCTGACACTGCAGTTCAAGGGATGGGTTAATCTAAAATTTTAGCTACGTAGACTTTAAGTTTGAAAATGGTTTGAATATACGTGTTAACGTGATACTCCTGCCACCATTGTTCCGGGAATGCTAACATGTAGTATGCGATGCTAGAATGTGCTTTTAATTTCGTTTTCAAACTTAAAATCTAAATAGCTCACTTGATTTAACTTTAAATTAACCAATCCCATAAACTTCAGTGCCAGAAATGAGTTCATTCAGTCGAAAACAAAACTTCATTAAGTATCACTGTGACATTATGCGTCACTGTGACATTACCGGTTGTAACAAACCCGCATCCCCCCCCCCCCCCCCCCTCCACCAGCATTTTTTTTCCTTCTTCTCCTTAAGATTTATTTTGTTCCTGTTACGAGCAAGATCATATTTATTTACTTCATCAAATATAAGAGGGGTTAGGGCTAGGATTGCATTTGGATATTAGGTTAGGTTTAGTATAAGGATTAAAGGTTAGGTATAGCATTTGGTCAAGCGTTGATGTTAAGGACTCCATGCACAAGACAACGCTTATAGAGAAGGTTGAGATCTGGTGAAGGTGAAAATTTGTTTGTGAGCTTTCTTCTCCTTTTTATGTCAGTTTGAAATAATATCATAAAAGAAATGACACTAAAAATGACTGCTCTTCGAAGTGCTCTCATATTCGAGATCAGACGAGAAAAAGCTGAAAAGATTGGAGCAAACTTTCATGCCAAATGTGTGTGATGTAGTCCCATATATACATATCTAGGTGTGCAGTGCATATGATTTTCAGCAAGACTCAGTCAATATCTCATCATTTTGATGATTCGAAAACCTCACAGTATACACAAAATCATATGTACTACTAACCAACCTTTCCCACTTCCTTTCACACTGTTTTATTTACAATGTAATCGCATGACCCAGCCACGCAGACAACTATCGACAAATAGCCATGGGCCAAGAAGCTAGGAGAACACTTACTCTGACTTCGATGATATTGACTTGCACATGTAGAGGGTCAATGATCTGCCATACCATCAGGACGATGATGTCTATGAGAAGGAGAATGCCCACCATGGCGAACAAGCGGTAATCCTTGATCACCTGGATAGAATGAAAGGGAGATGTTTAATAAACAACGCTTAAATCCGATGAGAAATAAGAAATTTGTAGTCAATCAAACACAAATTGGCAACTCCGTGACGTATCTTGCGAGCTCCTCTCCAATTTGCCCTGTACTAACAGAAAAATCATAAATTTCCTTTTATTTTCTATAGAAAAATATTCAATCATACATGCACCGTTGATATGATCATTGCACTTGTGTTTTACACAAAACGAATCTATTCCTTTATCAACAACTAAGAAAATGAAAATTCATGAAGTTTTATGTACTGAGCAAATGGGGGAGGAGCTCCCAAGTCAGGTCAAGGAGTTGCCAATTTGTGTTTGATTGATTACACCTTCGAGAAATCATAATTTTCTTATTTCGCATTGGATTTTCCTCAAACTTCCATGAATCTTTTTCCTTCATTGCTTTGCTTCTTTTAAAACCAACTTGATATCAGGGTCGACTTTCCCTTTAAAAGTAATATAAACACGAAACCTCTATATACAAAGACCGATATTAAAAGGACTTTTTAAAATGAGATCTTTACGTAAGCACATGGTCTTCATGTACGGGTAAAACGTGTGGTCTGCATAGACAAGTGGTCTTTCAATACAGATTGTCATTAAAGACGGTTCCACTATATAATATACGGGGGGGGGGGAAGGGGGGGAAGGGGGGGGGGGGGGGGGGGGGGGGGGGGGGGGGAAGGGGGGGGGGGGAGGGGTGAGATGAGATATTAGAGAGGAGGAGGATACAATGTGATATAGTAGGTAGTGAAAGATGTTCAGTGGAGCACATTCATGACATAATAAAAAGGAAGGGAACGATAAAACACAAAGTAAAACTGATCTCGGATCATAATTATGATAACGGCAGCTTCAACTACATTTTAGGATAAAACTGAAAATAAAATCATACAACAATGATGCCATTCTGTGTTCATTAATCATATTTTTCGAAAATGAGATACATGATGTATGGCTGATGTAGGAGAGAGAGTCTCCCGCCCCCCTCTCTCTCTTTCTCTCCCCCTCTCTCTCTCTCTCTTTCTCTCTCTCTTTCTCTCTCTTTCTCTCTCTTTCTCTCTCTCTTTTTCTCTCTCTCTCTCGTATAAAGAACAAATAGCAGATATTACCACACACCCCATATTAACAGATTTCCCCTGAAACTAAACCAAAAACTGTATCAGGCCTTAAAGCATTGCCAAGTTCCTTCTAACTGTCGTCATGAATTCACATTTTATTGACATCCTTTGGTGATATCCTTATTATTTCTAATATCATCAGTCTAACCACTTTTTTTTTTGAAAGAAAACAAACTATTTTTGCCCAAAATTATTTTGGGGAAATATACATAGATTTTGAGAAATCGAATGTCTTTTTGTTTATTTGTTTGTTTGTTTTTGTTTCAAATCGATGAGCTCATTTAACATGAAATGGATATGGCCACTGATCTGCTGATAAGCTCGGTAAAATGAGAATTCAATTGCACTTAATATGTGCATTAAAATACGATTATGGGAAGTGGGTTCACTAGCTTTAAGGTAAATTGTACACAACGGTATAACATTTCATCAATAATATGATGGACACACGTTCTCTTTTCCACGACTATATTGACTGATTTGGTTTCCTCTGAGAGCAAAAAACGAAGGGAAGTTTCATTTCGAATGATTGATTCAAAAGTCAGCAATCCACATTATAAGGCTTTCGGTATCGGGAATGTTTTCCACCTGGGAAATATACTGTAATTATCATTAACTTTGTCCTCATGACCCTGCAATATTCTTGCCCAACAGTTTTCTGTCCGCATTTACACAGAAATGTATATATTTACGGACGCCATATTGGTCCGCAGTCTTTTGATAAAAAATATTAAGGACTTGGTATGAAAACTATATTTCCTTCTGAGATTATTTTTCCGATAAGTACTTTTTTACGATGGATGAATCGAAATCTGAAGAGACCCTCTGTGCATATTGCTAGTGATGTATCATTCTTCCTGTTTCCAAAATGTCAAGATGAGTTCCAGTTACTGAATCCGAAGTAGCCGTTTCTTAAAAATGTATCTCCTGATATATTTCAATGTTCTGCGTGTAGGTGTGCCATAACTCCGTCTTTCCCCGCTAAGGACCGCTCGTATTTCCAGTTATTCTAGAGTTCAAAAGACAGTTGACGACCCTTGAGAGGGAACGCAGAGAGGATGGGGGAAACTGTCCAACACTGATGTTTACTCAACTTTTATGTAGTAGCTTTAAGGCAAATAAGCAGGTAAACTCCTTCAGGAAAAAAAAGGAAATAGCTTCTTTGTGCATTGTATGCATTTTTGCCATCACGACTTCTATTTTTCCAACGAAGGCTCTACGGATTACCGAATACTTATCATGTCTGGTGAGACAGAATTACCCTGAACAATAGGATAAAAACAGATATAAACCAATTTCCAGTTGATAAAATTCCTTTGTGATTTGTTAGGTTTTTTTCTGGAAATGATGGCTAAACTGATATAGGGCAATGACCGACATGCGGAGAAGAAGCATAGCGTGAGTCCAGTCACGGAGAGGGGTGCATTAATTTAATTCGGTGGGCAAAAATGAGTGAGAGGGGAGGGTCATGTGGGGAAGGGGGGGGGGGGCTATATGTCCTTTCTGAGAGTTAGAACATTTGTAATCCTCTCACATCAATCTTCGTCGTCTACTTCCCCCCCCCCCTCTCTCTCTCTCTCTCTCTCTCTCTCTCTCTCTCTCTCTCTCTCTCTTCCTCTTCTTCCTTTCTCCCCTCTCCCCCTCTCTATGAAATAATGGGTACATCAGATTACATCATGGCCTGTTATACAAATGTAGTAAGAAAATAAAAGAATTTCATAGCAAAAAGAGGTCAAAGAATAATAACAACGAAGGGTCGAAAGAAGAGGAGGATGGAATAAGCAGTTTGTACAAAAGCAAACAGACTATATTTGAATCACATTTCTAGGTAAAGCACTCGAATGAACACGACAAAGGAAAGATGAAAATTCGGAAACTGTTATGAAAAGAAACGAAATCCTCCTCAGTTCAGCCAGAATTGAGTAGAAATATCAACGGCCATACAGAGAACAATTCATGGCCAGCGGCATTCTCTTATTTCAAAACGACATCAAGCAAGCTAATGGGAATAGAAGATGTTTCGAGATCATCTGCGATATAATTGCAAATAGATGTAAATCGACAGGAATTTATGTATTTTTGCCCGGGGTAGCCTTAAAACAAATTCATCGTTTTCTCAACTGTGTTAGAAAGCTGAGGGCTTACATAATGTATGAGGCAACATCAAGAGGTACTAGCCTTTAGGTGCCAGTCACACATACACTGAAAAAATAGCAAATTTGGCCAGTGCGTTGTCTTGCGCTGGGTGTGCGTCAGCATTCGTTACTCGGTCGTCAAGCGCGCTGGACCAACGCTATGCATTCCTTGTCATTCGCTCTGTGCGTTGGGATTTTTGTACATGCACAAGAGTGTGCGCGGAGCTCGACGCATGAATGTAGTCGCCAGAAGGACGCCAGACACACGCGGAGCACACGCTGGGTATTCGTTGTATGTTCTTCCTGTGGTTTGGGGACTTCGGGTTCCTTCTCTTGGATGGCATCTTGAAGTTGGTGCACTCGTCGCTACACTACATGTGACGGCATGCAAGACGAGCCGCACACTCACGTGACCGCTGCCGTTCGCTGGCTGTGCGTTGAATGCGCGGTGCATGCGCGGACCATTCGTTTCGTGCGCTAGCAACACGCTGTGCATTAACATGTGCGCCTTGTATACGCTCTGTATGCGCTCTGTATGCGCCCTGTATACGTGCAGCGCGCTAGCAACACGCTGTGCATTCGTTGTTAACTCGCTAGCTTCTCCCAAATCGTGACAAAAGTTGGGCGCACAACGACGCACTGATTTTATTTTCCTTTTTAAAAATTAATGTTCAATGCGCGGGTTATGTGTGACTGGGCCAATTCTCCTTTATAAAGTCAATTATGATACTGGGAGGGGCTGGTTGAAAGTATTTTTTTCTCTCTCCTGAAGACAATGTCAAACAGAATCAATGATTTCCCCTAAGAGATGTAAAAATACTTCAATGGCTCCAAGTGCTTCAGTAATAATGTTCAATCATGAGGAATATTTCTCAGTCAGGAACCTGATGATAAATATAGATAAGGCTGTAGTTTTTCATAAAATATGAAACAAAGTTTTTTAAAAATAAACACATTTTCTGTATAAAGTTCTATATTTCTTACCCTTTTCTGTAGTTTCTTGTTCGTGAATATGCTGTATACACGCCACGTTTTAGAGAACATTGCTCCGAATGATAGCGTGAAACCTATAGAAAATATCCATGTTCTAGCCTGTAAAGAAGAGATTATACAAAAAATAAGTTGTTATGCCGTTGTTCGCAATTAATAACACTGCTTTTGTGCTATATTGTGGTAGAAAAGTGGAGACTTTTTAAAACATATGTCATTATTTTGAAGATTCGAAGCCTCCCTCTCGGCCATCACAACCATTGTTCTTACAAACTGGGCGTTGTGGCGTGCGCCTGTAATCCAGCTAACAGTGGAAGTTATAAACTGATTCAGGGGACCCAGGTTCGAGACTGAGTCACGTCTTTCGGATGGTGACGTTAAAGGTCGGTCCCAGACGTAAATAATCATATCTGATTGATACACGTCTGTAAAAACCCAATTACACACACACACACACCAACCTTCAATCAATCGCAAAACTTATCACCTCCTAATATAGTGCTGTTATATATTGACATTTTTACCTCTTTATTTCTTCTTTGACTTGATATGAAGCCTTTTGAGAATCTTAAAATAATAGAAGTCTTAATTTAAAGGGTAAAAACAAAGGAAAAAAGAGAGATTTTTTTTTATAATTTTGTAATTATCAGATAAACTTATGAGGGAAGAACAAGTCTTGATGAATATATACAAAGTCCGGTCTCGAAGGCTGCCCTTTACAGATAAATTTCCTTTGTTTACGACTTACTCACTCTATTAGAATATCTCATGAATGTAATTATATCCGAACGTCCACGTCAATGGCAAGTTTAATTCCATAAGTATCGAAACGATTAGTAATTATTGGGAATATCAAAAGATCCCCCTCCGTCCCAAATATTCTTTCATTTCATTTTTTTCCAGGGATAATTGATGACAGGTATTGGTTATTATTGTTTCTCAGGTCTTCCAAAAGGGAAAAGTGTATTTTCATCCAGTGATATGTATACAATAATATTAAATATATAATAATATTAATATCTCTAATTTATTCATCACTCTACTTCGAAAAAGAAAAAGAAACAAAGCTGCATTCGGTAAGAATAGCGAGCACCTTCCTATTCATCGAACAAGAAGAAAAAAAACTATGTTAATTATTCAGGAATCCCCCCCCCCTCCCTCTCCACTCACCAAGAGTCGAGCCCTTCCTTCGAGCGTTTCATGAAAGGAAGTTGTCGGATATTTTATCCGACAACTGTTATAAGCTACTGAAATCCTTGCATCTGATTGGCTGAGAGCAAATTTGTCGGATGAAATATCTGACAAGTTCTTTGATAAAACGCCCCCCTGGTCGTAAGCGATTAGTAAGGATGGTGCCTGGGCAGCGGTACTGACCCTTTACCTCCGAGCTCCTTTCACAATAATTACGGTTCTACCAGAAGATGTTCCCTCCCCAATCTACCTCATCACACGGACTTTCACTGACTTTGACAGGAATCTCTGTAGAATCATCAATTCCTCGCCAATGAAGCAGATTTTGGCCGCAATCTCGCGCCGTCATGAATATTCGGGGACCAGGCGTCACCGCAATTATGGTCAGAATGAAGATGAATGAGCCGCGTAATGGAGGCGAACGAGGGGAGACTTAATTTGGCGGCAAGGCATTAATAAGACGTCTTTTTTAAAGGAAAGTCGTGACAGAAAATAACGGTTGCGCCCGGATTCTGACTTTCCGCTACATTAAATCTACGGGATCCGCTTTTAGATTAATCCTCTATGTTCCATTGGGGGTCTGGAGCAAGATTAGAACGCCAAGTTACAAGTCCATTAATCGAAGATTACCAATCTGTTTGAGTCTGAGGTGGATATCCCAGTTTCATTCATTCAAAAAATTTGATCAATTTATGGAGATTACTCTACTTCTGTTAAAAACATAGAAACTATATCAGTTATCATTACGACAAAAGTCCATTACCAATTACGAAAGTGCATGAACTCTCAGATGGCTACATAATGATAATGAGACAAATTTCTATCAGGAATTTAAAAGAAGAAAAGAAAGAAACCTTTTCGAATTAGACCTACCTGACACATAATTTTGAGACTGTTTTGATCGAGTAGTCCAATATCTACGCCGAGAATGATTGCTGTGATGTAGGTCAGAATGCACCCTCCAATGATGATGTTATTCATATTTGGACTCGACATCTTTATCAATCTGAAATTCGGAAAAAAATCGAAATGCTTGTGATGAGAAAGGATTCAAAGTTATCTTATCAACATATATATATATATATATATATATATATATATATATATATATATATATATATATATATATATATATATATATATATGGGAAATATAATCATAGCAATGCATTACCGACTTTTCATATTTGGGCGTCCCAGGAAAGCATGTCAAATGAAAACCCTCAAGCAAAAAGATGGAATGTTAACTTAAAAGTTCTGGATATTTATTATTCAGGAGGAGGTGATTCCCCCTTCCTCCTCCTCTTTTTGCTACACCAAATATTATTGTATAGGTTTGGTTTAATTATTTATCTTGTATATCAAATTTTCAACAAACCGTATTATTGCTATTTTGTACGTACAGAATTAACGTTAAAAATCAATGACGTTAAATTAAGGATTACACTAACAAAATTACTTGATTCGTCAAACAAAACTGTTATGTACTCCAACAGAAAAGTATTCGGTCTTTTTTCAGTATTTAGTGCCTTTTTATACATGCTTTTTGTGAAATCTGTAGCATTAGAAATAATATCTAAGAAATATATCTTGGAAGTAAATGATAATACATTGTCTGCCTTTCACTGCCCATAATGTCATCAAGAAATTCCATTAACACAAATAATCACGCAATAATTGTATTCTTATTTATGTTTTGCCGATGGGTTAATGCTTTAAATGTTACATACTTTTCATCCCTGTAGAAGATATTAAAGACGAGGAAACAGATAGCGATGACGATCCCTATGATGGAGAAAGTAAGCATACTGATGAAGAGCTCACGTGACACCTGTTCCGTCACTATCTGGTGACTATCAGCATCTTGAGGTGGGGTCCCGCCATTGGAAGCTGGTAAAACAAAAACACAAACAGGATATCTATAAAGAAATAGATCAAAGGGATGTAAAAGGCAATGCCCCCCCCTTATCTTATATGGCCAACTAACATAACACGCACTTAAGTTTTCGCACCCCCCCCCCCTTATTTTGGCAAACTTCCATAGTAAAATTGTATAAGGTTTTCGTCCCATCTTCCCCATCTATTTTGAGAAACGCATTTAGCATGCACATAAAATGTTCTGCGGCCCCCTCTTATTTCGAAAACCTGCATATGCCACTGTATCATCTTCCCCTTCCCATTCATGTATTACAGCAACAAGTAATATTGCCCGATCTTCCCCTAAAAGATATAATTTTCCACAGTATGCAAATGCATGCATGGAGGAATTTCCATCTTGAGAGACACCTTGGAAAATGCATTATACATGGGGGTTTAAATATTTAGGGGGCGCCTGGGCATAGGAGTGACACCCTTTACAGTGTAGATTTACACTTTTAAGCCACTGCCTACGGGAACTGATTGGTTCTTGTATACAGCCTACTGGAATAAAAGAATTCAATTTTCAACGGGTTAAAAATAAAGTTGAGAACTGATCATGTGATTACATTGCGCAAGAAACTGTCTCAAAAACAATTAGGACAGGTAGATCATGTCTACATAATAATTGGTGTCTACAGATGTGAGGTTTTGGAATCATCAAAATTATTTTAAAAATGGCCCGATCTAGCTGAAAAGCACATGCACAGCTAGCACACAGAAATGGGCATATGGGACTACACGTACACACACGCACACACACACACACATGTAGCATGAATGTTCGGCCCGAACACTTTTTTTTCGTCATATTTCGAATATGCGGAAGAGCAATCCTTTTCAGGAGACTTTTCTGCTATGATTTTCTTCCAAATAGACATAAAAGGAAGGAAGCTCACAAATTATTTTTCACTTTTCCCAGAACTACACACACATGTAGCATTAATGTTCGGCCCGAACACCAGCTATTTCTCGTCATATTTCGAATATGCGGAAGAGCAATCCTTTTCAGGAGGCTTTTCTGCTATGATTTTCTTCCAAATTGAGGAAGCTCACAAATTATTTTTCACCTTTCCAAGAACTCAACCTTCTCTTCAACAGGTAATATTACTTGTTATCGTGACCCCACGTTGTTAAATATTCTGCTAAGATCTATTTTTCGTATCTGCTGATGTTATTTCTTAAAAAACAAACGATATGACAAAAATGTTATGACATGCACTTTCGCTGATGATTTAATCGTCTTGTTTAATCGTTTAATTTTATATACACCAAACATTCATGACAACTTAAAATGCTCTTGTATCCCAAGAAATTCCTGCCATTTTCTTAAATCTGTCTCATGCATGTATGACATTCTCTCATTTTTGGTACCGACCAGTTAGTTCATTCTAACTAAATAATACTGGTATTGGACATGTTGAAAATGTCATGTTCTTCTTACAAATCCCTTGCATGACTTCATAACCAGCTACTGACTAGTAATTTTTCTTGTTTTCCCATGATATCGACAATAAGCTGAAAGTGATGTAGTCTATAGGCACTTGGAAAATATCAGCGCGTAATCTACCCTAATATTGCTCGTTAATATTTACCTTTGGCCATTGAGTAATCCACCCATACCAGGTAGATATGGTTGATTTGTTACAGAATAAGTCTCAGTCTGATCAATTTACTTTCCAATTTCATGCTCCAATTATCAATAGATGTTACCTAATATAATCTAAGGAACGCCGTTACGCCACTGCGGTCCAATAGAATATACACTTTATTTCCTTGCGAGTCTCGTCATGTGAATCGCCCTATTTCTCGCAGGACCATATTCAGCCTCTATTAAAGCCGACTGGCTTCTACATAATCAGCCACTTCAGAAAAAAAAAAGTTTTGAAATGACAACTGCCCATTCACTCATTCTAATGCTCTTGTTTTCAAACAAATAACACTTAAGGAATATTCCAAGCATGCACGCAAGCTGCAATGCGAGAAGTATCATTGTTGAAAGTGTGATCCGTCTTTTTCTTTTCTTTGATATTTCTCATTCTACTTATTCCAAAACCTTTCAGATATCAAACACGATTTCTTTATATATATGGTAATGAGTAAGATGACTTTTTGTTCATCCTACAAGTCCCATAAAGTTTCAGATATAATACAAATTCCATTTCAGCGTTATTCCAGAAATGATGTAGTCATTAGAGAAGATTACTAGACTGGGCGTCTTATTCATGAGGACGGGATATATCTGTTATGAAAAATCGCGATCGTAAAAAAGATGCAGGATTTAGAATCATGATAAAAAAAATTTTAATGCAGCTACGTGATAAAGAAGCTAAATTTATCCTGAATGCGTGTTTTTTTAAATGTCATAATCGGCATTTACTAACTTAATGTCATATCGTAATCTGTTATCTACATGCCAGAAAATGTCAAGGATTAAACATTTATATATTTTGGAATGATTTATCAAATCCAATAAAAGGTTATGATAAACTGTAGCAATTGAAACCTTTCAAAGTAATTTTGCAGGAACAAACAAAACAAAAACAAACGCAGCTACATAAGAAAGCTGGATTACCTGAATATGTGTATTTTTTTCTCGAAAAAATGTCATTTAGTGTAAGGAGATTGTGCGAAGATGTAAAACATTTTATAATTCAATTTCATAACTGATCACCTGTTATCTACATGCGGGAAATGTCAATAATTAAACATTTGTATGTATTATAATGATTTATCTAATCCAATAAAAGGGTTTCATAAACTTCTGGAATTGCAATCTTTAAAAGTAATTTACAAATCTAATCATGAGGACTTCTTCAAGCAAAGCTTTCAGGCAGATCAGCCCCAGATTTTTTTCTTCTAAACTTCTTTCTGAGTTACTTTCATAGTTGAATGTTTTTATTCGTAAACAAAATGGCAAGGACATGAAAAAAAAATTCAATTAATTTTCAAGTGCTCCTTAACTTTCAGCAATAGCATGTGTACTTTTTTTTAAACAAAAAGTTTCGAAGCGATTATAACTGCATTAATAATCGGCAGTTTCAGGATAAGAGCTAGCCCTAACTGTAGATGTATTAAGATTATATCAGATATGAAAACCTTGTAAATGTAGTTTGTTAATACTCAGAATGGCACATAATGGAGAAAGAAATTGGATTCTTATCATGAAAAGCTTAAAGAGGATTAATAAAATTGTAAATTGGGGGATCTTCTGTTTTCGTTTATGGATTGTTTAGTTGTTGATTTTTTTTTTCGCCCCCGTTGTGATTGTTCAAATTCCCTCATACAGGGATATCGTCAAAATGCCAGTGTCAAACCCAGAAAAGTCTCTTCATGCTCTTTCGTTCTGCTTCCAATTTCGCTAAATAGAGAGCTGATTGTGGCTTCAAAGCGCGGTAAAACGTTCACTTTTTATCAAGGTTATTCTTTCAAAAAAGAGGTCAATTATGGGGTCTACTTCCAATTTTGCTAACAAGGTAGCTGATTGCTGCCTGCAAAGCCCAGTCAAATATTCACTCTCGATCTATCTTATTCTGCCAAAAAAGGGGTCAATCAAGCCCCGACCCGGTTTCGATTTATTTTCTCACTCGAGAACCGTTGATTTATGAAGATTATACATCGACATGACACGAGTATCATCACTCAACGTACACTGTGGTTGCAATAATGGGCGCATACCCTTATACAATGGCGCCGCATGGCCATAATTGAATTAATAACATATGAAAACTTCATTACTCCTATCATACATGAGCCCAGGCAGCCCCCCCCCCCCCCCAATGACACCATAAAAGGAAATGTGGGTAAAACGTGGGCCACACTGTAATGATTTAAAGGGCCGGTCGCTTGTTATCGATAACGATAACTATGAATAGGCTTTTAAAGTCATTTTCTATAAGTTTATGTGTAACATGTATCTTATATTGGTGTTGCTGGTCCGAGCTCAACGTTTTATGCCGAAGAGCCTCCTTTGCCGAATTACTTGGATCGGTAGCATTATATACCCTCTCCCCACATGTTAACTTTAAAGAAGACTGATTCCTCAGTGATAAGTATCGTTATTGTCATTTTCAATGCAAGGCCGGTGCTTTAATCTTCTCAATATCATTATCCGCCATTTTGATCTTTGGAAGATATGAACTTACTGTAATGGAGTATTTTACGCCGACTTTTCCCTTACAAAATCAACATCTAGAGTTTCTTACTAAGAATATATTAAATAGATATGAGATTGTAACCAACAAAAATCACGCCTATTGATTTATGTTTCCACAGTGACAGCACGCTGTTGGTTAACGTATCACAAAAATCAAAGTATGATACCTAATAATACTGATGACAAATGCATTAAAATCAGTCTTTTCTGATTAAGATCATGTCCTGAATTTGGTGGACCTTGATCAACTTTTGACACCCCCAAACCTATCGTGACTTCCGAGTGATTAGCACATTCTCAAACAAAGCTAATGATTTTTTTCTAGCATCATCGTGCAAAATATGTCTAGTCCATGTTCTAAAGTAAATGTCCTTATATGGGCGTTGATGAACACGGTCGGGTGATGAAATAAGCGATATAAAATTGTGTTTAATTCCTGCAGAAAGAGGGAAATAGCTCAAATGACGTCACTCACTTTCCCAGTATTATTAGTACTACCTATACTTCCCATTTCCACTTCTTCATTCTGCCTAATTCTTCTCTAATATCTCTTCTACACAGTTTACCTTTCAACTTACCATCCTCTCCTATCTATTTTTTCTTCTTCAAACATCTCATCCCACCCCCATCCTTTACTGACTTCTATTAATTTGAATACAACGAAAATTGTTCTTTTTAAATAATCCCCTTTTATTTGTAGTTTTTAATGTAAATAGTATTTCCTATCTTTTGTAAAGGATTGTCACACCTTCAAGCTCTGCTTATGTGACAATCCTTCTTTATGATTCATTTGCGTTAACTATACCGTGTAAATATACTTTACTTGATAATGAATTAAGATGGGGTGACTATATTTCGCACATTTTAAAAATTTGTAGGAATGTGATATTCGATCCACGATTTCTCGTATTCTACAATAATATATTTGAATAGATTTATACCAAACGGAAAGCAAAATTCTGGACTAAAAGTGGTTCCAACGAGAGAATTAATCGATAAAGAATTTGGGAGAGATGGGGATTTTAAAAATCCGGTGTCGGATCGCAACAGGTTGGAACTAAAAAAATGCGATAAAAACCACGAGACGTAAGTTCGCGCATGTGAGTTTATATCTAAGTCATCCAACGTAGCGATCCATCAAAGGTAAGATAATTGCATCTTTTGCAAGACAAAATATCATACAATCATTCGGTATCACGTTTTACTTACATGTTTGATGAAATCTTCTCTCAAAATGAGGATTTCTAGACCCTTGTAGGTAACTTCGTATTTTTTCGGAAACTGTCTCAAAAAGTAGCAACATCTGCCGATCTTTTGTCAATATCTTCATAATTTCTCCCCCAAATAAAAAAAAAAATATTGTCCCTTGGTAATTATAGCTTCCTCTATCCAATGGTGCTATCAGATTTTCAAAATCTTTTGTTGTTTTTGAGATATTGGCCTGTGCGCGAACTAGTTAGGTCACGCGCAAAATATGGTCACACCACAATGATATTCGTTTTTTATGCTATAATAACCACATAACTTTGAAGAAAAAAGAGATCATAAAGAGATATAAATAGATCAAACCAAATCAGTACCTTCTTTTGTCAGCTCTTGTCTGCCGATAATGCAAGTAAATTGACGATTTCTGGTAATTGGGCAAATTCGAATGATAGTTATCACTTTAGTCCAAGTATAATTTGGTCGCAAGAGAGTAGTTTCGCGCAATACACGCTGTTGTTTATACATTCATTACTCTTACTCTATGAAAAAAAAAATCGTTCATCCCGATTGTGCTCATACGCTTTTGCTGTATCGCTCCCCCCCCCCCCCCCCCGATCATTTAATTATAACTGTATGCTTTCATTTGGGTTTTTGTGGTGCAGCAGAATATGAATGGATCCGAGTGGTTCGCTGTTTTCCAGTGAGACTGTAAAGAATTAACGAGAAATCCATGTAAAGCACCCTGCTTCTGTGATTATCAACGTCGGCTTTCTCTGAAGTTGTGTTTATATGATATTGTACTCATTACCCTACCATACGTAAACTGTAAACCTTAAACGGTTGATTACGGGTTGAATGTCCTCCGCATGTACTATCCAAGTTAGGCGCGCTAATGATAAATCAATATTACCATAATCAATAACGTGCTGTATACATGTGTATATATAATGGGATTTTATATGACTTTGCAAATCTGCAAATTATACAATACATTGCTCTTAATGGCCTTCGTTCTATACACCATCATGATTTCATTGTAAATTCAGTTAAACTTGCTTAAATGGACCATCTGGGTAAATAGCAACATGGGTAAAAAGCCAGTTGAGGAATGTGATAATTGATAGCTATTCCTCAACTACTTCTATAACCGATACATATAAATGCATATTCTACTGATTCGTCAACTCACCCCATATATTTTCCATCGGCATGTACCATTCGATCCGATCATCTCGTCTGTAGTATCGTCCTATGTCTCTTACAGTTCCATCTGTTGTACAGAAGAAAAAAATCATTTTCAGTGGATTAAAATAATTGTTTTTAAACGCGATAAAAAGGCATTAACTTTTTACTGAAGTATAATGAGTAACGGCATTCCGACTCTCTGCAGATGAAATATAAAAGAAAAGATTTGCAAAAAGAGCTTGTATTTAAAGGGGTCCCATATTATTACCCGAAAACACCAGGACCAAAAGATAGGAATAGGATATGAAGAAGTACTTCAAAACTGATTTTAACAAAATAAAAGACAAATGAGTGGAGTGCGAAGAGGAAATGTTGGGAGATGGATAAGAAGTGGAAGAAGAAGAAGAGAGAGAGATAGAAGGAGATAGCAGAAGAGAAGAGATGAGCAAAATTGAATCGTAATCATAACGATATCAAAGACGAAAAACGACATCCATGTAGATTGTAGAAGGACATGACGAACAAGAAGATGATAACGACGGGCTATGTACAACCAGTGAAAAGGTATTATAAACAAATATAAAAATGACATTGAAAAGGAAGACAAGTGAGATAACATAAAACACATATATCTCATTTCATAATTTTCGTAATTTTCCACAGTTGTTCTAACGGCAAGGAAAAACCGAACGTGGAAATGATGAACACATATCATGCAGCATGGAATATCATCATTATTAATAATTCCCGCTGACACCGAGGTCGAACCCATGAACTGGATGAGAGCATTTGCCTGCTGGCGAGGAGAAAGGAAGGATCTCCCCTGAGAGTATAAGGTTGCAACCATCCTGTCACATCACCCATCAATAATAAACAAACACTTCTTCTTGAAGCCATCCCCAAAATAACCACCTTCATCTCTAATAAATTCAAGGTCCTAAACTCTCTGAGAAAATGTACTGGAATTATCGATTGTATTTCATGATTTGGATATATTTCCCATTTCTCCCTTGTGGCTGACACTTCTGTAAGGGAAAGAAGATAAGTTACAAATCCGCTTTCCTATGTCAGTTCGTTGAAAGAAGAAAAATATGTAGAATACAGTGAGTGCTCGAGGGAAAAAATCTCTGGTTTGTCGAATATTCTGTACTTGAGCAGTACTGTCATCCCATCATTGTGTCCGATTAACTAATTCTGAATTTACAACCAAAGTGTCCATTAAGTCTTTTGCTCATAATCATTCTTTCTTCGTTAATAAATACAAGAATAACGGAAATAAATGTCAGAAGTAATTGATATTCTGACAAGATAAAACAGCTGTCAATAATATTATTCCCAACAGAACCATCTGTCTTTTTCCATGCGTATAGCGTCATAGCAGTTTTATAAACCAACATTTACTTTAATCATATCGGGGCTATTAAGTTTTGATTTAAAGACCAAAAAATGAATTTATAAATAATTTGTAGATTGTAATTCAAACGTAAACAATTTTGACAAAAAGCTTTCAAAAATCTGCAACAAAAACAGGCAGTCCTGCATCCCAGAGTCTATTTGTCATATTTTGATTAAAATATATATGGAATCTATGCCAGTTCATCTGAAAGCGATATTTAGGTCTTGTGCAAGACCTCGAATATTAGACTTATTCGATACTATGAAACATAAAGACTTACTAATGTTTCTGTTTATGCGTAGAACGCCCATTCTGTCTCCGTTCTCACTGAAAACGACGGGCCCCTGTAAAGAAATGAGATAACGTCATGTCATAGATGATCTTTTTATTATTATTTTTTTTTTTGTAAACGATAATATGCAGACTTTTTATCCTTCGTTGCAGTGGGGTAGATACGAAAGGGCAAAGGGGCACCTGTATATCCCCACCCAAGGCAAAAAAAAAAAAAATGCATAAAAAGAGAGGAGAGACATGAGAGAAACAAGAATGATCACTGCCATTTCATTCACCGAGTAAGACGGTACCCCTCCCCCACCCCCCGATGACAGTGCCCCTGTAATCTCTGAACCCACGTAATACGCCTCTGCTTCGTTGAATATAAACGGCAACGTTTAAAGATAGTGGATGTACGATTACAAATGGCAATTCCAACCTTTAACATCAGCAAAATGACGACTTCGAAAATTAGAAATAGTTGTCGATGTCCAAGCAGATAATCTCCTGGGTCTAATAAGGTAATATTCTGGAGGTTCTAATGGCCGTTTTGTTCTCTTCAAAGGCCATTGAGGGGTCATTAACGCGCGCCATCCTTGAAAAGAGCAAACTGGTTTCCAAATCCTCCTACATAATGCGCGTGGCAATGAAAGCACATGTGAGAAACTGCCTAACAGTTTAAAGCAAAATTAAATAAACAAATAAATAATCAAATAGTCTCATACTTTATGTTTTTCAAATTCGATTTTCTCCTACCAAATAAGAGAAAAAAGGGTTTTGGCAGTAACAAAAATATCTTTTACAAAAAAATAAACGCTACAAGTAATGTGTAAGGTCGTTAAAAAAAAGTGACAGAACGTATTTAAGAAAGATAAACAAGGACATGTAACATTGTGTAAAGGGGGGGGGGTATAATATTTGTGACTGGGCGAATTAGAGATGGTAGAGACAGAAAGAGAGAGAGAGAGAGAGAGAGAGAGAGAGACTGAAAGAGAAAAAAGAAAGAGAGAAAAGGAAATAGATGACAGAAAGAGAGGTAAAGATAGGGTCAGAGAGAAGAAAAGAGAAAGAGAGTGATAGGAAGAGAAAGGGAGGACGAGAGAATGAAAGAGAGAGATAGGGAAGGAGAGAGAGAAAAAAAAAGCAGATAACAGAGAGATAAAGAGAGGGACAAAGCGAGAAAGAAAGTAAAGGAGAGTAATAATGAAAAGAGAATGAGGGAGAGAGAGAGAGAGAGAGAGAGAGAGAGAGAGAGAGAGAGAAAGAGGGGGATATCCTAGCCGTGTAGATAAGAGGCTTTTGGGGGAAATGCTGTATCGCATTTACATCTTGGGAAATCAAAGGTCCAACGACCGCAGGACAAGAGTAACTGAATGCACAGGGCACGAAGAGGATACGAAATAGCTCTTACATCAGCCATATTCCTATATCATATATCAAGAGGTAGCCATTTATGAATACTTCTTCAATTACCGTTGTTTACGGGATAAATTTCCAATATCATGGTGCATATCCTTAATGAGGCGCGCTTTCCGAACCGCTCAGGCTTTGGGGAGGTTGGGAATCATTGACGGGGAAACATTGTTTGTTTATATATGTAAAGTTTGTAAACTGTAGCGTCGGTGGATAAAAATCCTAGATTATTATAGGCACAGTACCATCGCAGGGGACATATTCATTATGTCAATGTAAATGGGGGAAAATGATTTCTCGTTGTGACAACACGACCCCCCCCCCCCCTCCTCTTCCTTCCATAAGCTGATATAAACGGTGATGCAGTCTCCAAGCACATATCTTTCTCACTGAATAATTTCATACTACGAAACACGGTGTACCATCTTTAAAAGGACACGTGTACACTGCAAAAACTACTTTGTTGATTCAACACCATCTCGGTATCAATACTGGGATACACCAGAAAAGTGTTAAATCAACAACAGTTTGATATCGGGCTACACCAGATAATTAAGTATTAAAAGAACTTTCATTTCTGACTTTTCACTGCTTTGTCAGTCCGTAAGTAGGGGTAATACATTTAATTGCTATTCTAAAATGAAAAGTTTTGCATACTTTTGTAGGAGTCTTTAATAAGGTCTCAAGGTAACGATTTAAAGCAATCGATAGCTTTGAGTTACGCTAGGGGAGTTATAACTCCTCCAATTACTCTTTAAAAATCGCTTTATTCACATAATTTCGTCCTACTCGGAAAATAATAACTTGATACATTGCTGTTAAGGGAAACATTTCGCTGGTCGTATAATGCCAATTATGTTAAAGAGACAAATGAGTATCGGTTATGGTGAAAAATAGAATTTGTAAGCTATCTCATTCCTAGAATTCCCATTTAGAAGTATATAATATAGAAGCGATTGCGCACGATAATGATTTTTCTCGAAAGTAATCCCCTCTTTCATGATGGGTTCCCCTTCGGTATGATAAAACACCAACTTCGAACATTCCAATATCAGCATCCATTACAGATTTGTCAGTATACCAAATACATTGAGATAACAAGGATAACTGGTATTTGAATTTCTTGCATTGACATACAGACCGCGACATGGTACTCGTAAAACATTTATCAAAAAAATTGTAAATCAGTGTGTTTGTGTAAAATATGACAAAAATAAATTTCATTATTTGATTCATACAATTTTACAAAGCCTTTTTAACCAAATAACCATTTCTATCTTTGAAAAAAAAAACAGTGATAAAGATGCAGTGTCTTGCTTAAGAGCAGGTTGATAAATTGCCATTATCTAATTGTCAAGGGATTTAAAAGGTGTTATTAAGCTGCTTTAACACCTCCCACTCGATCGTTGTCTGTGAATTCAACAAACAATTGCATCGGGTTTGATGGATGAACAACAATTACAACGTAGAAAATACACTGCACTTTCAAAATGAAATATCTGTTATGGGAAAGGAGCGAAATAAAAAGAAGATAACCCAAGCATTCGTATACAACTACTATCTACCTATACACTGACGGATATAGGAGGGGGCACAGCCGGCCGTGCATCCCCCCCCCCCCCCCTCTTGAAATCAGGGTTACATACCTTAATTACACAACTAAGAAAATGTGCTATACCTCCAATTCAAGGTGCTCCGTCATAATTATGCTCCCGGCATTATTTCGTCAAAGATATGGGATTATTATTATCAGACTTGCCATTAGGTTTTAGTTTAGCTGTAGGGTTAGGATACTAGTTAGGTATAGTGTTTGGTCCAGGGTATAAGTGAAGAATTCACTTAGTGTATGAAATTACTGCGAGGCAATTGTCGCCGGAGAAACCCCTTTCAAATCTTCGCCCCAACAGGCACGAGAAAAAATGTGAAAAATAGTACATTAAGGAGATATTGAAATGTGACAAAAATAGATTTTTTTACTCACCGAGACTCCCAAAAACTGTATCTCGAAGAGCTTCTCGACAAACTTTTCCGTCATATTATCGATGCCCCCATAGGTAAACTGACCCAGTGTTAAGGGCATTTCCTTTAGTGAGGCATTCATGGCCAGGGCGGAGGCCCAGACGGCATCGTATGCGAAGGGGCCCGGTTTGGTTTCCCGCGTAAAGTCCACGCGTGTCTGCCGAAGCATCACGTCACTGTACTCTGACGCCGTCTGTCAAAAGATATTCAGACATAGAAATGTTTCTAGTTAAAATTGTACAGAAGAAGTAATAACCTACAAGCACCTACTGCTTTCGAATGATTACTTCAGTATCAATATATCCATGCAACACAACCTAAAGTCGGATTTTTTAATTTCTCCCTATAGACATGTGTAATGATGTCTTGAAAATGAGTTTTCAGTTTCGAAACTTATTTAGAAAGATGCAGGCAGGCAGAGCCAGTACGAGAGAAATAGAGAGAGAGAGAGGGGGAGGGGGAGAAGGAGTTAAAAAGAGACCGGTAGACCAAGAGAGATAATGAAAGATGATCATGAGAATTTGTAGCATTTATATCTTTCACAAGGCGCCATATACCCATACTCACAAAGAAGAACTATATCATTATCCATGTTGTTCTTATATTTCGTCATACGAAATAATTATGACGTAAGCCAAAACTATCAATAATAGTCAGTGACTCAGAGGTAAAGAACAATGGACGAAAGTATGTTTTTCAGATTCACTTTACTTAAGTAACAGTATTTATAAACGTTAGCGTCTGAAGACAATTGCTCGGTCAAGAACACAAAAATCATTTGAGGCTTTTTGTAAGAAGGAAGTTTCAATCGACCCCGTAAAAACTAACACTTTCCCGCTAGTCAGTATTACAGTGAGAGGTGCGATACACATAATATTCATTGGGAGCAGTTTGCCAAAGTCGCGTAAACAGGTTAGGTGAGGTTTATTTTTAGAAAAAAAATTCTATGCCGGAACATTTTTCATACATTTTTAGACGAGGAAAATATCGAGAAAAGACGATTATCGATGAGATTGTTGTGACGAAACAATTATACACGTTCGATTTAATTACATTGATTAATGAGAACAAAGGAAATGGCACCAGAAAGCCCACGCTTGTGTTGGACACGCCTGGTATCAAGATCATAAGAAAGAGTTCATTTTCTGCTTTCTATACCTCCCTATCTACTAAACTCTACATTTCTACTGCCAACATGATGACCCAGATATAACCCTTGTCATCCGATCACAACACCAAGAAGGAAAGATCGAAAATAGCTTGGCGTGCAAAGTAGGTCAAATTTTGTGCACCATTTGCTAAGCAAACATGTACCCCAACACATCGAGAAATCTGATGCGTACTAAACACAACAATCTAATCAACATCACCCTAAAAGGATGATATGGGTGAAGTGGTGTTGAAATTATGATGATTGCCCACGGCTCTGGAGTATATTTTGAAACCGCCAAAGTAAAGTGCTATAGGTAAATATTCCCGAGGGGAGTCCGTGGGCAGACGAGAGGCGAAATATCTTAATTTACTCTATGCATAATCGTCAGAAAGAAAACCGCGGCTCCGGTATTTGTGGGAGAAAGCGAGGAACCGGACGTAAAAAGTTGGGTGGTCAAAAGGGCTGGATCTCGCGGGGGGGGGGGGGGGGGGGGGGTTCGTGGGGTGACCAGAAGAGGAAAATAATTCATATAATAGAGGGGAGAGCAGAGAAGAACTGAGAAAGAGGGACAGACAGACAAACAGAGACAGAGAGAGCTAGACAGACATCTAGATATCTAGGTAAAGACGAATAAAGGGGGAAATATTCAGGAAGGAGACAGAACAGCAAAGAAATAAAATAAAAGAGAAACGGAGAGGCACAGAAAGACAGAGTTAGAGTTGAGTAAGAAAGTAAGATGAGTAATGGTTAAAGATTTAGAGAGAAAAAGAGAGACAGACAGAGAGAGAGAGAGAGAGAGAGAGAAGGAAAGTTAAAGTCTCGATGTGCTATATCCGAGTTTCGAAGTTTCGGAGTTTTATAAAATCCAACTGAATTGAATACTCTAAATGTTTACAGGAGAGTGTCAGTTAAAACATTTCATTTCGTATACGGAAGGGGATTCGATGGGTACAGAAATTTACCGTGTTCAGAGGCACCACTTTGCAAGTCGATATTTCATTTCCAAGATTGTATTTTCGTCCTGAGGCTCAATAGGTGTAAGTTCGTTTTACAAAATGAACTTTAATAGACCTACGAATAGAAGCATTTTGCCATCCAAGGTCGAGGGGCCATTCCTCAATTGATTTATTTCTATGAAGTTCAGAGCATCTTATAATCTAAGTGGTTCAGAAGAAAAATAATAAATTGAAATATATATATATATATATATATATATATATATATATATATATATATATATATATATATATATATATATATATATAGATAAATATAGATAGATAGATATATACGCATATATAAGTATGAAGAAAAGCATGGGTAATTATCGTTGAAATAAATACACTGCGAAAGGGAAGAGAGAATAATATAATTCAATACGTATATGTGTTCAACAAGAGGAAAGTCGGATATTTCAGGAAAAAAATAGCCAGGTAGAAAAAAAATGGCAGGTAGAAAAAACTAAATGCATAAAAAGCGTGGTAACCTCGCTAGTCATAAGGACCGCTATTCATAAGGACCCCTTATTCATAAGGGCCGCTATCCACAACGCGTGACTAAATGAATAGCGTTTTTATGAATAGCGGTCCTTCTACATAGCGAGCAAACCATAGACAAATTACCTCGCTATTCATAAGGACTTCCGTTCATAAGGACCACTATTCATAACTATTCATAAGGACAGCTATTCATAACGCGTGTTAAATGAATAGAGGTTTTTTATGAATAGCGGTCCTTATGAATAGCGAGTGGACCCCTAAAAAGCATAGCGATAGTTACTGTTCACCAATAGCAAAAGACCATGGATAGAGATGGGCATGAACAGAGAAAGGTAGGGAAAGAGAGAGAGAGTTCACATGTCGAGACATGCCATCTATAGAAAAGTTCATGAACGGGGAAAGGTCATGAGTAAGGTCACTGGAAAAGGTCATGGGTTGAAAAAAAAAAGCGAATCAACGAAGCAAATGAATAAAAGTCATAGTAGAGTTAAATCAAGAATTGAGAAAAGCTGTGTATGGAAAGATATCAGGAATAGGGAGAGGTCAATGGCAGGTGAAGGTGACATTGTAGAGGTAATTCATGGTAGAGGGGAAAAAACAACTCAACTCATGGAACGATAAAAAGAGATGGAAAGGAATATATAATTCTATATATAAATATATATAAATAGGAGCTTCATGGCAAGAAGATGAGTTCGAATAATAGGGATGCTAAATAATATGATGGTGATTATGACTCAACCCAAACGGAAATATCAGCAGAAATCAGTTATATTAGAAGAATATAGATCGTAGGCAGAAATCATACGTTATTTAAAGAGAAAATGGAAAAGAAAACAAATTAAAGAGGATATGAAAATGGAAACGGTACATGTAGGTATAAACTGAGCAGAATTGAGGAGAGCAGGATAATACAGAGAATGAAAAGAAAATGATGAACCGTGACAGAAGATTAAAGAGGGGGAGACAGAGAGAGGGAGACAGAGAGGGAGACAGAGGGATGTATGACATTTGCTCCTGCGACAATTGCTCCGGTCTAACTTTGCCATGTTAATCCTAAACCTAAACCTAACCTTAATCCTAACCCTAATCCTTATCTTCACATTGTCCTGACCGAAAAACAAATCATGACCTTGACCTTAACCTTTGACCTTTCGAGATATGGACTGTGGAGCAAATGTCGGCGCCCCAGACAGAGAGAAGGGGGAGAGAGAGAGAGAGATGGAAAAGGAGTGAAAGAGTAAGGAGGGGGGACATGGAGGAAGAGAGTCAAAGAGTTTGAGAGAGAAAGTACGTGTGGGTGGCGGTGTGGAAGTGCATTTGTGTGTGTGTGAGGGTGTTTCGGGGATGACGGACTCGTAGGCTTAAAATACAAGACAAGCATAATGCAAAGAGAACGATATGAAGGAGAGGGGAAAAGGAAGCACCTTTCACTTAATGCCGGTAGAGTTTATCTCTGTCAGGTAATGAATACTCCACAGGGATCGCTTGAAGGGGATAATCTGGTGGAGAGCCCAGCGGGGTTACCCCCTAAAGGAGGACCTTGTCATGGAGAATGATGAGAGAGGTGGGGTCATGACAACTCTACTGGAAGAAGGAATAGAGTGCCCCAGGATTAAACGGATCCGCTTTGATAGATTCATCCAGCTTAGACTGCATATGCAATACCGACATTTCCTGTCGAGGGTGATGAGAAATACCAGCTAAATATCACGGGGTATTGTGGCGGAGCTTTGGTGTTTTTTTATTCGTTTGCTCAAAAACGAGAAAAGAGAATTTTAAAAAGGGTACTTCGCAAATGGTGGATTATTTGACAGGCAATGAAAGTGGATTTGCCTCGATCGGATTTAGTGCTTCTTAGGGATATTCTCACACGGGGGATTTCGTGAAATGACATTTGTTATTTTGAAGAACACGGGGAAATAAAAACATCTTGCATGTTGCTATTTATGTAATGAGCATTACATCAACTTTAGTAATCTCAACTTGATCCTGACACAACGCATAAAAAAAAATAAAAAGCTAATATGTTACAGCTACTTTTAATTTATTTTTTTAAATCTTATCTTTGTATTTAAAAAAATAATGGTACCTCCTCCTTCGTGCTTTCTTGATACTGAGAACTGATTTAAGTTTCATGGAAATAATCTATTGATAAGAAAAATCACAAGTGCTGCCCAGATAGTAGATATATCGACAGTCCCTGAAACTGGGTAACTCGACGCGTGAGAGACCTGGGGAGCGTTTCATCAAGCGTTTTGTCAGTGATTTTTACTGACAAATTTGCTCTCAGCCAATCAGATGCAAAGATTTCAGTAGCTTATAACAGTTGTCGGTAAAAATCACTGACAAAACGCTTGATGAAACGCTCCCCAGGTCAATGCATTATAGAGCGCGAGGATAAGAAAGTCATCCTAAATTACGTAGGTCCCTCGGATGAGACTTATAGCTGTAGATCCCATAGGACTTACACAAAACATAATTTCCAGTGCTCTCTCTCATCAATTTCAGGAAATAGGGAATGAATCGAACAATTATTAAATATAAAGATGTCTAGCTCATAATTATGTTTCCTACGATACGTTTTATGATAAAACTAAAGAATGGTCTAACAGAACAAGGACCTGATTACGCATCAGTGCATATCATTATCAGAGATATTTCAAGCGTTCAAAACTATTATTAATCAAAGTTATCCACAGGGGGGGGGGTTGTAAATGAAGCTATTTTTGCCGGATTAAAAGTGACAGCATATGTAGGACCATCTTAGGTAGATGTGAAATTGTTGAAATTTGAATGAAACGATTTATTCCTTGTCAACCCTGCCTATCTACAAATTATAAATTCTTCATCCATGTATATCACACTTCAAAAACTAACATCGACATAGAAGAGTTACCAATACGTGTTTGGACGGAACCACCTATGTATTTCATTGAACATGTTGAAACAGTATACTGTTGAGTCTCACGTACATACGAAACAAACATATACTAGGTTTCTCATTGATTCTCTCAAAATACTATTTCAAAAAATAGTCAATAGAAGTTGAAGCTAGCTGTTATGAGCAGCGTCAAAAACAAGATATAAGTGTCCTCTCGGGCAATCGAACATTCTTCTCCTTTTATAGGTTATACATATCATCGTGCTGTAGTGTAAAATAATCTGTCTCCGATGAATATTCCATCAGTTTCTGCGTCGCTATGCGATAAACGTTGGGCGTCGATCAAAACATGCGATTATACATCAGAATCGCCCTGTTTTTAGAAATGCACGTGGAATATCAGGTTACATGTGTACATCAGCATCATGATATATTCCTGACTATTTTCCTTCTACTTCATTTTCATATGCTCCAAGGAAAGAAACCCGTATTTCATTTCCCTTGCAAATTGAATTATAAGAAACACGATTTTCACAGCTTGTACATTAACGAATATGTCATTCTATTTTATCAATTTCACTGCATTTTCCTCGCTTTTTCTGTAAACTTTCTTCTGGCAATTTTTTTTCAGTCTCTGTTAGTTTAAGATTAAAGGAAGGGGGGAGATTTCTATTCGACTTGGGTGAGATGTAAATGATGTTTGACGCCCGATTTTTCCTTATTATCTGAATGAACGATTATCATTAGGGTAGGGTTGCTTGACGTCAGAAAGAAATGGCTCTGAATAGTTGAGAGGCATAGCCTTACGAGGTGGGGGCAGGGGGCGTGCGCTGGCTGAAGAAGCCTCCCTCCCTAGACTTTTGAAAATATCAATATTCCAGCAAATATAGGGCCATCTTAGGTAGATGTTAACGTGTTAAAGAGTGAATAAAATTATGATAATTATAACAGTCGGGCAAACAACCTCAGCCCCCTTGTGAAATCGTTCCCGTACGCCTCTGCTCAGAAGTTTTGTTTACTGTCAACTTTCAACAGAGCTATATTCAGTTCCAGCTGAATTCTTGTAAACCACAAATGTTTGTATTAAGTGGTTTGGTAACTTTGTAGAGGCTTGATAAAATCTGAGCTGCCTGGTCTTACATGCTATCAGTGTATGTAATATGGTGTAAAAATGAAGCCCAGGGGGGGAAAAAGCACTTCAAAATCATCATGTGCTTCACAAAAGGAAACATATGCAAGTGACCGGAAATGCCAGACTCATTTTCCCCCATAGACTTAGTGTTAGACTAAAGGGTATGTCCATACGCTTTCGTAAATGAGAGTATTCAGTCATAGATATCTTAATAATAGCATTATATATTTAAAAACTTTTCTATGCCTGGCTATTTATTTATCCTTCTGAACATCATTATACAAGACAGATATCAAAATTCAACAATTATTAAATCAAGCCTCCACAAAGTTACCGAATCCCTTTAAGGTAGATATAGGTTTAGACACTACCATACCTGGGGCCCTGTAACTTAGAAATCGACTTGCAATCATCCGTAAACATCTCCTGAGTCTCCATTCCTGCTACAATTAAGCGTATCCTAAAATTATTTGTATCTCTCTGTTACATAAGATTTATTGTAAGTTACTATAACTGATTTTAAAGTTCATGTTGATTGGTGAGATATGATTGATGTTGGAGATATAAGATAAATTATACCTCTTTATGTTATAGAGACATTGTGACAGTGATATATATGTTTACATCAATATGTTAAGACTATAGAACCTCCACTTCAAGCTATGCTTTGAGAGGAGTGAGGAGACCCGGAGTTGGCAGTGTACTACCGTGGTGGCGGAGAAAAAAAAATCGATCATCTCCTGGAGTGCGGAGGCGCGAATCGAGCTAGTCTGCTGACTAGAAAATAACCGCCATTTAGTCCGGTCTCCGCCTTGTACCCTATTAGCGGACGGATCTTATTTCGACCGGATTTCCTCCGGCCAGGTATATCTGACGGAGATGATGTGGATCTTGAAAAGGGCATTGCCATCGTCTTTGGAAACATTTTAGCGTGATCAGCCAGCGAGGAGGATAGTGGGAGAACGTGACGGTCTAGATGAGAAGGCATGACCGATCAAACCGATCGCACGAAAGATGAATTTAGTGCTATTCCGGGCTGCCTGGCTTGATTTCCGTATACCTTCATTTCAGTTTTACATATTTTCTATTACTCTTTTTTTTTTCTTAGTAATTTCCAATTGCCAGTCACTGCAACCGTTATCATCATCAATCTGTATCATTCTCTCTCTCTCTCTCTCTCTCTCTCTCTCTCTCTCTCTCTCTCTCTCTCTCTCCCAGTTTCTTCAATCACCTCGAGGTTCTCATTACCTTTACCGATTCAGATAAAACGACCTTGGAATTTTCTTATTTTTGAATTTACATTGTGTTTTGTAAAAGCGTATCCAACTTTAGGTGGATGCATGTGTACGCCCATCCTCGTTAAGGATCAAACGCACAAAATAAAAAGATGCATTTAACTTGCAGTAAGTCTACAGCAGCTGGGCCCAACCACATTCATCCCTTCCCCCGATTCGGGAAAAATTTTGTCCCCCACTCCCTGTTTATCAATTATTGAGTAGACCACTGTTATTGTGTCCTTCCTCTTTATCCATTTTTGCATTAATTTTGTCGTTTCCATAAAATTTTACCTGCATAATACTTCTTTACAACGAAAATAGCTGAATCATCTTTATGACCATTGTGATATAATTTCTTTGTTTGTTCATATGTTTCTTGTAATGTCACACGAGCTCAGTAACGTCTACAACGACGGATATGAAACCAAACAAAAGATAATAAACTAGGGTACAATGTACTCTATTACAGCATTTTTTTTTTCTTTCAAAAATCTTTTATTTCCTTCTGATCGGGTTTTTACAAGAGTTTCACAAAGTATACTTATCAAGTTAGTAATGGTACATTCCAGTCTATCCCAGAGTGAGACTGAACCTAGATTCATGTAACAACTCAAAAATATTGACATTGATATACATAATACGTTATCCATAAATCCTGTTATTCCACACATTCTTCGGAACCTCCTCCAGCCAGGTCTGACGGTCACTTATAAGCATGATTCTATTAACACTCATTTGTCAATCTTTCTATTCAAGTTTTGTCTTTTCATTCTACTCTGTCTTCTCTTCTCAAAACGTCTCATTACTAACGACACACTCAAGCAAAGAGTCTCATTCAACAGTTACCATGTTACAACAACAATCTCCCAGTGACCATCAGTCCTGAGCAGAAAGAAAGCTCCCACTGAATTGTACAGCATAATGCACATGAAATAGGTTGAAATTAAAAACCGAACGTACAATGACTGCCTACGCACCTCTGCATGAGACTTCGCTAAAACAGATTGAACACTCGGGTATACATTATGTTTCATTATAATGTCTAGGTTTACGTCAAAAAAGACGTTTATGAACATTTGATGAAGAACGGGGCGCGGAGCCAGTTCAGATCAAAAAAGAAAAAAGGAAATCGTTTACGCACCTACATCAGTCATGGATGATTGATTTGCAACCATTTACAATTCGCAATGAACAAACACTGTATTATAGGAAAGTACGCTGATTGGATTTACCTCCTTCTTGTATAAACATATCTACAAAACAGGTTGTTGAAACTTAGACGTCCCCTAAGGCTAACATAAATGTAATACTCCCTTTCTACGTTGATGATGCGTATCCTTAAGAGGATCAGGACCACACCAAGATAATTGTATTATCATATCAACTGGATTAATGTTGCCTTACAATAATCAGAGGAAGAAGAAATTGACAGCTCGGATGCACTGAAGATATTTTGGTTCCGCCAAGAAGTACATTTAAGTCAAAAATACTTTTATCTAATTATGTTAGGGAAGATCTAATTTCAAAATGATGATACAACAACTAAGTAAATGGAATCAGATTATGTGACAAAAATTTCTAAAAAATGCCAAATGCTACAAGTGTTATTGTATCGAAATGTATAGGCTTTATTGTACTATACCGTATACGATTCTTTGTGATACTTGCAAGAGGTGCGAATATAAAATCCATATACAAAGAACAGTGGGCGTTTAAACTTGGCTTGAACTATAAATAACTTTAATATCGATAATTATATATCTCAGGACTGCCATCTAACAGAGAATCGAGGTCGTATAGTGCGCACTATCTCGCCTCTCTAACCTCTATCGTGTTTAATGGGTTGATAAATATCACTCTAAATATAATGACTGATTCAACGAGGGCCTAGCCAAGTGGATAATGGATAAAACATATACAGCGAGTGCAATTAAATTAGAACCTTGTTGAGTAAGCCTTTGCATTTCTCGTCATACTGTTCTTTCCTTCGTTCGTTTTATGTAATCAAATTTTTGCGTTTTGAGTCGCCCTCGTACTATCTCTTAAATTTGAGGTTTTTAAAAGTAGTTGTAAAGTACTCATAAAAGACAATATTGAATATTTTTCTCTTTTGTATTTATTTAAAGGTGGAAGAGTATCGAGAGGTGCTACTTCCTAACTTTCATCTTGCTGCTATAATTTTACATAGGTTTAACACTTGGACATCGATTATCGACTTAATCTGATCTTGACCAGGTCTCCTTCTTAATATTAAGGACGCAGGTAGGAGCGTCTCAAATGTAATTTTTTTCAGGTGAATTTTAATTTGTGATAGAAAGTATTCATTGTCATTTCGAATTGTTTACCAGCCTGAAAGCGTTCAGAAGCGAAATTCATTTTGAATTCTACAAGTGAGTGTGATCGCAAGGATTTTCTACACAATTAACAGGGACGGATACAGAGTCATTAGTCATACCTAAAAGGAATGAACATTTTACAGACCCCCTTTTTTTTCAATCCTAGGGTCTGTGACATTCTTAATCCATTGAATATGGAAACCGGGTAGTCCCTGCAATAAGCCTATGGGAATGAGATACTTCGGAAGTCAAGGGGTTAAGCCATTCCACTTAAGTCTCTCGGCTTCATTTTATCATCATGCAATAGCCGTCAGCACCCCTCTTATGTGACGGATGCATCTCTGCATCAGCATAAAGACGGGACATTTTCAAGCAATCAGGTAATTACAAATATGTTCATGGGATGATAGATTCGTGAATCCCAACACTCCCGTGTAATTGCATTCCCTTCCTCAGCTTAATATACGGTATAGAGGGAAACTGAAAAATGAAGAAAAGGTTGGTATGGAAAAAAAATCACTTTTGTCAAAAGAGCCCTCACCCCCTTGCTCCCCCCCCCCCCCCCCTTGGAAGGAAAAAGAAATTTTGAGTAATTCTAGATTGAATCGCACCACATTTTCCAAGCCCTCGACCTCCATCCACCCTTTCTATATGTTCAGTAGAAGATAGAAAGCTTCGCCAATGATGTGTTGAATCGCGATGAAACTTATCTGTAGAATAACAACTTGTGAGATTTCTCCTTCCTTTTATGTCAGTTTGGAAGAACAACATAGTAGAAATGTCTCCCTGAAAAGGATTGCTCTTCAAATGCCCTCAAAATATGGCGAGAAATAGCTGAAGTGTTCGGGCCAAACATGCCCCAAGCAGCCCCATGTGTGTGCAGTCCCATATACCCATTTCTGTGTGCAGTGAATGTGCTTTTCAGCGAGATTTGATTAATTACTTAAAATTTCAATGATTCCAAGTCCTCACAGTATTATACACCAGTTCTTATGTAGACACGATCAACCTTTCCCCATTGATTTGAGACAGTTTCTTTCATAAATCATTTGACCAGAGCTAAACATTATATTTAAGTTGACAATACATTTTAGATGTAACCGAATGTATTCTAACTTTGCTCGACAATGTTAATAAGGTTCCAATTCAAATGCAATAGAGGGTCATGTGGTAGCACCGTACGTACAAATATGAACGAAAATTAACCATGTTAACGCCATAATGCACCAATGGCATTGTGTATGGGATGTCTCGTAAGTGCAGATATGAAAAGAAGAACTAACTATAAAGGTAAATGAAACAAAATGTATACAAAATGCAAGGTTAATAGCAGAAATATACAATGGCAATAATATATGACAGGAACTTCTACCTATACTCCATTTTTACACACTGTATATCTCTTATGTCATAGTGATTGCACACGGACCCTGGAGAAAATTTTACTAGCACAGATGGAAGGAGACACGGGCTGTCATCTATATAGAGAAATTATTCATAAATTCAGGGGATTTATTATAGTCGTATATCTAAACGCACGTTAGTGACTTTGATCACTCGTTTCCATACAACGATTTGGTATAATATTTTTTAAAAACACATTTCCAGAAGCCATGTATGGAAAGGTCACTTTATTTTCATCCTAGTATTCTTAAAGATGGGCAAAAAGGCTCAAATTATTGCCCTCAATCCCCCATCTCTCCCCCCCCCCCCCCTCTTTGCCCTCACTCTCCTTCTTTCTTTCTTTCTCACTCTCTCTCTCTCTCCCTCTATCGGTCTGTCTGTCTCTCTCCTTCTGTATTTCTCTCTCTCTCTCTCTCTCTCTCTCTCTCTCTCTCTCTTTGTCTCTCTCTTTTTCTTTTTCTTTTCTATATTCACACACATACAATTAGGGGCGGCGATTCTTGTCATGCAGGGCCGGGGGACGCGACTCGTGATGGAGGATCCGTGACGGTTCACCCCCCCCCCCCCCCCCACAAAAATTGCATTTTGCAGCATAAAAACTTTGCATTTTGGCGGATACCTTAAATAAATTATTATATTTTGCAAGATCGCATAGCGACGGAGGGGAAAAAATTACGGTTTGGAATAGCTTTTTAGAGCACTTTCGATCACACAGGCAAAGCCAAGCGTTAAATAACCATTTACACAAATATTCTAGAGGCACTAGAGATCGTTAGTCGGTTTAGGATATACAGTTGATTTGAGCTAAGGACTTAATCTTCAAAATATAAAAATAACTTTCTTATACCATAAGAAGGAAAAGCATTTTAGGTAATCTTTCAGTGCACGTTGTAATTACTCAAAAAGCTTCAAAATTGATTTTATCGTTGTTGTTTTGTTTTTGTTTTTTTACTTTGGTTAGAGTTGTGCGTCAGAAATCGAATCCCATATTGTAAAAGTCTTGATAAACTTTGTTGGCAACTTTTAATGCTTCCAATATTTCCAAGGGCGTTGTTGACCATATCTCAAAGGGCAATGGTAAGCGGTATTCAAAAGAGACCTAGAAATTGTTGAGGTTCAGTTACAAAAATAGCAGAAAAGCTGTCATTTTTCAAATTTCCCTGAGGTGACGGATTCTCTTGTGATAAAGAGTAATTCTTTATAAAAACATTTAAACGCCTTCAAATGCGGTGTAAAGTCAATACAGATCTTATACTATTCATTTTCTGTGAAACGAGTAACAACACTTCATTAAAGGCGTCATATATATTTAAATATATATATAACTTGTAAACTTCAATTGACAAATAATGCATCTCCACCTCGTTATTCTTATATATACATATATTTATTGACGATTGAACGATTGAACAACGAGAAGGGAAAATGTGTTTATCAAGCAGCAGAATTGAGGTATTTCTTTGAGACTCCAACTATAGTTAAGGGCAAACAGAAGGGAAGAAGAAAGAGAAGGAAGAAATGAAAACAGACATAATGGGAGAAAGGCGAGAGAAATGGTGATTTTACATGAGATCAAAGACGACTTGGCGGGGAATTCTCTTTAAACACTCTTACGAATTGGATAAATGAACAGGTCTAACCCATTTCTCCAATCTAGAGAAGGTTACATTGCCAGTATCCAAAAGAACTGTAAGCTATTAGGAAGAAAATGTCGATAAAAAAAGTTGCATCTTTCATGATTGCGTATGCTTAATGCCTTTTAAAACATGCGTGCTCTTTTCGAAGAAATGTAAATAGGTCGAACTAAGCATTGCTAATGATCACCGCCTCTCTACAGAAATAAGTATTCGTGATTTATTATTAACGCCAAATTTGCCTTCAGTAATCATTGTAATGCAATTTGACAGAAAGGCTAAGGGAAGGGGGAAAGCCAACATAAGTAAACCAGGTTCCTGGCAATCCAAGATCTATTTCTTCGGGTAAGCCGAATTCCTTTGCCGACTGAAGCGTCCTTTTTGCTCCCTTTCTTAACATCCGATTGCGTGAACTTATTCTCATCGATCAAACTGTTGCCATGGTAACGAGGCAGGCATCCGATGGGGAGCATGATATTGACATTTGGCTTAAAATTATATTCAGTGCTCGAATCATTGTCTGGATTTTATCTGTTCGTGTGAGAAAACGCATGCTGCATTTCAAACCATCCCATCTAATTGCAAATAAAGACCAAACTTTTTGTTGACGAATGGGGATGAAGAGCGTGTAAGTATAACCCTCTTGTATCCCCTTGTAACGTATACTTGGAGTCACTTGTTAACTTAAACGTCGCTTCACTATACATATGCATGTAAACAAGCTACCCTAGGGAGCTGTTTATTTGTGTTGAGGGTCTCGGGAGGTAAGAGGAAGCCCTCTAAAACGGTGTCACGCGAAAAGACGTCAAGCCCTTGCTAGTCGCAAGGTATAACGAGTTTTGATTTAATGACTCGTCTCAACTTACCATACACAAGAAGACAGAGAAGACAGAGAAGAAGAACAACAAGAACAAGAACAAGAACAAGAATAAGAACGAGAACAAGAACAAGAACAAAAAGAACAAGAAGAACAAGAACAAGAACAAGAAAGGGAAGAAGAACAAGAAAAAGAAGAAGAAGAACAAAAGCAAGAAAAGGAAGAAGAAGAATTAGAAGAAAAAAAAGAAGAAGAAAAAGAAGAAGAAAAGGAAAAAGAAAGAGAAAAGGAAGAAGAAAAGAAGAAGAAGAAGAAGAAGAATTAGAAGAAGAAGAAGAAGAAGAAGAAGAAGAAGAAGAAGAAGAAGAAGAAGAAGAAGAAGAAGAAGAAGAAGAAGAAGATGAAGAAGATGAAGAAGAACAAGAAGAGAAGAACAAAAGCAAGAAAAGTAAGACGAAGAAGAAGAAGAAAAATGAGGAAGCAGAAAAAGGTTTCGTTTTCTTCTACTAGTATCATGGCAATTACAATTAGCTCTGAGAGCGAACCGTGCCGTAGCATATACCATGCCGACCCGTGCCGCGCCAAAGCGCACCGTGCCAGGGTGGTTAGAAAGCGAGCGTTCAGGCGCTTATTGGAAAGCGTACCTCGGAGGTACGTATTCGGTACGCTTCGCGCTCGAATCCGGGGGGACGATACATTGCGTAGCAACCGGGGTCAAATGTGAGGAATTTGGCGCGCTATTCAATACAACTATCACGCTCAATCGAGCTCTCGATCACTGCACTACACTGTATTGCTAATAAACTCATTTATATTCTCAGTTGTATGATTTATCGGTATTCTCGCATGCAGTTTAATAATATTCTGTGTAGTTAGACCACATTAAACCGGAGATGGATCGTGATTATTTCCACAAGTATTTACATGAAGAGTAGGCAAGGAGACGACGAATAAATAACATGTAATTTAGCGCACTCGTTGAATCACCACTTCCGGTACGGTACGGTTTGCGTTCAGGTGCTCGTCGAGGCACGGTACGGTTCGCTTTGGCACGCTTTGGCATGCTCTGTGGCACGGTACGGTACGGTTTGGCACGGGTACGGTACGCTTCGGAAAGGTCCAAGGAGTGTCGCAAGAGAAGGTGGGGGCGCTGTCGGATGAAAAATTTGCGAGCTAGGGGTTTTAAAAAAAATCACAAAACTACTTATTTGACGACAATATTGACTGATGGAACAAATTTATTCGTGAGATTATTATCTATACTCTGTTTTTGGCAAACACCATCCTGATACTCTCTCTTTTAATCTAGTAGTGTATTCCTGTAGCTTTCTCCAATTTAAACGTAGCCCTATGGGGTTCAACAGAAATTGTTTCTGTTGGCACTGCTAACATGGTGCTATAGAATTTTACGTGTAATTATTTCCTTGGTGTTGGATTCTTATCGATCCAACGATTACAATCGTGTACATGTAGAATCCATTTTAGCCGTTTTTGTTGTTGGGCTGTAGCTTACGTGCAAAATTTAGCAATCCCGTATATACATGTATAAATTATATTAGGCTCTGACTCGTTCATTCATTGAGTTTGCTCTGCTTAATCAATATCATCCGCAATGATTTATAACTCCATTCATCACGCCAGCTCTTGTTTCTTCTGCGATCGTGATATTCTTAGTGGCCCATAAATCCCGTTTTACGAGGACATTTTGTTCCATATACTGTACAATCAAATGTGGAGATTTCGGGTTCGTTTCCACTGAGGTACAATGAGGATGACGATGACAGGCTCAAGCTTCGAGGATGACTATAAATCATGTTGCATTGTCCACAGTGTGAACTAACCATATTTCATCCTCAAGCAATCCCCATCGACCTTTTCTCTCATAAGTTGTGCCCTTCCCCCCCCCCCCCCCCTTCTTCACCCCCTGCCGCTACCAACCCGTTCTAGTTTCACTCGTTTTGAATGATTAACCGAATAATTCTGAAGGGGATTTTCGGCAAACTGCGTCACAGTAATGTGAGATTCGTACCAATCCTAAACCGAACCAACCCCCAATCTTCACATACGAGCATTTCATGAATGTGCGACTACTGGCATGCCCTATAAGTCCGTCGTCGAGGAATCTGTTATTCCTGTCATGAACAAAGTCAACACGTTTGGCAATGATTTGTGGGTTGGAAAAATATATTAATCTTAAGCTGGCTTGGATATCGATGCTTTAAGTCACGTCAGTTTGAATTAGACTTGCTGATGGATATTGATGTGGTGGAAAGGTGGATGACAGTGGAGAGAAGGAAGGATAATGGGAGACAGAAACAGCATGAAGATGTGTAATAAGAAGGTGAGTGAGAGAGAGAGAGAGAGAAGACGAAGGTTTTACAGAGGTATCCCTATTTTGGCTTTCTCGTTTCCTTGTTTACGCAAAAGGCTTTTAATATTACACCAATGTGAAAGCTGTGGCTGGGCTGCGGCTATAATTATTGCCTCGTACACAGAACCCCTGGAAAGCCAGGTACCTGTCAGGAGTTTTGGAATTGACTGCGGATATCTAGAAGGCATACCGTTTGACACATCCTGCCAGTGCTTGTGGTATTTACTTTCAAAATCTTTATCAACATTTTCTTGAGTTCTCTTTTCTTTCAACCGGGTCTATTCTTGCTGTTTTTTATGCTGTGACGGTGGACGTATTACAGCAGCCGTCGTCTAATAACCACTGGTTGGTTGCTAGATGGACAGTTACATATGTATAATAATAATAATAATATGAACACTTGTAATGCGCCGGTATCCATCATGGGTAGAAGCTCACGGCGAAGTGAAAGGAAGGTAGATAAAATAAAGAAAAATGTATTTAACTGCAACACAGTAGGCTGTATCTTCTGATATTAAATATTTTCCGTAATGCGTGATAAGCGAAGAATTAGTACATTGCAGAAAACTATAGTACCGTACCATAGTTCGTCATACTTTGTACAAAATATAAATAACGTAGTAATCATTCAAATAAAAATAAGAATAAAATGGACGCTACGCAAGGCTAAAGATCGAGCTCATTTTCGACTGGGTTAAAGGCTTTTAAGTAATGCTATTCAGCAGCACACTGAAATCAAGAGAAACACAACGTGACCGTGAGGAGGATGACGTTGAAATACTGGTGCATTGTGGACGCAGCACGGGATCAGATAGCAGGGTATAAGAAATAGAGGGCGCATACATTGAGGACCCTTCATAATCCCTTTGTAGAATATTTGAACGCCATTTTGTTTCCACTATACTATTACTCGCAATTTCCATCCAAGTGTTATGGATGAGCACCTGGATGGCGCCATTTTGTTTTGACAAAAACACATCGGACGTCTAGGTCGGAACTCTTTCTATAAACATGATGAAGGGACTCCAGGACTCCTTTCTGCCATATACAGTTTGATTTCTCTACTCACCATTTTTGAGATAGTTTCGTTGTTGCTATCCCCGAGGACGTCAAATGTGACCGCGATGTAGCCCTCCACTGCCGCCGAGATCTCCTCCAGAGTACAATCAGTCGTTTCGTCGTCCATTTTCTGTCAGATAGAAATATATTTTTATATATTACAATAATAATTTGCATGATACTACAGACTTCCATACCGTTAACACTACTTCTAATTTTTACTTTTTACCAATGCAATTCAGCTAATGCACGATTTAACTAGGTATTCTTTACAAGTGTATCATTTTTTACGAATGTATATTCATGCCTTGCTACTATTAATACTTTTCATGTTGTATGTACCTCACTTACGCAAGGTTTTTTTTTTTAAATATTTTAATTAAGCACACTACCAAAACTTCAGAATAATCATATTTTACATGTTTTTTTAAAGATAATATGTATCTCACCAATGTAGCACTATCAACACCAATCAGTCTCACCATATTAGGTAAAGGGTGCCCGACATCGGACCAATTACCGCCGGGGTATTGATATTTTGTCGTTGTATAGTTATTATCAGAGGTTGCATAATACGTCTTATATGCTATATTTGGGTAAACATCATTCCGTCAAAAATAACTGTATCCAGAAATTAACATTTTCTGTTAATACTTTTGTCCACTAATGATAACATAGAGGGACCTTGACAGTCTCGATGAATTACTTACCCACCACTCGTGTTCGTAGTGCCCCCATATCAACCAGACGTAGTTCAAGCCATACAACTTGGCTTTGTAAGCCTGGAAAGAAGAAACAAAATTCAAAGTTTTGTTATCAAAACTATTCAATGATTCACGACCAGTCAGTGATCGGGGTAACTCCACTTATGGACCACTTAGCATGATTAGAGCCAAACCTCAATCGATTGAAAGTTTGTCATTATTCAACTGCATAAACCAACATTTAAACAATAGTTCATCGCATGTTGTACGCCTGATGGTTCACTTTGGGTCATCGTTCCAAAATTAGCATTGGCCTGTCTTCTCGAAAGGCGCCTAACTTTAAGCCCCCGCCTAAGTGCGTAGATTTAGGCCACCGAATTATAGAGAGCCAAATGTCACCCTCTTTTTATCCTACAAAATCACCATAGTTCTGGGCCTAAATGCAAATACAAAAACCGACACGACAGAATTGATTTCTGATGCTCATTTCATGCCAGAAAATAATTTTGCTTCTTTATTTTGTTACATAAATATAGTAATTTATACGAGACTTAGGGGTTGACGAATGGCCTTCAATAAATCAGTGGCCTAAGTTTATAAGCCAGGCTTAAATTAGGCCACTTTCGAGAATACGGGCCACTGTCTTTTGTAGAATCCAATTTAACGAAAGTGAACTGAAAGCTTAGATGTAATGATAAATCCAGGAACTATCCTAGCTAGAAGAGTTATATGAATTAGCTATTGAATTAAATACATTGTAGAAATACTGAGGAGTAATGAATCGGATCTCACCTGACAGAATACTTGGATGGCATCTTTCTGGTAGAAATTGCCGATGATTACTCTCACATCTTTTTCCTGAAGAAAAGACACACAGAAATGATCGTTAACGCACTGTTTCCTAAACTTCATTTTCAATGTTAAACTTGGGGTTAAAATGTGATGAAATGAAATGAATCTCCAAGCTGGCATTGTCATTGAAATGATATTTCACGTTTTGAATATAAGCCAATTCATTTAAACGATATTTTACTTTCACAGGATATTCGGGATCTGTCACTACACGCATCAGGAATCACAAGTGTAATGGATTTCTATTTTCTAAGAATCCAAATATCTGAATGTTTACTTAAATCCATAATATGAACAAGCGGTCAAACAAAATTTTCATTTGTACAACTGTGGAATATCATATCAAGAGGCCATCATCACCTTCCCTTAAGGCTGCTTTGTTGAAGATGGCTTATTCTTATTTCGCTGAATTACATTCAACTGTAAAAGACTGAATTACTGCTGACAGAATGACAAGAATAAATACATTTGGAGATTAGTTTGTAAAGTGAGTACACTTTTCCCGCGGCATTTATCAATATGCTCTGTGGGAGTCGTTTCTTTGCTATCCAGACTAGAAAAACAAATCTTGCTTCTGAATTACCAATTTACTTTAACGGCAAATGGGCCATTCTTATGCTAACGAGAAATATCAATGCCCAAAGCTTCATACAGTAATAACCATGCATTATTGAAACACACCTCTCCGGAGACAGCTTGAGAGTAATTTGTAAGAGTCTATACTGAGAAACAGGAAAAAAATCACTTTCACGCTTACAGAGCTAAATTGAATTATAGTAATAGCAAAGTCAACGTATCAAAACTGAAATGTACAGTTGACGTAATGATGATGATGATAATATAATCAATAATAATAAGAAGAATAACAATAATAATTAAAAAAAATAAGTATAATTATGATGATAATAATAATACAACAGCAACAGTCTAAAATGATAATAATAATAATAATAATAATAATAATGATGATGACAATGATTAAATTTGACACGTAGAACCTTTTCAACAGAATACAAGGCACTGTCCCTCGTTTTATAGAGAGAATATGTAAAATGTGAGAGGCATGTTTTTAGAAAAAAAAATTAAAGTAGTCAAGTAATTTAAAAAGTGCTATTTCTCAGAAATGCAGGAAACAATGAAAGAAAAAACGTACTGAAAAAGACAAAATCCATATAGTATTTCTTTGAGAGATCTCCGTCTATTGACAGGATATGCATGTTCGAGGTGAACATTTCTAGTGTGTATGCACATGATAATATGTTTAAAGCAGAACCCCGAGGGTGTTTTGCTGAAAGAAAAAATAACGTGAGGAAACGAATGTGACACTTCATTTAAAATGTTTGGATACTTTTAAGGTTTTTCTGTGGGTTTTTTTTTTTTTTGGTGTTTTTTTTTGCTGTTTTTCTTTCTTGGTACAGTTTGCGCCTCGCTCCATTTTATGTTTAATGACCATGATCATAGAACAGTTTCCAATCTGTGAACAAAATCAATCCCTCGCATTTTATCCTTAAGGACAAAAGAGATATTTCTTTTATACAGGAGGGAAACCGAAAACCATGATAGATGTTATTTTCTTTTATCCTACGGACAAGTACTATGATAGATGATGTTTTCTTGACAGTGTTTTTATCTCTTCAAAATGTTTCCCCTTTTTAGTTGTTTCTTCACTTAGCCTGTTTAAAACATAACGCAGACTACAATTTTTTTCCTGACCCTTAAAACAAAACTAGAACATGGAAGAAATCACGCAAAATCGTAAGAATCTTTATATATGAACTGAATGTATTTTGGGTTCATTTCATATTTGCGGAATGCAGACAATAAGAAAAATCAATTGAGCAAAGAAACTTTGAGAAATTGCTATTGTAATTGTCCCAGACGGGCTTTTTTTTTTTGTTTGAAGAACGCTGTTGGGTTATTGCAGCTTCAAATCAACTTGATTACATTTTGCAATTATCTAATAGAGCCTCCTTTTTTGTCCCAGGAGAAGGCCGGCCGCAGACACAAGTCGCATTTCTCTTTAAAAAAAACCCAAGAAAACTTCCGATGATATTGAAACGCCTGGCCGGGCTTTACGTATAGATAGACCATTCTTGGGAATAGAAAAATCGTTAAAAATCTATAATAAACTGAAATGGAATATTCTACGGCTCCTCTTATATTTGATTATGGGTCAGGGACTTGTGTGAGGTCTAGACTACTTGTTTTTCGTGTTTAATTTTCTTCAAGGTGACACAATAGTGGATGTCTTTTTACTTCTTGTTTAGAACTGACTTTTTCTTAAAACATCCTCCGCATTTCCAAGGACCGAGGAAGGACCGTAGCTGACTGTATTCAACTAGAATGTTAGTCAACTGAACTACATGAGGGTTTAATTACATGTGTTATTCATCCAAAAAATTCTATGATAGAATAAAACTCCAGTTTACAGGCTGCTGACAACGATTATAATGATAACGATTACTGCATATCTTGCGAAAGTCTTTGTTCTTTTATATACCGCTCGTAAAAAAAATGAACTTTGGGAAAGATTAGTTTGTTAGAATGTTAATATAGAACATGCAGGTGGATTTCGGTCCCTTGTTTATAGAACAAATGAATAATAGTTGCTCTAATGATTGCTTCCCACTCACTATTATCATTCATTTTCTTAAAATGTATTTTCTACGCTAATTCCCTTTCCATTCTTTTGCTATTATCCCATCTTTCTGTTTTGCAATTCTCCCAACTTTTTCGACTATTCCAGTGATTACAACAAATCTTATTAAGGGTAGCTTATGTTATTTTCCTTTGTTGTTCTTTAAGATATTTCTTTATATATGCAGAAAGATGAAACTGCAGGTACCATTTTTGTCACAAATAATTGCATTAGTTATTTCTTTTTCTATGTTTTGCCAGTAGATCAGCCTTCTCATTTAGCCAATCAAAATGTGCTGATGAAAAAACATCAAGAGCAAAAGAAGTTATCAACAGAGCCTATCAGAAAATATCGAACAAGGTTTTAGCCCTATAAAGACTTTAGTCAGGTATAACAGGGAATATTCAAGGGGTAAATAAATCATGCTAATATGGATGATTGCTGAAGCATTTCAACATTCATGGTGTTCCTCTGAGGATATTTCTTGTTAGGATTTAGCTTCCAACCCCTCGAAACTCAAGAAGGTGTAAAAAAATAAATGAAATCTTGCTTCTAGGTAGTCTGAAAGTGCAGTTTGATTACGACCCGATTCGAGGAGGAGTCACGTCATGAACTGTTCATTTGCAGCCGTGTGGCACCATTCTCAAAAATCAGTGCAAAATTGAGTAGGGACATTGAACATAAACGTCATCTTTTCTGACCGAATGGACTGTTGGCTTATTCGACAATGAATTATCGTTGGGCACGGTCAAATTATAGCGTTTTGTTTCGTCGTTTCCAACTGGCACTAAATATATTTCCTCGGGACATCCCTGCACACCGTCAGTCCACGCGACCGATAGCCAAGGGGACTATTAAACAGCTCACGATACCGACAATGTGGGTTTGGTGAACCCGCAGAAAAGTCAGAAGGCCAGCGCGACCGACATTGTCAGACTCTTGGGCTGTCGGTCTCGTGAGCTGTAGCCATATTTTCTACCAAATATTCATAACCAAACCTGATCGTCAGAAAAGTTTGTAGAAACATCGTTTCTGGTGTATGTTTAATGTAAGTGGTATAAGCTGATGAGAGCTAAACTGAACCTCCTATTGCCAAAATTGAAAATTAACATAAACATAACATAAATGGATATTTCACACGTTTGATGATCAGATATAATAGCCTCGGGTATTTTGTTTGTTTGTTTGTTGTTTGTTTTTTCCAAAATGAGGTCCCGATTACATATGTGTATACATTCAATTTACTGATCATGAATTGTCACTTAACACATGCCTGAAGATATCATACATATTTGTGCTACAAGGAGGAAGCAGAAGCGTCACGTACCCCTCCCCCCCCCCCCCCCCCCCCTCCTCTACCACCATCATCACCGCCGCCGCCACCGCTACCGAATACGTGGAAAAGATTTCTGCTTTTGTTCATTTGATGACGGTACTTGCCCAAAGCAACAAAATAACTGTCAATTTGGAAAAGATTTTTGGTTGGGACAATTTTTTTTTTTAAATACACCGATAATTCCCCCCCCCCCCACCCTTCCCAGACAATGATCCTTGATTCGCAGCAGAGAAAGGATGCGTTATGGTACTACCCTGGATTGATATAACCTCCAGGTAAATTCAGGTATCTTGGAGACGTGCCTGGCCTTTAAAATCTGTAATAAATGGGAAGTTTGCATGCATTAACAGGTAAAATTGTGAAACAGTAGACGGGCAAAGGGAGATAGATTGCGGTCAAATTTTGTGAATGAAGACAAAGGAACCCGATTTATGCCGGGATGCCGGTAAGAAAAAAACAATAGAATGCAATATAGTTCCTTCTTTGTTCGACAGATGCATCGTGGAAAGTAAACGCCTCCTGCATTATAAATCTTTTCAACGTATTGCTTTACCTTCTTTCTGTTTCACACTTCGAACTGTTTCAGTTTATAGAATTTTGTTATTGAGAGAGAAAAAAAAAATAACGTATTCTTAAAGCCCATGTAAAGTTAAAGTAGGCCCCACAACAATTCTAAGATGTTATGAAGTTTTCTTTAATTTCCCGCTTAAGAAATATATTAAATATATTAATGAGAGGTAAAAAAAATAATATATTCACAGAACAGCTAACACATTCTCGCATGTAAACGGTAAGACCGACTTACGCTAAGAATTGTGTGAGCATTTTTTGTTTTTTTTGGTTTTGTTTTGTTTTGTATTGGGTTTTTTTGTTTTTTGTTTGTTTGTGTGTGGGTTTTTTTTTTTGTGTGTGTTTTTTTATTTGCTTTTGTTTTTGGTATGCGAGCCTCTGTAATATTGCAGTGCTGTACGCTTGGGCGCAGAAAGAAAATTTTGAAGAAAATAATCAAGTCTTTAAGCGCTTTTGGATTTTCAAGAGCAACCTTCATGGCAAACCCTATCCACACCCACCATGCCAAAATACACCCACATCAACATAAACCCACACCACACCTTATCACCCACACCATCTCGTTTCTTTACCTTGAGATACTTTAGTGATTGTGCGATATTTTGCGACATCGTCTCCATGTTCTTGTCGACGTTGAAAGCCTCTTTGACCATGACGTGGATGTTGTTTGCGTCCAGTTTGGTTATTAAATCGTTAACCACCTGTTTGAAAGGTAAAGAAAGACACTTATCATAGCAAAAGATAATATCATTTTCGTTTTGACCAAACGAAAAGAGAAGTACTGCCACAAAATAAATCTCTACCACTTGTATCTCTATGATATAATTGAACAAAATAGGCGTTAACTCTTTATCTGCTTTGGTGGACCGCCACAGTCGACTTTTGTCATATGTACAAAGTGTATGTAAAATATACTCCAAAAACAATGTACGGGTCTAGGGTTTCAATCTGCAACAGGCGAAGTGTTAATACTATGAATATAAACCATCTAAAGTTTTTGTAAGTATTCTCTTCTTATCAAAAGAAGTACGTCAATGTTTGACATGGTCGTCAAAGTAGTTGAATTTTCTTCCAATTGAGAAAAAGACACATGAAAGTTTCAAAGAAAAATGATCGAAATATAGTAAAAGCAAATTTAATGTTCATTTTCACTAATAATAACAAGACTACTTACTATTCTTACATCATTACGGAGTACTAGAATCCTTATAGATATCATCATAACTAGGGGGTAATTTTAAAATTATTCCATACCCTTGACAGAACCAAATCATATGTAGAACTTATTTCTCAACATGTGTATACATTTTTTGGATGTGAAGCCGTCAACAATTGCACAAGTTTGCAGAGCTACGTGGGTAACGAGGGTGCTCCTTCAAATGATTGACCAAAAGATAAGGAAGAAAACAATGAATAAAAGAAAGATTGGGGAAAGAAGTTGGTGAGAAGAAGATACATTTTTTCCCAAATCGGTCGCTCAGCGTTTTTCTCTTTCGTCCAACTAATAAGACCACATGCTCTAAAAACAGGACCCACGCTACTTCTCTACAATTTTTAATATATTTATCATTTGTGAACATTATGTAGTAGAAGTTTTGAGCAAGATAAATGTCAGTAGTTTATTTTAGAATTTACACCTAAAATGTCTTTCTTCTTGTTGGTAAACTGTGGAACACGCATTGAAAGTTATATAGTAAAGTATTCTCTTTTGTCAAACGCACGACCACCTTAGACTTTATTTGTCTCGTCTCAACCGCAGCAAGAACATGGAAGCCATGCGGTGTTGGCGGTAAACGACTCTCATTAGCAGCGCCATTGATCGATACTTCGGGGAAGTTTTGGGATGCTGACATTTTACATCTTTCGAAGGTTCTTTTTTTTTAAAGCCATCTAAATGTCAACAATGAAGCTATGATCCACCACGATAAAAGCAGGCCGCACTGGGTATTAAACTTTGCGTGTCAGATTAAAAATCTATATTAAACATCAGAATAATAATTTACACTAATAGATTTGATGGTAAAAATGCAATTTTGTTTTCTGAGAAAGTGGGCTAAATGTACTCAACGTAGTTAAAAGTAAGAATAATCTAAATTATCAGTCATCCAAACATTATAGGTAGACTAATTCTGTAATTCTGTAGCGATATAATTTTTGGTACTCCAATGTCTTCATTGTATAATGGAGATAACTCATAACCTTTTTTTTTTAAAGTCAGGGACGTCGATCAAGGGGTATTGTCGCCCCCCTCCAAAATTTTTTTAAAATGATTTTTTTTTAAATATTGGAATCATCCACGTACTATGTACCCTTTAAAATAAAACCTTCCCATTAATGATCCCCCTCCCCGATCTTGAAGATGAAACGACTCCCCTGTTCAGATAAAACTTTTAAATCTTTTATATCTGAGAGGAAAACAGTTCAACAGAATGGGACATTCGCTCCCTTATTGGTCCACATTTTCGTATGCATTGTCATGACAGGACCTTCTATTTCGAAAGTTTCGAAGCTTTTATGATAAACGGTCACAAGTGCATTCGACTTATCCGTGACCTTCGTCATATTTCTGTTCTTACGAGAACTAGACCACTCAGTCTTTCGCGTGACATGAATAATCATGTGTGGGACTGAGCCCGTCTCTAAAAACTATCGGGAAATGAATTTATGGAATGTCTACAAACACTCAAGCGGCCACTTAACCTTATCGTTGGCCGGGAGAAAGAGGAAAACGGAATGTTGAATGGCCTCTAATTCTCTATCTTACCTGAATGGTAAAGAAGAGACGTCACGTCTTGAAATGTTAATGTTAATGTCTTTCTTTCGTATTTATTTATTTTCATTTTTATTTATTTATTTTAGTCTCCTATCCCTTGATGAAAATGAAGTTAGATGCATTCCGTATTATCTTTTCATTGTCTCCGTGGTAGAGCTGCAGTGGTCTTGTATAAACCGGTAGGTCCAGGGTTCGAAACCGTCAGTGCGCTAGTGCCCTTCGGTAAGGCATTCATCCTCATTACCAAGTCCCTCGGATAGGACTTAAGGCCGTAGGTCCCCCTGGGTACTAACTTACAAGTATATACTTGCTTTCCCAGCAGTATGGGTAAAATAAACCATCAATCAATCAATATCGATCAGGAGAATCCATGATGTGGCACGGCGATTCTAAATTTTCTTTTGACCATCTTGAAATTATAAAGTCATACAGAGTATTTTTATACTTCTCAAAAAAGTGGCCCGTGGATTGGTAATGTAAAGCACATAAAGGATGGCGCCGCTTTAGCCATGAATAAATCATTGATGTCCAAACCTCGGTGTCTTATTTCTTCTTTCTGTTATTACATCCCACTTCTTGTTCACTCAGGACATATTGAATTCAGAATTATTGTCCCACAAGGTCGACGGGGTCGAATTGATTAATTTTCCGAGCAGCGACAACATTTTCAGCTTCGAAAAAAAAAAAGTTTTTGGTTTTCCACAAGTCTCTGTTTGCGGTTCCTTATTGTTCCGCGTAGGTTTAACTGAGGACAATCCGGTACCGTCAGTGGCGTAGCTAGTGGGGCGCGGGGGCACGTGCCCCCCGCCCCCCAATCGAATGGCAAAAAAAAATGAGAGAGAAAGAGAGAAAAGGAAAGGGAAAGGGGAAAAGGAAGAGAAAAGAAGACGAAAGGACCCCTTCCCGCACCTTCTCCCTAATCAGTGACCTCGTAAATTCGCATTGAATTTTCTGAGTATGATGCCAGTGCCCCCTCAATGGCTGGACTCACACTACGCCATTGGGTTTCTTCTTCACATTTTGTCTGTGATTTTTTTTTTTTCTTCAAAATTTCCCCCATAGAATCTACTGTTATCATAGATGTGTTTTACTTTCGACCTACCCCCCCCCCTCCCCTGCGTGGATAGAAAATGGGATGATTAATAGTAGAGTTGTCTTCTGGTGCGGAGCTGACGTTGCATGGAGTTATCCTGATATTTATTTTTCAGCTAAAATGTTGAAAATCCTCTGTAGACAATAGCCAGATGCTATTTAGGGAGAGGATGTGGGTGAATGTAATTATCCTCCATTTACCCAAAAGCCTATAAGAACATTACTTATTTACCATGGTAGTCTCATCGGTATGGATAATGGTCTTCCTAATTGCCTAATTGCTATTATTACTACCCTAGTATTTCCAGGTGCCCTTTTGATACACCGATGTCGAGAGTCAAGAGCCTACGCCAATAACATACCGAAATGCTCTCATTATCCCAAATTCCTGGTGACCCGACATTTCCTCCTGTAACATTTTAACTCACAGATTTATTACATCAAAGATATAGTTCTTTTTTTTTAATAGGTTCGGTTTAAGGTTATGGTTAGGTTTTGTGTTTGGTCCAGGTTGACCATGTTGACATGGTTACCATGGTTACTGAATTTAAAATTTTCGGCGGAGAATGTGTCATGCAACGAAAATCCTTTCACCTTGTTCACTTGAGCAGAGAGCGGCACACTCTCTTTTTTTTCTCTCTCCAAATAATGAGGTCCTCGTCGTATCGATATTTCACACCATATAAGACTTCTCCAAGAGTGCACGTTTGGCATCCTAGACATGACGACATTCTATAGGGACACCGCTCCGCCACAACGGACAGCATAGGGGGTCTTAACTATCATTCAACTCGCCTGGTCACGCACTCGCCCTCATTTCAAACTCGTCTGACACAGTTTCTATGTTATTTCTTAGAAGAAAAAAAAAATCGTTGAGGATAAACAAGAGGTCACAACTATTAAGACCAAATACTCTATTGACACAGATTTGTACGGGAATTAATTGGATATCATATTATATTTGGATGTTTAATGGTGACTCGTCTGAAACAGTTTATACATATCGTTTCTTAGAAGAAAAAGAAACTGCTGAAGTAAAATAATATGTCGCAATTATTGAGACCACATACTGTATGGACGTGGAGTTGTACTCTGTACTAAAGTTAACATGGTTAATTGGGTGTCTTATTCCATTTCGTGATCAGTAGTGGCTCGTCTGAAACAGTTTATATATTGTTCCATAAAATAAAAAGAAATTGCGGATGAAGAATAAGCTGTCAAGACTACTTGGGCTCCATATCTCTATGTAAGAACATTAATTGGTATCATATTCTATTGAGTAATTAGGGCCCAAAAATCTCGGCCATATTTAGACGCTGTTACGAGAAACTTCCTAGTGAAGGATCGACCTAAAATGTCTGTGGAGTGGAAACACCTTCTTTCATTACTGAGTAGAGGCATGGGCGGGGGGGGGGGGCAAACAATATATAATATACATGCACAAGAATTGCCTGTGTGTATTTTATTGCTTCTATCGCTCGAATTTTCCTATGACGTTCCATTTCTTCAGTGTGGTCGATACCCAGATGGCTTTAGTCTATGTCTAGTGTAGGCTTTTATCAAGAACACAGCTTTGAATCACACTAGAAACAAGAAGAGGACAACTCGAAGAATTGGAATGAAATTTCCATTAGTCGAAAACGTGTGATGTATGTCAAAACAGTATATTTTTTTTTCTTTCTTTTTGAAATTTTGAGACCTTGGCAAAGTCAATTTCGCGATGTTCACATCTCACGCGCGATAAGAAACAAGGTGTACTTTTGATTCGGGCACTCGTCTTGGTTTCTCTTTGATGAATTCTAACTTGGCTGAAAGATCGATTGCACTGAGAGGCTTTATTTGAATGTATGCAGTTGGGTTATCTAAACAGACAGGGGTAGTACACGATTATCCCGCCTTGCCCCTTTTTTCGGTTAAATTATTCGAAACCAAAACCCGGGGAGCGTTTCTCGCCCTGATCAAATCCAAGCCTGGCGTGGCAACGACGCGGGAATGAATTCGTCCCTTACCACAATCTCCATTCACTCCGGGGAAATTCAATCCGAAATAATCTCAGCAAGCAAGGTAACGGACCTCTGGTAAGTCACGACTGTACCCCCACGCAATTGTTAAAAAAGAACCCACTAAATACACTCACATGACTTTCAGCAATGTCCACAAGCAGAGAATTTCCCACATTCCAAAGAACTAAGTACGCAGAGCAGCATGTATAAAGTATATAAACCGACTAGACAGCTTTTACGTGGATATTGATTTGTAACGAAGAAAAAAGTATTTTACTGTAAGTTTTTGCAATTTGGAAAGCATTTTAATATTTTAGCATTTTACCTGTTCCACGCAGAATATTTGTATATCAAACTGTATATCACAATGTCAAGATTCCAAGATCTTGAACATACGTGAATATCTCTTTTCTTATGGTAAAGAGAGAAAAAAAAATACTTACAGCGATGTTATCGAGGCTGTTAACCCCTAGAATACCGACGTTTTTCCACTCCCATTTGATACACATCTTGATCCGAGGATCATTGTAGCTGTTGGTGGAAGGGATGGTCCGGAACAGATACTTGTTTCCTGTCAGAGATGGGGCATGCGATCCATAGGTGATCTGGATAAAATCAGGAAGAAAATCAAAATGAAGGTGATGAATAAAAGGCCCAGATGCGAAAACGGCATCTTATGGCGATCTATAAGAGCTAGAACTTCAATGTTTGAGGAAGGTGTCTGAACAATGCTAGACAGTCACAGGTAAATACCTTTTGTATGTGACATAATTAGTGTATAAAGGTTGATATATTTTTATTTATTTTATTTTACTTTTGACGGACCACTGTAATGGTATGTGTGGAAATTATGATTTTCGAGATTTTACAGAAGTTTTTCAATCAGATATCCAGATTTTCTTCGGTTTTATACCATGGACCCTACCAGCTTTCAATCTTTTGAGGCGTTTTCATGACGACGTCTTGTTGTCATGGGAAGGTGCAGATCGGCATCATTCAGTGCACTATTAAATAATATCCTCCAAATCATAATTTCACAATATCGATATAATTTTTCTTACAGAATTATTGGTGAGCGTCTGCTTTTTCGGATGACACTATGAGTATTGACTATAGTTTACGCTTGAGTGAGTACTGGCTACTTTTGTAACTCTCAAAAATTGGTTAGATCCAAAATGCCTCACTCTTGAATTTGATCAAAGTGCGTATCAGGTAGTAACTGCATGTTCTCCGTTAACTCTAAGTAATTTATTTGAAAAATCATGTAATCTTTAATACTATACCTAGCAGTGTACACCCATGCACAGTGGCGTATTGAGAAATTGATAGAGAGGAGGGGGACAGGATTCTCCCAAGGAAGGGGTTAAATGTATCTTGACAGCTCCTTTCTTGTACAAGCATCATGAGCATATAGCAAGTTGTACTGATTGTTTGTTTTGTTGTTGTTGTTGTTGTTGTTTTGTCCTGGGCCTTTAAGAATGATCTACACCAGCTTCACCAAATGATGGATACGCCACTGCCCCCAACCACCATCGCCACTTCACGTGGTGTCTTTAAAGCACAAATTATATGCATCAATAGCTAATTTTGCCTGAAGAATGCTGGAAAGATTGAATGCAATAACAAGAGGAGAACCCTAACATCTACATATTTTATTCTTCAAATTTCTTATTCCTCTTAAAAGTTACCAGAGCCCATAAACAACGTCTTGTATGATGAATAAGAATTTAAAAGGGAAGCAAATTTATTGATAAAATTAATGTTTTACATTTCTTCAAATTATTAAACATTAACACATTAAGCATTACAGTGCATCCTTTCCACATGCTCCTGACAGTAACGTATCATCAACTGGTTTGAAGAAATGGGGCAAAGAAAGGAATTAGATTAAATGCTCAAAATGAGATATTCTCTCTCTTTCTCTCTCTCTCTCTCTCACACACACACACACTCTCTCTCTCTTATTTAAATCGGAACATTTAGGTCCATTTTCATCTGTCATGTACTGCATTGCAATATGCATCCTTTCGACATGCTCCAGTCAAAAATAATATTGTATGCAGAAAGACATAATCTGCAATGTTTTGAGTCGGGCATTTGAGTGTGTGCGGGGGTGTGGGGGGTGCGGGGGGAGTGCGGTTAGGTTTTAAAATATTGTCAGTATTCATGGTGTCATCCGATGAAACAGTCTATCACCAATAATTGTATAAGAAAAACTCATATCGATATTGTTAAATTATAATTTTGGATAATATTTTCTAAGTGTGTACTTTTTTTGATACGCACTGTATAATAAAGTTATTGAAAAGGCGCTGTGTATTACCGGCTTAGATCATTTAGGTGTATCAAATCAGAAATTGTCTTTTTGCATAAACTATTCCATTGTGTATGTTTAGCATTTGGGGAGACAAAATTACACCTTTTCAATATAATGTTTTGCCCGATGAACATGTATTTTACACTGAATGCCTTGATACCCCGAATATTTAAGAGAGGACATCTCGCCACAGTTCTAATAAAAGGTCGAATTATAAATTTCACATCTATAGCTTCAAGTTCAAGAATGCCCTCTCTTTTGAAAAAAATATGCATTTGGAAAGCAAGTTAAGGGGTTTCGCGTTACTGGTGATTGAGTGAATTTGCAATTATACGACAGGATTCAGGTTCCTGAACAATATGTTCCAAAGAGAGGATTAAAAATATATCTGATTATCCATCTTTCAACCCTAATACCTCAAGTAAATATCATCATTTCAATGCATTATTATTAGAATATCCTGTTCAGGCATCACAAAGACAGTAGAGTATGCTCTAAAAATAATTAAAATTTGTAATGAAAAGTAATTATCTGCTCATCCGAAGGGAATTGCAATGAATACATTTGACTCATTTCAAATATTTTCTCTCTATTTTTCCCAGTGTTTCATTTGCGTCCAATTATTTTACCTCTAATTTATTTCAAACTTGTCAAACGAGACTGCATGATTCAAAATGCAGGAGACAGAAAAATGGTGCAATTATAATTTATGACAGGAGTCAGGTGCCTGAAGAATATGTTCCCAAGAGAGGAGCAAATATCCTTCTAATGATCCATCTTTCTAACCTAATGCCACTTTATCCTTCTTCCATTCAGATAGCACTACCCTTTATACATTGCATAACCCTTTCTTCCACGTCGAAATTTGTATTCTCATGATTCTCAAATAAAGTTCGAGAAGAGCCGGCCTCAAGTAAATATCATCATTTCATTGAATGATTATTAGAATATCATGATCAGGCATCACAAAGACATTAGAGTATGCTCTAAATATAATCAAAAGGTGTAATGAAAAGTAATTATCTGCTCATCCAAAGGGAATTGGCAATGAATACAATAAATATTTTCTCTCCATTTTCCCCTGTGCTTCATTTTTGTCCAATTATTTAACCTGTAATTTCTTTTAAACTTGTCAAACGAGATTGCATGATTCAAAATGCAGGAGACAGGAAAGTGTATAGGCGAAAATTTAAAAAGAAAAAAAGGAAAGAAGAATAATAATATTGTAAGAAGAATTCCTGCTTCATTAAAGCACAAGCATATGACTGCGTATATCGATTATGCATAGCAGCTACGAATTCGTGTGTGTGTGTGTTTATCATGCCTGAAGGCGTTGAGTTATTAAGAAATATCACCTGTTCTTCCAGTTCAGGGAATATTCACCTTTATGCAGGTCAAGAAGTACAAGTCATTATTTGAAAAGAACAGAAAAATATTAATTTGTAATCTACGCAGAGTATTCAAAGGATGCTTTTTGCCTGATGATCACAATCCTGTAGCCGGTGATCTGAAATTTAAACATAGTCATCCTTTTTACTTTAACTCGAGTCCTACTAAATAACATCAATATATATTCTTTTCTGCTAATTGCTTTTTATTTAAAAAAAAAAATGTCTATATGTAAATCTTTTTCATGCCGTGGTCTTGATACTGAGTATATCTTTGGTACATAAAAACTGCTCTACAAGGGCACTTACGGAGTTAAGGAGGGGCGCAATCGTGCCCCATCCTTTCCAACCCCATTTGGTACACCCTGATACACAAACCTTTTCAAATCATCACCAATTAAATGTGGGTTTTGTTTTGTTTGTTTTTCCTTGTAAACTGCTTAGAATTGTGGCTCCACCCTTTAAAAGAAATCCCGAATCCACATCTGTACGAGAGAGCTCTGATCAGGCGAACAGACTGCTAAAAATTTATTACAGGAAGTATGAATATTTATTAGGACGTTTAAAGCCATTCCTATAGCCTTTTAAAAGGTTGCTTAATCCAATTTACATTAAAGTCTGAAGATGAAATATGAAGCAGTATGTTTTTTCTTGACTTAAGAATTCCCGGGGGAAGAGGCGCTATCATGACACTTTAAATCACATGTGATTCACAGTAATTCCCTTCACAGATACGATTTTGCATTTTAGCATGATGATGCCAATATTTTAATTTGATAAACTGTCAAATATGCTCATTGAATACATATAGTTTGCGATTAATTTCGTTACTTAACAAAAGAAATTTCCAGAACACTCTACTGCAGGAGTCGTTGCTAAACCACAATATATATACATGTATATAATTTTTTAATATTTGCCGACAGACTGTAAGAGTATCGAATTCGCCGACAGAAAATTTACAATGACGGTATCATCCCCTCTCCTCTAGCGACACCCCTTCTATACTGGTATCATATATCCATGATGGTTTCCATGGTAATTAGAACATACCTGAACCACACTCCAATAAAGGAGTGGCTTGGAGATGGCTTCGGTGATTTCATTTCGAAGGCCACCAATGACCATCATTTTCTTCTTTGTATTGTTCCCGTAAAGGTCGTCAAAGAGAACGTTGACTGCGTAGCCCTCGTCATTCTGTTATAAAAGTGAGGGAGGGGAAGAGAGTGAGAGATAGAAACGGGACAAGAGGGAAGGGAGGGGAAGAGAAGGCGAGGAAAAGTGAGGGAAATGGAAGAGAGGGAGAGAGAGGGGGTAGAAAGAGAGAAAAAGAGGAGATTGAAAGAGAAAATAGAGAGAGATAGAATACAGAGAGAGAAAGAGAGGGGAAAGAGAAAAAGAGAGAGGGGGAGAGATAGAGAGAGAGAGGGGGGGGGGGAGATAGGCAAGAATAAAAAAAGAGAAAATATTTATTGATTATGAATGTTATATGATTGTTTTTGCCTGGAAGAGAAATGCATATCTTATGGAATTATGATAATGCTTGATAACTCAAGCATCCCGATTTAAAAAAGATGAAAAGGAAATAAAGTGAAGTAATATACAATCATTTACAATATATGATGATATTCATGTACGAGAGCAATAAAAAACGGGGTTTTTTAAACACTCGTTTTTCTCTTGTTGCTCTCCCTGTCCCTGTTTGCATGGTTTGTATCTGTTTTTATCATTTTATTACCATCTTATCATTCTTGTTTTCTGATTTATTGTGTTCCATCCTATGATTGTTCTCATATCCTAATCTGCATGATCATTTTCCTCAATTTCATAATGATTTCGGCACATACGCTAAGTGCATGTCTGTATTATCCCTTGTCAGGGAATATTGTTGAAAGGCTGCGGGCAAATGGAAGAACGTCCCAATGATAAACATATCAAACAATGTGAGCAATAAATTACGGTGGATAACAACGACATATACGTAAAAAGATGCGTGGAAGGCACAAAAGAGAATTTATTTTCACTACGAAAATGACAACAACCATGATAAAGCGCCTAGCTCTTCAGCTGAAAATGGTTTTTCAAAAAAAAAAAGGACAGAACGAAAACTAAGGCTCGGCGAGCAGTATTATTTTTAAGGGTATGATTACATAGAGAGGCTGAACACAGGCGCGGTCTTCAAGGGCTTTGTTTATTTGTACAAAAATTTGCTGAATCCTTCTTTATACTATGCCCTGCAAGCATGGTGTGAGTTGCGTATGGGGAAGGGCTTCAGGTGTAGCATTATTGAGACCATTAAGAGGGAGCCGGGTGTTTGCGATAAGACGTTCGCTGGGACCTCCGGGATGGACTTTGGGCAAGAAGACGCCCCCACGAGATTATATCCAAGATGGCTGTTTTAATGGCTCTGTGAAAACTGTGACCAATAAAGTTTCACATCACTGATGTCTTGAGGAAGCATCTTGCACTGTAAAAAAATTTGCGGTTTTTTTAACTGGAAATTTCCTGGCAGTCAGGATGCCGGGAATGCCCGTTTTTCCACTGTCCATGTAAAATAACAGATTTCCGTGTGTGTTTTTTGTTGTTGTTGTTGTTGTTGTTGTTGTTGTTGTTGTTTTTGTTGTTGTTGTTATTGTCTTTTGGGGGAGGGGGTTAAATAGTAGAAAATTTAATTTCTAACAGGAAAGTCTATGTAAATTAAAACGGAACCATGGAAACGATTTGTAATTTAACAGGGTAACTTGTTAAAAAATGAGAAAATGTTTGGGGTTTTTTTTAACAGTGTTTTTTGTCGGGCGATTGTAAATATATGCTGATTTCCGGTAAACCAACAAACTTGCTGTTGTTTTACAGGGAAAAGACTGTAAAATTGAAACTATGGCATTATCTTGTAGTCCTAAGGGCCAGAGAGTCTGTAGGTTTACACAGTGTAACATATCTTGCTTTAACATATCCTATTCTCTATCGTAATCTATCCTATCCTTGACCTATCCTTTCCGGTTAGTTCAATCTAGGGCAATCTCTTATATACCCCGTTATAGTTTTTTATGCCTTTGGTGACAGTTAGTAAATCGGGCAACCCCAAACCATACGCTACTAAAAATTCATGAATATTCATATAAGCGTTTTCCCCAATATTTGGTAATTTAACAGGGTAACTTGTTAAAATATGAGAAAATGTTTTTTTTAACACTGTTTTATGTCGGGAGATTGTAAACAGTCAGACCCAACTCCGGAAAACCGAGCACAGGCATATACTCCGAAAACGGCGTATGGAGCAAGATGAATATAGAGCCCTCATCGTTCACTGCGAGACAGTGTGTACAAAAGGCATGTGGAAAATCGTGGAATGTCGACCTGCTGTTAATAATATATTTTTCAAAAATAATGCTGCGGATATATTTATTTCAAATGTTTGTCATTTGAAAGTCATTTCATATGACGAATCATTCAAGGATTTTGAAGATATTTGACACGCGGCATTATTTTTAAAAATATATATATCGTTGACTTTGCAAAGTTTTTCCCATGCCTTTTGTACATACTGCTTCGCACTGAACGATGAGGGCTCTGTATTCATACGCCGTTTTCGGAGTATATACCTGTGCTAGGTTTTCCGAAGTTGGGTCTGGTAAATGTATGCTGATTTCCGGTAAACCAACAAACTTGCTGTTGTTTTGCTGGAAAAAGACTGTAAAATTGAAATAACGGCAATAACTTGTAATTTCAAGGGCCAGAAAACCTGTAGTTTTATAGTTATTTTTTACAGTGTGGAAACAGAAATGACATGGTAGAAGCTTTTCGTTAGTCTCCATACCAAATCGGTATCTGGAATTCATAATTAGCCAACATTTTCGTTCCCTTTGTGGTAACAGTCCTCACGGTTCAGATTATGCAAAATGTCACATAATCTTGTTTCGCTATGATCAGATGGTAATGCATATATTTAGATTTAGATAGATCTGGATCTGGTTATAATAACTTCAAGTAAATCTTCCGAATGAGGCTTAATAACTCTGCTGACATGGCTGATATTATAACACACAGTTTCAAATATGATGATGCCCCAAGCTTTTATGCGTTCTATTTATCATCGTTTCTCCATCTAAAAGAAATTATACCGGGTCACACGAATCGGTACCTGGGAAATTTGCTCTTTTTTCACATTAAACTGGTGGGCTTGTTCACAAATTATGTTTGCAAACACCATTACCAGTGCCTTTGAATTTGACACGGAGATTAGGTTAAACATGTTAAAGTCTTGAGAGCATAACATATTCTGTGTCACTCTTGCTTTTTATCATGAGATTTGTATCGCGGCAAGCAGGAAATCCATGGGGGTGTCACATCCCAACATCGACTCGAGCAATGCACCTGTATCTTCATAATAAATCCCACCCTGGAAGTATCTCAGAAGCTTCTTAAAAGCATTTTTATCCCTTGGAAATTTAAATGTACTACCCCCCCCCCCCCCATCCCCTCCTCCTCCTCCTTCAGGGAATGATGGTAGTTATCTTATTATACAGCATATTTCGGATATATAGTTTCTATGTAATGCCTTTAGTCTTTGTGTAAACAGAAATTTTCTTGTTCTCTTACTCGTAACCGGTTCTGTGCCAACTAAAAGAATTCAACTATAAGAATGACACAGCTCCTTACCAAAACATCCATAGTCTGAAAGAAATTGAAGTTCTTGTGAACATGGTGAACATGGTGAAAGACTAACTCCTTTTCTCAATGAACTACCTTTCGCCACCAAAAGTGGTGAACTTGGCTTCATATCATTTTCAATCATCCTTTGGGCGGGTTTGAAATAAGTGTTTATCGCTTTCCGAGGCTATTTAACGTATCTTCTACGTGTCATGGAAACTGTCCATGCGGTTATATAGCAAATAATTGTTTCTAGCAAAGCGACTTGGAGTTATGTTGCGCTTTATCACGTTTACTTCCTAATTCGCCTAAAAATAGACATTTGTGGTTGCATGAGCAAGAAGTTGTATTTTGGCTACTATTTCCGATTCAAATTAAGTTATAAACAATCCAGGAAGATAAAGTATCTATCTGTTTCATGGGATTGGGAAATTCGAAGGAGCATCTCCTATCAATTTACACCAGGAAATGAGGATGTATACAGTATACATGGTCGAAAAGTAATGTATGACGCTCGCCGTATTTTTCTTGCGTCTATTTAGCATGCATTTCAGATCAGGCTCAGCCTTTTTACAAGGTGGATTTGAGGTCCAAGGAGAAATTCCCTCGAGAAAGATTTTTTTTAAACATGACCACTGCAATCTGTCTAATTATATTTCCCATTTTTATTCTACCTTGATATTCCCTTTCTTCATGTTCTTCTCAGATCCTAAATTCGGGCTTCCGCGATTACGTCGAATCTCTGCTTTCGTCAACTTTAAGGTGGTTAAAATAATGATCTGTCCGTGCTAACTAGAGGAAAGAGAATGATTGGATTCTATAGGAGTAGAAAGATGTGTCAATTCTTGTTAAAGATAAAGTTACTTTGCACAATTAAGTATCCTATTTGTCTAGACTTAGAATCAACTCCAAGAACAGACAAATTCAACTAACTAATGGTTGATCAGGTTACCAAAATCTAAAAGCTTTCGACGATTCGTTGTGCCATTTTCTAGCAAGTAAATTTCATGATGGCTCGCTGTCGAGTTTCACATCCTTTTTCATCTCAAATTTTTTCTTTCTTAGTAACAAACCTGGGAATAATGCAAAATGAGGCCCCAAATAGTCTGTGCTCGAGGGTCTGTTAGTTTAAATGGCACTTCAATTTACTTGTGGCATATTTTAAAATGAGTTAAGTAAGTGGCATTTTTAAGTGATTTATAGAGAAAGGCAGCGTCTTTGATTGCATGTTAGAAACTTGCAATATTTGGACAATCGGTCTGCAGATTCATCTAATCAAGAAATATTCATTTACGTAAAGACCTTCGAATAATAAACAATCATTATCCATTTTCATGCTTTCGTTTTTCATGTTATTGTTAATAATCAGAAATTGAAAAAGTAATTAGCAATAAAATATGAGTATCTCGAATGATGGAATATATAACGAATTAAGCGTTTCGTTTGCCTTCTCTTTTTAAAAATCTTTATCCTCCCCCCCCCCCCCCTCTCTCTCTCTCTCTCTCTCTCTCTCTCTCTCTCTCCACCTTCCTCTAACCTTTTTTCTCTCTTTTGCCACTCTCCTCTTGTTTTAATCAGCTGTTATAATTATCTTCCCGACCGTATAATCCAAACAATTTTTATTCCCCCGAAAACTACCTTGCTTTAACCAAAAGAAAATGTTGTTCGTTTTGCGGTATTCACCACCGTCATTCTCAAAAGCATCTCCCCCCGTAATCCCGTGTTTGCTTTGACGAGAGGGGGTCGTAACATTCCCTCATCATGCTCATCTAGAGCTTCTGGCGAGTCACCAATCTTCTTGCCTGTAAATCAAGGGGCTCCCTTGCAAACATGCCAGGATGCTTTCGGGGACCCTCCGGGGTGTTTATCGTGCCTCACTTTGGAGCCGCAATGAATATGGAGGAAAGAAGCTGCTAAAATTCTTCCATGTTTCTCTTTGATTGATGTGGCACCAGGATGAAATGAACAGTAGCGTCAAACATTGTTAGCCCTTCATTTCAGAACCCTCTCTTTTTTTAAATATCTCTCTGTCTCTCTCTCTCGCCCTCTCCCTCTTTTCCTTTCTCTCTCTCTCTCTCTCTCTCTCTCTCTCTCTCTCTCTCTCTCTTTCTCGCTCTCTCTCTTCTCGATTCTCTTTTTCATATTTTTAATCACCGACTCTGTCTTTATCTGCATACCATGTCGGCTTTCTTTTCTGTTTTATTTGTAATGCTTCCAAAATCTCTATTTCCGTATGCCAATCAATAATGTATTACATACATCTATATATAATCTTGTCCTCTCTCTCATATGTGCGTGTGTGTGTGTGTGTGTGTGTGTGTGTGTGTGTATTCTTCCTCTACCTCTTTCCCTTTTATTTTCCTTCTTTCTCTCTCTCTCTCTCTCTTTCTCTCTCTCTCTCTCTTCTCTTTGTGGAAAAAGAAAAGGCAAACGAGACGATTTTATTCAGTGATACCGGGCAATAATATCATACTTTTTTTTTTATGAAGTATTTTCTAAACTTTCTTTTTTACATTGCAGATGAGAACTTTCAAATCAATTCAAATATCACTATTTCTGGCATTTACATAGGGGTTTTTCGTCGATGTTTATGGGGTTATTAAGACTCTCAGTTGACATCAATTCTATATCCTGTCATGGTTGCTATCTTTATCAAAGCAAAAATGTCTCCATTATCGTATTCATGATTAAAATTCTATTTGTAGGCGCATCATAGTCGATTTTCTTCATTGCTGGTGACATCTATTCCGGTCATGAACATGATGAAGCATTATACGGCACGGTATTCATGAAGCGCAATCAAATATCGGAACAATTACCCAGCTGTCGGGTCCTATTCAGTCCGTTTACTTCAATGGCAAAGACATAGGGAAGGTACACTACTTTGGTAAAGTTCACGGGTAATCCTTGATTAATTACTGATGAACTTCAGCAGTCATTGAATCACATTAATGACGTATGCTTGGCCCACCTCATATCAAAGGAAAGTACATCGGTCGCTTAACCCATTGCCTACGGGAACTGGGTGATCCCTGTATATCAAGCCTATGCGTATGATGGGAAAGAGAGAATTCAGTAGTCAACGGGTTTAGTGTCTTTCCTGAGAAGGGATACAATCGATTCGCTCTGTCTGTTGTAGATATGAATACATTGGAAGGTTGTCTACTGGTACATAGAGCTGATTTTTATCGTTTCGCCCCCCCCCCCCCTTTCCACCAATCTTGCAAGGATTCTAACTGCAACATTTTAAAAAATATTCTGGATACGCCATTGTTCGAATAGTTATGTCAAATGTCCTTCGTATAATTATGTTTACAAAGTTTTTTATGTCGTCATCATCGTCATCATCGCTGTCTTTATCAAATACCGTAAAGCCAACCTCACACTAAACGATCGGCCTGCTATCCGATTTTGGAAGAATATGTAATAGCATTTGATATAAACATTTGAACATGTATAATATTTTTGATCAGGTTTGTAAATAGTCATATCGAAAGTAAAATGGAAAATACCGCCTATTGCGACCTTTCAAGTCAGAGGAGAGGCCAAAATCGGCTCCAAGTCGTAGTGGCGTCAGAGCAGTCCTACGATTGTCGACGATTTCAAACTGATTTTACCCTTATTCTGGGTATAAGGCGGACTGAGTACCAAAATCCTATGTTTAGTATTCATATTATTGTTCAGAACCTGAATCGGGTAGATTATATTTGTTTAAATGCCCATATTTAATGCTATTGCGATTTATTTCCAAAATCGGATCGCAGTCGATAGTGTGCGGTGATCTTTGGATGCTTGTTTGATACCATTATAATCGACTAGAGCAATGTATATATATATTTTTTTTTTTTTTTTAAACGACACAGGACGGTATCCTTTCCTTTCTGAAAGAAGCCTTTATCGGTTAGCTTATTGATGTAGGACCAACTAAATTCCCTTTCCTGTCTTCGTACCGCGAAAGGTCGATATAAGTCAATAAATTGAAACATATGACACGTTTAAGCGTTCATGACGGGTGAATAATGTCCCGCCACTTATCATACTATAGGAGCGGATAACTGACGGAGTTCACCTTGAATCTAGCCGTTGTTGCCTGGGTATTCGCGGAATGCCCTCAACCGGAAAAAAAAGGTAGATTAGATTTGACCTCAAATGACATTGACCTCTGCTGCGAGTAGTGTTTACTGTGGGTAGCTTATTGTTGACCTGTCTTACGTGATCAGCGTGAAGTCGAAACGTTCGCGCTTAATCTCTAGCAATTCTGTCCATATTCTTTAGTATGTAATATGGTTGTCGAAATGAATTGTGTCACCCTGTTTTACAAAATAAGGTATAGTTATCTATGGGCAATGCAATTATGGCAGAGTGTGTATTTCTCAGATCGAGTCCAAAATTCTAAATTTGAACCTTCGAAAGAGGCATTTTTTATTCTTAAACATGTATAGCCACTTTAATAATTATAGGGTCCTATGAGTAAAAGAGTCATGCAAACAAACTATCAGCTCTGAGACTAATACTCGCGATAAACCTCACGAATTTACCCAGGATATAATTTATTCCCAAAATACCTTCATCAGCATGATCAGTCACAACAAGATGCAGACAAGCAATTTCTAAAGAATAAAGTTTACCCCTTTGGTGCACTTGTAGTGAAGCATCTATCAACCTATAAGACATGCTTCCGGGAAATGTCATGTCTAATAGAATACATTAATAGGTTAGATTCTATCGAGGGTAAAACTGTATGTAACACATATCATGGCATACCAGTGGAACATAGTCGCGACTGGGGAAACAAGAAATCGCACCGTTTGAATAATGATAATAATCAGATTAATTTAAACAGCACAGCTACTATTTGAATATACTCTTAGATTTCTTTAAAATTTTAATTTCTTTTTTTTTTTAATTAACGAGACTCCAAATCTAAATCTGGATGGAATTACTGTCGAAGTAAATGGCTCATATACTTCGGTCAGTAATTCCGTATTGTGACGTATATTATTTTTTCGTTATAAAAAAATATCAAAATCAATATGCAATTTTACACTAGACATTTAAAAATGGAGTTTTTAAAAATTGTAGATCTTAGTTTGTATATATTCTCCCTATGCTTTTTTTAATGCATTACCGACATGACCGATTTATTTTAATGCTTAGTATTTTTACTCGGTCAACTGAATAATTTCCGTTTTCAGCTGCATACATAATATGTTTCATGAGTTTTATGTTAACAAATTCAATTTTATTCAATACAATACAATACAGTACAATATGATATAATACAATACAATACATTACAATCCAATACAATACAATATAATACAATACAATACCATATCATATGATACAATAGAATACAATGTAATATAATACAATACAATACAATATAATACAAAACAAGACAATATAATACAACACATAGAGTTTGTCGTTTGTTTCTTGTGCAAAGTGTTCATTTTAGATTTTCCCGATCCCTTGAAAAGGGTTTGCTAAAAGAGTTTGGTTTTGATAAAGTTTAAACTTCAAATCGTACATCACTACAAAATTATGACCCGTGTTTGAAACTTCATATTGGTTGTTTCTCATGCACATTTCCGTCTAAGGAAAAATATCCTTGTAGTATGAGACAACGACACACCGTGGGCAAATGACATTTACATCCTGATCTCTGCAACTCCGGGGAACTCCTAATTGCCACCGGTTGGGACTCTCAACGATTAAATGAAATATCTTGAGATTTGCATTCAGACAGTATACTTGAAGGCCATATATATAACGACTGGTTCATTAGCTTTGAAACCCATGAACCGTCTACCTTAAAGGCTGTTTAAAACATTGACATTTTTGCATGTAGCTGAAACCACTAACATTTAGTTTTCAGAATGTATATTGACATGACTGTGAACGAGCCTCAGACCGAAAATGTAGATTTTTAACATTTGCCATTTCTGTACTTGCCTCGCGGTGCCTTTGACCAGGAATTGAAGAATCTATATCGTTCCACCAAGGAAGAAAGAAAAATATAAGATAAATGTATTCACAAAGGCTACCGCATGATGTTACCAAAAGCCTTCATTTGTGAATACTCACCATAAAAACCTCCAGAGGACATCTGAGATAAATGTAACAACTAACCGAATTACAAATGAGTTTATATTGTACATCATCATTTCAACACTTTCTGAATCAGCTTTTCATCGACTGAATTCATCACGGCTAAAGTCCTCATAATAGTCAGTGCTTTCTATGCTTAGGAAGAAGCGTTCTATAGATTCAAATATATTCTTGATTATATTATGGGACGTACTTATTTTCACTTTTTTTCTAATCAAATACTCCATCAGATCTTCTAGAATATCACCCTAACTCCTATTTGTAATGACCTAATACAAGTATTTTGCAAGGGAATAATGGAATATCTGTTTCATTTCCTCCCAACGGAAATCTAAAAGTCCTTTTATTTGAGCTTTTATTTGAGTGGAGATTGTAAAAACATAATATCGGCAGAAAACATGAGTCTGAATGTAATAAAGTTGTCTAAATTTATGAGTAGCGCTTTTAGCATGCTCAATTATTTAAACTCTTCACAATGGAATATTTCGCCACCCTGGTTAAATCGTGCAGTGTGCGTGAGTGTGCTTACTCTTTAGACGAACTGTTGTTTCAAGAAACGCTTTTGAATAATACATTTCACTCTTTCTTTAGTGAGTGCGTTGGGTTTTTGGTTCGTGCGGCTTTCGTGGTTGAATGAAATGGGTCTCTGTTTAGCGAGAACTAAAGCTGAGCTAAATGGTGTCATGTTACTCTGACAAACAATTCCAATTCCGCCACCTCAAAGGGATAAAATAATCTTTTGTCGTCGACAGATGTGATATTGATATCACTGATAGAAATGAGCTTTACAGGATACTCTGAGATATATTCTAAGAAAACGTATCTTTCTTTTCCTTAGTTATTGTAGCTCCTATTGGTAATGACCAAATGCAAACATACATATAAAAATATATATATATATATATATATATATATATATATATATATATATATATATATATATATATATACTCTCACTATCAACTCTCTCCCAGGGGATATCTGAACGTCCTAGTATTATGAGATGTTACTGACACATTTTCTTAGCCTACTGGGTTAAATATATTTATTTCGCTTTTTGTTCAGAGCCATAAATATCTTTTTGCAAGTCTTAACATAATCGGTATATATCTATCTCAAAATCAACTCACAATTATAGTGACTTGAGGTAGGCCAAATTACAAAATCCCCACAGAACAACAATTGATCATGCTCATTATTTCCTCCTAAAATATTTTTTTGCGGGAGCAGATCGCAACCTCCCCTTTGAATAATTCTGATTTTCCCATTATTCCGGCAACCACCACTCTATGTCATTGCTGTCATTGTACTCCGTAAAAAGAGAATATTGTGCTGGATCGGACAGAATGGACAAATAAAAAAAAATAGTTGCTTTGTTCTTTCGCAGCATAAGAAACGACAGCCCGTAGGCCATACACCCAAAGCAAAATGAAGCATCTATAAATCAATACCAGCGTTTCCCCCTTTACATTTTGTCTCTTTATCTCGTTTTTCATTTTGTCATTCAGCCATTCAACATAGTTACAATTCATGATCGATGTCGTATTTCACCTATTCGAATTACCATTTCCCCACTCCCATAACTTCAAGTTTGATTTATTGTCGCGCATATAAAGAACTTGTCCTATCTTTTTCTAGTCCATTGGATCGAAGTGAGCATAACGATCGCCGGTTCCTCGCTTGGTTCGATGTTGTTTGCAAAATTATGTTAGTGTATTCTTCTGGCGTGTCAAGACACAATATTAAACATCCATCGCAGTGTCCTCAGTGGCATCCACAACGCGTGAACGACCCGCTAAACCACGCGGAATGGGTCCCGCTGAAAACATTCATATGACACTTACATTCTCCCTCGATATGTATTTATTACACCTTTCACCCGAGCGGGCGAGTTTTTACGCACGATCGGGGCCAAGCCAGGCGTCCACGTGGGATTTTTCGAAGACATGTATTGATGGCGGAATAATCAACGGCATTTGAAGTTCACGTCCTCCGAATAGCAACATTATAATTGGATAGGCAGGTTCATTGGAGCGTGCCGTTCACCAAGTAGATTGAATTTCAACGATGCTATACATGAGGTATAACTTTCTAACGTCATGTTGTGGATCATACAGTTTCAGGCCAAGGCACTATGAATATGGAAATCGAATTTTTTTTTTAACCCCGTATCATATTCTTCAAATTGTCAGCGCCATTTAATCGACATATGAGAATTGTGCAGACAGAATGATATTTCTTGGTGTGCTAGAGTAATGGATACAGTCTACATGTGGTTAATTCCTGTCAGATAATGGCCACTGGTCTTTTCATCAAGAACGGGACATTTTTAATTTCATTTCATATCTCTCTCTCTCTCTCTCTCTCTAAATATATATATGATTATATATATATATATATATATATATATATATATATAATCATGTAACAACCCACATCTATATTGAAAGGAAGTCGTGTTTATTGATACCAAGCGATATTAAGAGATGGGGTGAGAGAGAGAGAGAGAGAGAGAGAGAGAGAGAGAGAGAGAAAGAGAGAGAATTATCAGGTAACAACCCACATCTATATTAAAAGGAAAAGGTGTTCATTGATACCAAGCGATATTAAGAGATGGGGTGAGAGAGAGAGAGAGAGAGAGAGAGAGAGAGAGAGAGAAGAAGACGAAAATTAAGAAAGTTATAGAGTGGGAGGAAAAGAGGAGAACATAGAGAGGCAGAGAGAGAGAGAGGGGTGGAGAACATGATTTTTTTTTTCATCTTTATTATACTAGGATCATAATCAAATCTGAGGTAGATGTGAACTTATCAAAAGCTGTTAAGACGAAAATATATATCTCTGACAATCGAAAATTAATGAGAGATGATTGGAGAGAAATGAAAAGAAATCAACATGATATACACAGGGGTAGCGTCAGTATTTTAAAAGTTTTGGGGCGGGTTGCATGGGGGTGGGAAGGGGGCATTAGGGTAAGTTGAGGCGGCGGATGCTGGATGGTTTGGCCAATGTATCTAGTTTACTTTTTTTCTCTCCTGCGCATTCTTATTCTTGCTTAGTAGTTGAGGAATGAGGGGCGGTGCGCCTTCCAAAACTTGCTCATTGGGCAGGATAGCTAGTGGGTTTCCTAGTACACAAATTCCAGCTCTAGAACAAAAAAAAAACGATAAAACTACTTTCGAAAAATAAACTCAAGGGCAATTTTAAAGGCCTATTGTACTGCCCATAGAAATCAGGTTCGGATTACGTAATACGCCATTGTAATGTTCGCAAATTTATCAAGGTGATAGACAGGGGTATTGAAATTGCCTTGAATTGATTTTTCGAAAATAGTTTTGATCGTGTTAAAAGGACAATGATTATTTCATCAGCCGTCCAATACTCGTCCAGTTGGGGTAATGGACAGAGATTTGACTGTGAAAATTGGCCCCCTCCCGGTTATGCCACTGGATATAAAATGTACTTTTTTCTACAAATTGGTGCACAGTGATGCCCCCTCCCGATTATGCCACTGAAAAAAAAATATATGCTTGTTCTGCATGCATCTATGAAAGTCGCTCTGATGAAATCAGTTCATGCTTCATTTTGTTTAAGGAGTGGGCTTTTTTTTGCCTGGCCCGTAGCTACCTTTTCACATTTTTGACAGCATCTTATTCTAGCTTTATTCTTCATTGAATTAAGTGCCCAATATATCATAAATAATAGAGTTTTCTAAAGGATCCTTTTCCTGAATACGGCTTCTTATTCGTTATTGATTAATACCTCATCCAGCGATCTCATTTAAACTTTATACTGTCTTAATTTCTTCTTTTTCAGCCGTAGAGATGCCGATTCATTTGATAATAAAGTGCTTTTCACACAACCTAACGATGTTTGTCTAACTTTATAACTGTGACATATTGCACAAAACGCAATTTTAACTACCATACCTAAGTTTATAATGATAGGAATCAAACAAAAACAAAGATTGACAATTGGCAAATAAATCCGAAGTATTGCCAACGGTGCAGATATTAATGGATATAAATGCTGTGATGTGGAGCAAGTATCTCGACCGCCTCCTGGGCAGAAAAACCATCAGACATTTAAAAGAAAGAGTGGCTGACATTTAGCGCGAAGTTTGACACAGTTTCAAACGATTGACTTGAATATTGCCCCATCTCGGTCTAAACACAAATGACCCATAGCTTCGGGACGGTTTAGCAGATAATTGTCGAGGATCTGCGTTCGGTTGAGGCTTGATGGTGATATATGAAGACATGTGCTGTCACCTCCCCTTGCATTAACGAGCCTCAATAACAAGGCATGGCGCATTGACTGGGCATATTACAGAGAGAGAGAGAGTGTGTGTGTGTGTGTCACCACCTATATTCTTGGAAAGAAATACTTTGCACTTGGAGCATTTTTTATTTATGGGGTGATATTATCAAAACAACAATTGAAGCAGGATGTTTTAGCAAATCTTTCAGATCGGTCTTAGAAAAGTTTGGCGAAACACCCTTCATGATCTCTCAAAGAGTTCTAATTGAGGGAGATTTTATGGTTTCATTAAATGTTTCATCGTGAACCTTCATTTATGATGGCTGTCATAGAACAAGGTTGTAGAAATCAATATTTGATTTATTTATTTTATTTATAAGGGTGGGGATGAGAGGAGATGTATGGAGAAAAAAAAACATAAATATAGGAGAGGATGGTAAATTGAAAAGTGAATTGTGTAGAAGAGATATTAGGGAAGAATTAGGCAGAGGGAAGAAGTGAAAGTGAGAAGCGTAGGGAGTGCATAGAAAGAGGGAGAAAAGGAGAAAGGGAGGATGAAGAAAGAAAGAGGGAGAAAGAGGAGAGAAGAAGATGAAGTGTGTCATTTAGGCCCAAAGTCATCATACTGTTTGATGAGGTACTTTTTGGCGGCTGCCTTGAAAGAATAGGGAGTGGTGTGTGACTTGAATGCATCTGGTAGTGAATTCCATACATCGGGACCGGTATGTCTAATAGATTTGTGTGCTAACAAAGTTTTAGGATTATTTAGGTAGTAATTATTAGCGTTATGGGTTGGGTATGGATGAATACTTCTGTTATGCAAAAACATATTTTTTAATTAATTTATTTATTTATTTATTCATCTATTTATTTATCTATTTATTTAACCAGCCTTTAGAAAGTACTAATGACCGGTCATAAGTATAATATTATAATAATGATCAGCTGGTTAATCGTGTACCGTTAATTCTGACTTGTCCGTCGCCTCTATACATCTTTGGAATTTGAGATGGGGGCGGTTCTGCGAATGACAAAGATCCCAGTCACTATCTTATAAACGAATAATACACAATTATGTTTGGGCATTGGTCCACCCTCCTCAAGTTCGAAACAGTCCAAACGCTCTCAGTTATTACCTCGAGTGTCGAACAGTTCCAAAGGTGCCTTGAGTAAATAATTCATGCTAACGCCCTCCCTGACGTAATCTTATTTTTCTGATAATATTCATGTCATAAAGAGACATGATTACCAAGTACCCGACTCCCTTGATAATTCAAGCATTTCTCCGTATCTTGTTTTACAAGTCGATATATCTCACTTTATCATAATTGTGTATCATGAAGTCTGACATCTCTCTCACACACACTGATTGTAAACATGACTCCTTTCGGCGCGACGATTGGCTATAGACTTAACATGATTATTATTTTTTTTTTTTTACTGAGCCCCTTCAAATCACCGATCACCGAAAGCATTTTATCTAACTCTACGAAATTTCCTGACACGCGTTGCTTTTCTGGTCCAGAGCAGTTGTCGATGGTTAGGGCGTTCTCTAGGTTATTTTGAAGGAAATGAAGAGAGGATTTTAGAGTGAGTTGGTGTCGCCTAGAGGATAATCGTGTGATAATGGAGATTACCGAACGAAGAAAGGGAAATATCCCGGAAGGCATTCCTAGCTGAATGCCACAGAAGCAATCGGGAAAATTAATATTTTTGCGCTCACTCAGAGTATGAAATTTACGTTAAAGCCCGGGAAATTCTTCGGCGCAAATTATTCTGTCCTTTCTTTTTCTAAAGGCTTTTAAAGTGCCAACCGATATTTTTGCTGAATCCATCATGTTATCAATTTAATTGTGATATGGTGGAAGTCGTCATCGATCAACTTATTGTCGAGAATTTAATAAATTTCTTTGGGCATTTCATTTCTGCCAAGGGCAGGGGCGTACAGAGATTAAGAAAAAAAAATCTGCGGGCCATAATGTACATGTCGAGGTTTTCAATTCTTCTTAAACTGGAAGGAGAAAAATGACGAGTAAATACATCGCTTCTCAAGACGATGCTGTCTTGCAAGAAACTTTAAACGGGTTCTAGGTTTATTTACTCCAAGTGGAAGACAAGAAGCGTATAATGACAGGTGAAGAAAAAAAGTTGTTGAGTATTTCTCCATTGCCATGATTGCACCATATATCCACGATCCAATAGAGAAATCTACTTGGTATACTGATAGCGGCAGACTTCACACCACACCAGCAAAAACCTTTAATTTGTGATGGACCGAATGGGGAAGCGATAGCGGAGGTGTCGTTTACGCCAAGTTACGATGCTTGAAATAAATTGCGACAACTTTGATTTGTCGATCCGATACGGTAGATCAACCGTCAATCGAATGAAACTATTCGTTCCTGTCAGCTTTCGGTGAGTTCAATTGGCCGAGATGGATGCGGATGCGATTACATTTTCCTTCTAAACAACGATATTTAAAGATTTTTTGGGGTTACATGTATCTGTCTTGAATTGAAATTTGGGGTTTGAAAAGGGTAGGCCTTGAAAATAATATTGTTCATCTGATTTAACTGTATGTCAATACGACCTGAATGAAATGAATGAGAATATGAAAACTGAACGCTGAATTGTTTACTGATGCATACACATCCTATGGTCTCCATTTGAAAAAAAAAGGAAAATCTTTTCAAAATACAGTATTTCATGAGTATTAACATTATTTCAATGTCATTAGACTCTACACAAGAAAATGTTATACCCTTCAACTTTACAATGTGCAAATCATGCGTAGGAAACAAATACTTATATAATAGGTTCACTTTAACATCAGGTATGGTACTACTACTACTACTACTACTGCTACTTCTAATAATTTTTATATAATAATAATGATAATAACTCCAAGGGAATGCCCAAGGTGCTTACAAAGTACTACCATAACCCTAGTTTTAGCCAAGTTGCCCAAATGACTAAAGCTGGGTTGCGAGTGACAATGTAGTTTATCGCCAAATGATATAAGTGTCACGGCTGGGTTTTGAAACATAAACCATGTGATCCACAGTCTGGGCAAGGTATCCACGAGACCACGAAATTTCTACCTTTACTTGGAGAGGGAGAGGGGGAGAAAGGCCAATCAAACTTGGAAATAACGTCTCCTATAACATGTACAATGCATGAAATATGCTGAAAAATCCCCATATTTCTGATATAGCTACGAAGGGGAGATAAGCAGATAAACGTTGTGAAAGGTTTGGAAGTTCCGTTTAAGCCCCATGTTGCTTAAGAATAAGGCCAAAGTTCTTCTTACTTTTTGTGGTACGATATCATTTTGCATGCCCTCTATAACTGTACACAGCGACTGGTTATACAGGTCGCTATAAATTTCCTTCATGCAATCAAATTGTGACGTTCCCAAGTCAACACACATTTACGGCTTTACTTCTGAGAGCAAGTTATGAGGAAATGGAGTCAAAGTGCTCTTAATAATTCCCACAAGTCTTGAACAGTAGCACGATGCGTCTCAAATGAACGATGAGCTTTTTCTTAGAATTTTTATGGCTGAAAATTATGCTTGCATTGACAATAGTAAATATACACAAGTTTGAAATTTTCGTTTGATTATATAGTGTTGTTAATGGTGAAGTATTTCATTGCATGCATTTCATAATTTTGACCTTGTCCCTTATAGGAAGTTATGTCATGACCGACTGAGATAGTAAGAGGATGGTTTAATGGGATATAGAACTTCAATAATTTATACATCCATCTTATAACACTGTATTATAATGCATAAGTGATCTGGGAAGCAAAATGGGTTCCCGGTAGAAAGAAATCCTTGAATGCTTTAGCGCCTTATCATGGGAGCTTGGCTAAAGCCGGGGTAATATTATAATACTTTATGAAGCTCAGTAGAGTATATTTGTATAGTAGCTGCGCTACATAAATTGACAATATTATCATTATTATCATTAGTTCTTGTCTGTCAAGAGATCGCTTCTCGGTTTTAAGTTCCAATCATAATGACTATTCCCTACGCTATTTAAAACTCAGAGCCAGATATATTTTCCCAATTTCCATTTGCGTCTTATTTGCAGAGATTTTTTTACATTTACTTGACCTATAAGGTGTTTTTTCTCCTTCTTTCTCGTCAGGTAATAGCAGGTATCGACACCCGGTTGTCTTTGGCTTTCTCTTCGAACGAAACCCCGGGAAGAAAACAGACGAGGATCGTGCATCTGCCGTTACGGGGACATGAAATCGATGTATATTGATGCAGGATGGGTGAGATAGGAGAATGGGGTCTGGACATGCAGCCACGACCACTACCATAACCTAATCGCTATGCATCTCTCGCCTGACACCCAACATTTGATTATCATTCGTGCAAACACTCAGTCTGCCTCCATGGGGAATCTTCTCCCCCTAGTGCTGAGCAGAAGGGGCGGAACCAGGGTTTTGTAAAATGGCTGGGGAGGGTACAAAATATAGGACATTTCAATTATCTGACAATTAAAGAAAAAATAGAGACATTTTTCAAGTGATTTTGGCGGCGAAAATTTGAACGGGGCACATTTTTTCGGATCTGTATTTCAAGTGTGCCACTTCGGTTTCAAGATGAGGGCACGGACCGACCCCCCCCCCCCCCCTTCTCTAAATCCGTCAGTACGGATCGGTTCCGTTGTGTTTAACAGAGGGAGAACGTTGAGGGAGGAACTCGCGAATTATACCCTGTTTACTTTTTTATCCTAAGCTTATTTTCACGACTCGGTGAGAAAGGCAACGGCCGATGGTGTCTTTCAGATGTCCCCAAGGACAGTGGCGGGAAAGTGATGGTGAATGCAGAATATGTTTGATTGATTATAACCCGGGTATTACCATAGTCTGCAGTGAAGACTGATGAATGGAAAATCACGTGCAACTTCCCCTCGCATTCATTCAGCATTCACAGTACAAATGAAAGGAAAACAAAATATAGACCATTCCAAAACGTATCACATTTGAAAGAAATTTGACAGAATAGCAAAAACATTTTACGTATTTTAAAAGAAATTAATTGTTCGTACATTATACCACTTGAATTGATATCATAATGAAACTAGAATGAAAGAAAACAAGCTATAAATCATTCCAAAACGTTTCACTTTTAGAAAGAACTATGACATGTATACTTATCTTTAAAGTGATTGATTACGACCTAATCATACCCGGCACTTAGAGTAGTGTGATTATAATTTCAAGGGAGAGGTGATCTGCATACAAAATTACTTTTCATTTTCACATTCTAGGCACTTCTTAGGAAAAAGTGTTTATGTGCATACCCTCGAGTAAGAAAACGGTCGTTCATTCTTAAAGCACCATCCATGAAATTCACCATTCCATTGATTCGCGTACAAGACACTTTGCAACTTGCTGAGAATAAAAATTACCTCACCTGCACGTGAAGGATTTGCCAAGATCCCGCTTATAATTTTAGTTATTCTGATGCTCTCAATCCATTCTCGAAGTGAATGGATTAGAACGGTTGCTAGAAACTTATATTATGATCTAGATATGATCGATTACCATATTACGACTTTATATTTTAAGGTTCAGACAGTCATCCATCTGAAATGCTAGTGGCGTACCTACGGGAAATCACAGGAGGTACGTGACCCTCCCCCCCCCCCCCCCCCGTACATAAACATAGAAGGTGCTATCCTATGGATAAACCCATGATTCACTTACTTAAGTATAGTCAACATTTTGGTAAAATAAACTTGCGAACTTTACACGAACGGGTTTTTCTTATTAAATGAAACAAAATTAAATTAAGATGCCATAGGAGGATCTATAGTAGATGTGAAAAGAGTTTGTTTATTCAATTTGAATATACATCTCTTCCTTTGTCTCTCTCTATCTCTCTCTCTATCTCTTTGTCTCTGTCTTCTCTCTCTCTCTCTCTGCTCTCTCTTCCTCTCTCTCTCTGTTCTCGCTCTCTCTGTGTCCTCTCTCTCTCTCTCTCTTTTTCTCTCTCTTCTCTATCTCTCTCTTTCTTTTCAACATGTCTAACACTCCCTCTATCGCTCACCCACTCCCCAATCTCCTCAACACAATGTTACATTATTTCAGGTTTCTTGTTCAAAACCCTATCCCCTCCCCTTGCTCTCATACCATCCCCCTCGCTCATTTCTCTTACCAATTTTATTTCCGCTTCAACTCCTTCCTACGCATAAGAAAAGTAGATGCTATTAGATATAGAACCACGTGCATGAAAAGCCCGTTCATATAATTCTCTTATTTCCTCTTGTAAATCGATTGCAACTCTTCCTTTTCTCTTAACAGCCATCAAAATTTAGTCATATCGCTGGTGAGATGTACTTTTCCCCGAGCGTGACTGTCATTCCAATACCAATTGAGAACCTATATAGTTGCCTCTTGACAAGAATGCATAGTCTAAAGCCACATCGCTCTTTCTATCTGCAAAATGAATCGAACGGTTCCATCCTGTGTATAATCGCTGACAGCAATATACGAGGGAATGTGACATCCCAGACTCACGAAATGCATCAATCTGTCCTTTTAACTGTACTTTTTATTACGATCAAACATAGCAGGTTTTCTATGTTTTAAAGGCTGTAAGTTCAAATCATTATTGGTTTTCTAGATAGGATAACCGTTGTCAAAACTGCTTTTTAGAAATAGAGCTATGCCAACTTCCGTTTGATTTATATAACGACCATTACTGCAGCTGAGGTATGGGTTGGAGAAGAAGCGTGCAGCAATAACATGATCTTTATGATCTTAAACACAACAAAGTCTCGGTTGATTCATGTTCCAATATCAACTCCTTAGCTTGTCTAATGTGTCGTCTGATCCCGACCCAGTCATATTTTATTAAAAGTAATAATTATTGTATTACTAGTTGAATAACGTTTTTTTTTTTTTTTTTTTTTTTTTTTTTTTTTTTTTTTTTAACTAGTACACGAATCTGTCATTACGGTCTCTGTGTTAAACTAATGCAGGTCTAATGTTCGCAAAATCCGTCTACCATTTTTTTTTCATAAACTTCATTGGTCTGTATTCTTGAATGGCCTTCCATTAAATCAGCGGCCTAAGTTAAGCCAGGCTTAACTTAGACCGCTGATTTAATGGAAGGCCATTCATCAATCCCTAAGTCCCGTATGAATTACTATATTTATGTAACAAAATAAAGAAACAAAATTATTTTCTGGCATGAAATGAGCATCAGAAATCAATTCTATCGTTTCGGTTTTTGTATTTGCATTTAGTCCCAGAACTATGGTGATTTGTAGGATTAAAAGAGGGTGACATATTTTGGCTCTCCATATAATTCAGTGGCCAAAATCCACACACTTAGGCAGTGCTTAAAGTTAGGCGCCTTTCGAGAATACGGGCCAATTCGTTTGTAAGTTCCCCTGTCAGATCTCACAAAAGGACATATGGAATGAGGAGAAAGGTTCACTCTGTAAACCTAGAATCAGTCTACATTGGACTCATTTACAGCGTTAGTGAGTAGTTTGCTAATAAGCAACTTTAACCGTAACATGTTGAGCTCCGACATGTGCTCAGGCGATAATTACTTGATTTCCTCAAAGATATAAAGTTAGGGGTATGGTTGCAAATGAGTTTTAGGCTAGGTTTAGGGTAAGGGTTTTAGAGTATGGTTTAGTGTTTGGTCCAGGGATGAAGTTAAGAATTTGGTTATATAGTGCAGGATATTAACCGCGGAGTAATTGCCATCGAAGCATGCGCCGTACAATGGGCCTCATGTAACGAAATAACATGTACCTAATCGAGACACGTTTCAGACAAGGTGGCCCTTTGAAAAACCCAGATTTAAAGGATCCTCACGACGTGATATGCAAAGTGAAGTTGTCTCAAGATGCAATAAACCTAAAGCTGAAGTCCACTAACGAGTACCTCTCGAACTAACATCTGTATACTGATTATTAAACCTGCCCTACAGGTACAGCCTTTGAATGCTTGATGAGAAAAATTGGTGCTTTTAATCGTAACAGCCCTTAACAAGATTTCAGACAGTTGCCATGGAGAATAATAATCCTGCTGCTGGGAAGAAGTAGCATTCTATAGAGGAAACTTCTACCTCTACCAACACCAACCTCTTTCTTCTTTTTTTTTTTTTTTTTTTGGGGGGGGGAGAAGATCAAATATTGTAAAAATATATATTTTACGGTTCCATGACATTTGCTCCTGTGGCAATTGCTCCGGTCTAACTTTGCCATGTTAATCCTAAACCTAAACCTAACCCTAACCCTAATCCTAACCCTAATCCTAATCTTCACATTGTCCTGAACAAAAAAAAACCAAATCATGACCTTGACCTTAACCTTTGACCTTTCGAGATATGGACGGCGGAGCAAATGTCGCAGGAGCAAATGTCGTGTCAGCTATTTTACATTACAAGCCATTACTATAATTACAAAGCCCAGTTTGTTGCTCTGCTTTCCTCCGAATCGCGCCCTCAGTTCTACGGCCTGTAAAGAGATGTTCCAAATCTGCTTCGCAGGGATACCAGCCTTGGGGCCCACTGACACAGAATAAAAAACCCTCACCGAAATATCTGCAGCCCTGACTTCGTTGATGCGTCTCAAAGAAATCCTTTGACGGGTATGACATTCAGAGACAAGCAAGCGTTGACGGAGAATAGTAATAAGAAGTAAGTCTGTGGGGCTGACAGGGCTTACGTTACCCAAGACTGACAGTGTATTTCAATCCAGCAACGTGGTAGGAAAACGACTAGACATTATTCGTCCAAAGGGAATGATTCCTGTGGAAGATTTACCAGACTGATCGATTGCCCAGGGCTTATTTTTTTAATTTCTTGCGAAAAACTTAAAGGTTGGAGCACCGGAGTATATTGGTGAAGGCTCATAACTTTCATACTACAGGTCCCAGGTTCGATCCTTACTTGGTTCTTACACTTTTAGATAAGGTGTTTTACCCACATTTCTCCCTCTCGACCCAGGTGTATTAAATCCGTACCTGTCAATGCTGGGGTAATGATTATTGCAAGGACCTCTGGAAGAGCGATGAGACTACCATGGGTAAAAAGGAGCTCTGCTTTGAGCATTTATGGATGTATTGTTTTAAAAACAAATGCAAGTATTTATTCATTTCCACATTATAATGTTGACCTTATCTCTAAAACGAATAAAAGAGAATACACAATGTACAATTCTTATCACAGTACATGAAATAACGTATTCCCTCCTTCTCCCCCCCCCCCCCCCCCCCTTTTTTTTTTTTCTTGTTGTGTATTCAATGGTTCCGGAACGCTGTTTTCACAGATCACACGTTCAAAATGGACTTTCCTACTTTTGACGGATCAGTTTAGACATCTTTTGTCCAGGCGTAAACATGCTCGTTGATTTAGCCTATTTTGGTTGTCAGAATATGTTCCTATGTAATTCATGACCTTTCAATGTTAGAATGTTCTGCTTTTTTCTTTGTTATACCATTTACTGTTGCGTTATAACAGAATAACGATCTATTTCCATGGCATTAAATAGATACAATACCGTTACACTACACGAAAACCTAACATAATTGAAATAGGTACGACCATTTGCTATGACACTTCAAGTCTTGGTATACATCATGGAGCAACGATTTGCATTCAAGATAACGGGGACTTGTAGAGTTAGTACAACACAAAATGTAGGTCCCCAAAGTAGGTTGATGACACGGGTTTTTTTTCTCCTCCTCTTTCTTCTTCTTTTTATTCTCCCTCTGCCATCTTCTCCTTCTTCTTTTTCTTCTTCTTCTTCTTCCTCTTCTTCTTTTTCTTCGTCTTCTTCTTCTTCTTCTTCTTCTTCTTCTTCTTCTTCTTCTTCTCTTTCTTCTTCCTCTCCTCATTCTTCCACCTCCTTCTCTTCCTTCTCCTTCTTCTCTTCCTTCTCCTTCTTCTTCTTCTCCTTCTCCTTCTCCTCCTCCTCCTTCTTACTATTATTTTCATTCTTCTGCTTCTTCCCCTTCTCCTTCATTTTCTACTTCTCCTTCTTAATCAACATATTTTTCTTCTTCTTCTTCTTAATCAACTTTTCTTCTTTTTATTCTTCTTCTTCTTCTTCTTCTTCTTCTTCTTCTTCCTATTCTTCTTCTTCTTTTTCTTTTTCTTCTTTTTCTTCTTCTTCTTCTTCTTCTTCTTCTTCTCTTCTTCTTCTTCTTCTTTTTCTTCTTCTTCTTCTGCTTCTTCTTCTCCTCTTCTTCCTTCTTATTTTCATTCTTCTGCTTCTTCCCCTTCTCCTTCATTTTCTTCTTCTCCTTCTTCTTAATCAACATCTTTTTCTTCTTCTTCTTCTTCTTCTTCTTCTTCTTCTTCTTCTTCTTCTTCTTCTTCTTCTTCTTCTTCTTCTTCTTCTTCCTCTTCATCTTCTTCTTCTTCTTCTTCTTTCTACTTCTTCTTCACCGAGTCGTTGTATCATCGTTTGAAAATAATGATTGTTTCACCTTCCGCAAGAATGGCTTCATTTCGTGAAAACATATTGTCTTCAAGAGGCACATGAAAGGAAAAGGAAAGAGGTTACGTGTGCTTGAAAGATTTCCTTTCTCTTATGCTGCCTGAGTACCGGCTTGACCCAAATCAGGGATATGTTTTTGCCTTTTTTACCCCCTCAATCTTTCTCATTTAGTGTTTGGTGTACGCAATGTTTGGGGGGCAATTGGAATGCAACTCTTCAAATATCCATGCATGGAAGAACATCCACCATCGTTCGGAATTGTTTCAGAAATATAGCCTTGAATTTTTTTCATGCTCTTAAGTCTTTATTACATCACTTGATTCCTTTCATGATGCTCTACTTGTTCATTCTATTGCGTATAATTTAGGATAAGAGTCATTCTTTTAAGAAAGGTTTACGTGGTAATGAAATATACAAAGTTTTTGGAAAAATCTTTTTTAAAGTCACAACAAATAGTGATGGTCAAATCAATACTTGTTAAAAATCTATGTCTATTGATTTCATCATTGTTAAAGTCACTACTGAAGTCATTAGATATATGCCTTTTAAAAAATTATTTCATTAACTATGACTCTTGACAGAGACTACTAGCATTACTTCTTTTGCTGTAAGTAAAATAAAATGTTAGTAAAAATATATAGGTACGATGTAGTGTCCATTTTCCAATTTAATCAGTAGTGAAATAGTTGGCATCTTTAAGTAGAAATATAAAATCAACTAAAATTTCATGAAAAAATGGACAAGAACAAATTATCATGAAAGATTGTATAATTCCAAGTTGACAAACGATTTATAATGCGGGCAGGATTGAATGCATTAGCAGGCAACCATGGCCGGGTTCTGCAGGATTACTTGTAGAGAAGCAATAAATTGGCTGAGAAATTGAAGAAAGAAGAAGATTTCAGACTAGATAGCAGGTCATTCAAAATGAGATCGGCATTGATAGGGGATTGAAGAGGGACCTCTTTCAACTCTGAGCTTTAATTAAATCACATGGTGGCATCAAAAGCCAAGTGTTTGAAAGGTAGATATAGAAAAGATGGCTTCCTTGCTCACTGGCGCCTTCTCGAGATTTTCTCTCACTCAAATCCTTGAGTATTTAAAGATAAAGTTGAGCCTTGATCATGCGATTAAGTGAAAGAAAATGTCTATAAGAGCAATTGGAGAAAGTTTTGTTGTTTTAATATTATATAAAAATTGGTGTATTTTGAAAGGTTTTGAAAAAAAAATCGTTAGAAAAAAATGCTAAGAAATTAACTCTATCTTGCCTGAAGTCGCATGCACCACTCACAGAAATGGGTACATGGGACTAAACACACACATACGCACACACACACATATGCCATGAAAGTTTGATACAAACTTTTCAGTTATTTTCCTTTATATTTCGAATATGAGGGCATGAGAAGAGCAATCCTTTTCAGAGACGTTTCTTCTGTGATATCTTTTTTTTTCAGAACTGACATACAAAGACTGAGAAATCTCACAATTATGTTTCACCTTTACCAAACCTTAACCTTCTCTTTAAAGGGAAAGATTAGGAAAAATTTTCGCGAAATCATGGCGTACCGGTGCTGACACGAGCCGACATATCTACGTCATCTGTATTGTAAGCATCTGATGATATAAAACTCTCATTTGGCAGTTAATTGAAACACATTTCGAATTTCACAGACCTGTCAGAAAAGATTGAAGCAACACTTCAGCATAGTGATTACAAAGTGCGATTTAATGAATGTCTCGATTGGATATTACCATTAAACACACACATTTTTTTTTTTTTTTTTTTTTTTATTTGGATGCATTTGTAGGCATGGCTTGTTGCTTTTCATTAATCAAATGTCGAGAGCCAGGGAGATGAATGATGTAAGTTAACGCCCTTCTTGCCCTCAAAATTCAATTCAATTCAATTCAATTCATTTTCCACGGATGCCAAACACAATTGTACATACATATAAAGAAAAGGCATACATTAAAATACGTATATACAATAAAAAGAAAACATGGGTCTATAAAAGTCTATCAAATGCAGAAGGGGTAGTCAACATCAGAGATGAATTGTATAGGACTGCCCCCAAATCTTACATAAGTTGTAAATGCTGACTGTAGTTATGGCCATGGGGTACACACTTTCATTTTCCACAAAATCGAAATGAATGAGTTGTGATACTCTTATATCACGCGTAAGCAGTGCTCCGACCTAATTTATTCCCGGGACATTCCCTCTAAGCGTTATGTCGTCAAAAATATAGGGTTAAGGCTAGGGTGGGAATCGGGTTTTAGGTTAGGGTTAGGGTTAGGGTTAGGGTTAGTGTTTGGTCCAGGGTTGAAGTGTAGGGCGCGGAGCATTTGTCGTCGGAGCATGTGTCGTATATACATGTATAACACCCTTGCAACTCCCCCCCCCCCCCCTGCTCCCATTCATTCCTCACACATGATCGTTTCATCCTTCCTAATCTCGTTTTCTCTCCCTGTTCTTTGTGCAGATGGTGACGAATTGCCCCTTGACAGTGGCCGGCTTTCCCCGAGATCCCCCCTCCTCCTTCTTTGTTTGATCACTGCCGTATATGTCAAGAGCTCTCCAGGAGCTCTCCCCCATTCCTCATATAGGCTTACCTCTCATCCCTCTTTACTTACTCGGCTAATCCTCTCTTTATCTCCCTAGTTTTTTTTCTCATCCCACCCTCTCAGCTCTATTTTCATCTCCTCATCTCTCTCTTTCTCTCCGAATCCATGTGTATTCCACTTTCTCACATTTTCCTGATGATCTCAAGAATTTGCTTCTCAACTTCCTCTTCCCCAACTCTTTTACATGATCTTTCTTTATTTCTTGATCTATCTGTCCCATCTCATTCTTCATTCTTTCATCCTTTTTGTATCTCTTATACCATGTATACCTACCCTGTATTTTCATTCATCCCATTGTCTGTTTCAGCCAGTTTCTTCCAATTTCCCTCTTTCATCAACATAATCTCTTCATTTCATCAACCCTCTGTCTACCTCAGCTCTCTCTTTTATAGTTTAAGTTCAAATTAGGTATATATTTGGGTACCATGTTTTCAAACACTATCTAAAAAATGTTTGCAATAAAAAAATTATGTGCCGTCACACCCCATTTATCAAAGGTGTTTGTTAAAAAAAAACATTCAAAATACAGTAGAATGCAATAAAATGCCTTCTAAACCGAATCACCATCCAATCGCTATTTTCATTTTGAGGAAAAAAAAAAAGCAAGACCTAACTACTGTCTTCTCCGGCCAGATTCCATACACTGCACATTTGATCCGTGCGGTATACCTAAAGAGTATAAAATGACATCCAAGGCCAGCTCCATTTTAACGAATCCTAGATTTGCTTTCATTCATGTGGCGCTGTCAGAATGTCAAGGTTGAATAATATAGATCGCCTCATGAAGCAATCTATCCCTGAAATGTACCATGCTTTAGGTTTGCCATTATTGACTTCTTCGGTTGTCTTAAAGTTACCACACTGGGTTCGGGAGACGTCTTTATATTGTCTTTTTAACCATGACCCCACTAGACAATTAAGTCTGTATCACTTGCCAATAACTCGTACAGCATTAACCCAGAATACTTTTTCATTTACTGCTCCTAAATTTTGGAATTCCCTCCCTTTAAATATACGAGACAGTATAAGTTTAAGTACGCTCAAACGTAAATTGAAAAAATCACTAATTGCTTTTTATGAACATTGATCCCTCAGTGATCCTGATGACGACTGTTGTTTACCTGTGTAGCAAAATCTAAAGACGAAATGAAACCTTCAAGATCTTGTCCCTTTCCCACCCTCCCGTCCTAACCCCCACCTGTCACTTTGTCATTCATGTTCCGTCTTTTGTAAAGTTTACTTCTTTAAAACTTTACTATTTTCCTATTACTATTTCCAGCTTTTTGTGTTTACAATATTTCTCAGTGCTTTCTCTTCTATAGCAAGTGTGTTATGTCTATAATTTGTTTGCTTTCCAAGGCCATGTATCTGTCTTCTTCTTTTTTCCCTTTTATTGGGCATTTTATGCATGATTGCCCAGTCTAGTTCTTTTTATGTACTGTATTCATGCTTCATCTTTTTGCCAGGGACCAGCGCTTCTACAAGCTTTGCTTCTAAGCTGGTCTCTGTTTTCATTCTCATTTTCATAAAATTAATCTTAAGTAGTCTTCATTGATGTTACTTTTTTTTCTCTCTCACAACTCAAACTTTAATGCACTTTGTTTTGCTTGTAATGATCGAAAAATGTTTATGCACTAAGTTGTGTTGTCAATTATTTTGAATATTGTCAGATTCATAATACTTATTGTTATATACTTTGAAAAAATGAAAATGTAATGAAATAAAATCTAAATCTGAAATCTGAAATCTGCCTAAAGGTCCTTTGTGGGAAATGTTAAGAAAATCAATACCCTTTTGGAACAAACAAAGCGATATTCGACGTAACTTAAGAAATAGACATATCAAGTTTCTAAAAAATATGTACCATTAAAAACACCAGACATTTGTAAATTTGTAAAAAAAAAAAAAATATGTGCTTGTAGCCAATGGACAAGCAGTCGTGACATAAAGAATGTGTCTTATGTTGAGATCTTGGCCCCATTTCATAAAACTTGTTATCAATAACAAGTTACAATCATTGTTATAAGCTACTGAAATCGTTGAATCTGGTTGGCTGAGAACAAATTTGTCACAGAAATGGGGCAGTTGTTAGTAATAACAAGTTTTATGAAACAGGGCCCTGAAAATAAAATGTGTACCTCATCTATTATCTCGTATTCAAGTGTAACAGAGGAAAGCAGTGGGATCACCTTAAGGGTGTTCTTATACTCAAGCATACAAACTCCTTATTGTGTCTTTAAGGCCATCGCAAAGTTTTATTGAAAAGGAACTTAGGCATGGGGCATTTCAGTGATAGATTGTTATTTGGAGTGATCTATATAATCCACCCTTGACATTCAGAATAAATCACATGAATGAAAACGAATCTAGGATTTACTGTATCGTTCCCTTTTTCTTTTTTTTTTCATTTCTATGTCATCTACAAATTTATGAAACCGTTGCCAATACAATTAAAATTCACAGTAAGTCTGATTAGACTTGCGAGTTTGAAAACTTATGTGACGTTCCTTTTTGTCATTTCTAGGTCATCTACATATCCATGAAACATTGTTAATACAAAATAATGAAAGTTTTAGTAAGTTTGATTAGACTTGCGAGTTTGAAAACTTATACAATGTTGCTATATACCGGATTGGGTGACATTCTTTCAATGCGCTTACTCAAATATGATAATTAAAAAAGAATCACTTTGCAGAAAATACGCAAATCACCCTTATTCCATTAATATACAGAATGATGAATGGTTACTAATAAATCTTGTTTTCCTACATCCTCTATTAAATGATTTTTGATGAAAAGGTAATGTAGGTGAGTTAATGAGCCACGAGAGATTGAGCTAAGCGTCCCTTTCTCGCGAAGAGCAAAACCACACGTGGTTTGGGTGAACGCGATTTCTGGCAAGTTTTCTGATTTGTTTACATTTTACTGATCTAAACTACCCGTCTACCGCATAAACAATTTGGAATTATGCAAGTTTCTCACCCGAACTTGAGGTTACCTTTAAATGTATATACATTATGCATCTTATACTTTCGGAACATACCTTATCCAGCTCTTATCTAGATCAAGACCCGCTATGCTATAATCAATGATTCACCTAGTTTGATATTTGCTCATGCACGCTGGAATAATGAAGAAAGTTCGTTCAATTTTTTCTCTTCCTCATATAGTAACCTAGATCTGTGAAACCTTATCCCCCTCTCCATACGGCTCTCTGTTTATACTGCGCTTCTTTTACCTCTTTCGTAACAGAAAATAGAAGTATACTGATACTTGAGGGCCTGTTTTCGAGAAATGACTTATGTGAATAAAAATGCAAGAAATAGGAACAAGTCTGCCCTGGGAATACAAAAGAATAGCTCTTAGGCAATTCACCACTGCGGCTGCTTTGATAATCGTTCAAAAAATACCTGCCCTTGAGGTGAAAAAAAAGAAAAAGAAAGAAAGAAAAATGTTACTTTGTCTCAATTCTCATCCATTGTATCTTGAATAACAGAAGGCATTAATTGAGTCACTGTCTGATGTTATTGCTTGTCAGATTATAATCACGTTTTGGGGGAATCTGCGTGAGGCGTCTAATCTGACACTTGCTTTGCGTCATAATTTTTTACCACCAAGAGAAAGAAAATATGACAAGGACTCATTTTAGAAAAAAAAAACCCACCACATACTACAGAAACATCAAAATTCTTATGTGAAATAAACATAGTGTGGCTATAAATAGGCTCATAACGACAATGATGGAACTGTTACTGACGAACTCTTTCCTGTATGTCCTCTGATGGGACTTGATAAAGATTGATCTTCCGGATATTAAGCAATCCAGACAGCGCCTTGGAAAGATTAAATCATGAGTTAACGTCCTTTCCTAATACCTCCAGCACACGTTTTCCCTCCAGTTAATAATTTTCAACTTTCCGCGTAATTAAAATTCTCCTTTTTGAGCATTAACAGGAGATCATACTTTAGTAGGAATGTAATTGAAACTGCATTTTGGAGGCTATTTTTCAGGTCGAAGAGCTGTTCTCTTATAAGTTTTTATGACAATAGTAATTTCTTTTGACAAAATTTAGTCCATGGGCCTTACGGGGAAAATTTTACCCCAATTTTTAGGGGTCGACTGACAACCCCTCCCAAAAGAACATTTTGTCAGTTTTTTAGTTTTGGTAATGTATATTCATACAACTTCTGACAAAGTTTGGCGCACATGTTATGGGTTGAAATCGACACGACTTGGGGGCTCTTTGAGGGAGGGGGGTGTTGGGGCTCTGGGGGCCAAATGTGGCGGCTTCGTTCAGGCTGACAAGCTTTTTGTAAATGTCATGGATGGTCTAAATAACTTTAAGGGGTCAATTCTCTTATGTAAAATGGGGTGACAATTTTGGGACAGGCTCCCAGACTTAAATTATCCATGTTAAAGCTCACGCCCATCAGATATATGGATATCTGTCTGCGTTTGTGATGGTTTTTTTTTTCTTGTGTGTGTGTGTGGGGGGGGGGGTGTGTGGGGGTGTGTGGGGTGTGTGGGTGTGTGTGTGGGATGAGTGGGTGGGTGTGTTGAGTATAACATTCTAAATAAAGTGATACCTTCTCTCATCAGTGATGCATTTATGATGCCAGACATTCGATTTTGCCATGTTGCTACCCGACATACCACGAAGTTGATGGAATGGGGGTTTTCCCTGCTCTATACGAAACTGAGTCGCACTGAGTCTGCCAGTAGTAATATTAATTTCTACCCCTCCTTCATTGTCTTCTTTCAAAGGATAAGTCTACTTACTCTAGACTAATTACAACATATTTTACATTGATAGTGGTGAAAAGACAAGACGCCTGTTCAACAGGCTTGAGCTCGTCACATAAAACATTTTGTAACATCTTCAAAGAGAGCAGCTGGTAATATCTCTAATTACAAAGGATAAGACTGATGTTTGTCTCTGTTTAAAGCTGCAGATAACATGGATAAGGACCATCTGAATAATTTATAAAGTGCAATTTCTACTGTCCATCTCTTGCGACGGATTTGAACAGGCCTTATAAGGATGTTGATTACCTCCCAGCTGATTACTTAGGCCTATTTTGATTGTAAACTTTTTGGGGTACTTGTTATTTTTTTTGTGTTTTGTTTTGTTAGACTTGTAGGGATTTTTTTCGAGATATATTATAAAGTGTGAGATATTGCATGGTTTTAGAGTACGAACCGGTCCTTAAAAGTCAACATATTGGAAGCAATACAAACCTTTGCGCGAACACATGAATGTGTGTGCTATCATAACTACCAGTATTATATCAAAAATAACTCGACATTTTCGATAACCAAACATCGTATGTAAAGTGGACTGCGGACTTTTCTGCATTTGAAATGCTACATTAATTAGCAGCATTCAGGGTACACTTAAACGTACTTTTCCTGCCCTTCTGAATTTCTGTCTCCCTCTCCCTTTCAGCTCTTTTTTATTTTTATTCGAATCGACGTCAATTTCTGCAGTTGCAGACAATTATTGAATTTCATTCGGCTAGCACTGATTGATCTGTCGCCCAGTATTCAAGCAGCAAATTAGTGTCGAGTTATTGAGATTAGATTAATTAATTAGCTTACGGATGATCTGTTGTCAGACATAGGGGAAAATAAATAACGAGGGATGGATTGCAGTCCCTGTTTCATCTGGCTAAAGTTCCTACTGCTGTAGTCTCGCTGGTTACTTTAGTAACTTCTTATCGAAAGAAGATAGGGGGATGGTGAGAGGGAGAGGAGATAGAGATAGAGATGGGGGATTGAGAGATGGTGAGAAGGAGAGAAGAGAGAGAGAGAAATGGGGATTGAGATAGAGATAGAGAGAGAGAAAGAGAGAGCGTGAGAGGGAGAGAGCGAGATATAGATGAGGAACGGAGAGATAGTGAGAGTGTTTCTGCTTCTGTAGTCTAACCGGTTAGATCAGTAAGTTCATATCTAAGGAAGATAGCACTGTTGGGTACCTCGAGATCTGCATCAGTAACCTCGATCTTGTTCTTGATCTCGAAGGTGTTGGTCTTGATCTTGATCTTGATGTCGAAGGAATTTTCGCTCGAGATCGCTCGAGATCAACATTGTTATTACGTAAATTATCAAACGAAAAAGCTTTTAAAATCGTTCACCAATCGGCGAAAACACGACTCAGTGTTGGGTACATCGAGATCGATCTTGATCTCGAGACCAGTCTCGAGATCTGCATCGGTAACCTCGATCTTGATCTTGATCTCGGACATATCTGATCTTGATCTCAGATGTTCTAATCTCGATCTGGATCTCAGACTGTCTGATCTTGATATTGATCTTGATCTCGGACCCTCTGGTCTTGGACCCAACACTGGAAGATAGAGAGAGGTTGAAGCTAGGGAGAGAGGGAGAGAGAGAAAAAAAAGAAAAGAAAGGGGGAACAAAGAGGATAGAAATTTCAAAAAAGAAAAGATTGGAGACGGGAATTATGAAGACCATACACAGAGGAAGAGAGAGGAGAGAGAAGAGTGAGAGGGAGAGAGAAAGAGAGAGAGAGAGATATAGAACATTACAGAGATATAATAGATATTGAATAATGATAATCTTACAGAGAGTTTGAGATAGGGTGAGGAAAGTGAGAGAGAAAGAGAGAGAGAAAGAAAGAAAGAAAGACGGAATTAGAACAAGAGAGTGGCCAAGAGAGACTGAGTTCGAATTACCGCCAAATTGAAAAGCCACGAGGATCGTTGGGTGCTTTATTTGATTACGAAATGTTACATATCCCTCGTGTTTATGTTGTTTGCGTATGGAACGTGAATGTTGCATCACGGCGCGGCTGGTTTAGGTAGAGAACCTCCTGTTTGTAGTAGACTCGTCTGCCTTTAGGAGACGAAACTTCATCGGGAGAAGCACTCGGTAACATTGTGATTTCAATCTAAGTAGCACGTTTCGCCCCCAAGCTCCTATCATACACTCCTTTACATGGCGTTATGGGTGGGACAGAGTATCCCCTTTTAGAAGCTCCGGGATAAAATGAAACTTCGTATTGGGAAAAACTCTGAATATGAATCGAAGCCGCTGGTATGAAGGATTGGATTTCCTTACTTCATTTTGAGAGTGATATGATATTCACAAATTAAACTGGTGTTGCAAAACCTTATGGAGACGGGTTACAAATCGGTCTGAATATCGTCTAGATATCTTTATTCTGCGAGAATATACTGTATATATTCTTTGGCATGTCAATAATGGTTTTAAGAATGATGGTCACGTGGTTACTGGATAACCACGTGATCATAATTATGTGCCAATAAGGATGGATTATCCTCTAACAAATTCCCCAGTCTTATAAGAATATAATCTCATTGCCACCATAACTATACTTTCCTGCTGTTGGTTTGATATACGATTTCGTATAAATTCTTCTCAGGATTCTGGTATCTATGTAACGATTGCATCAATATATCACTGCAAATATACAATTACCAGTTACTTGTCTCAAACTGTCTATAGGGATAGGGTGTTTGTATAAAAGGCCGGCACATCCAGCCACTGCCTCCCTTTCTAAACTATACGGTGTTGCGCACGTTAAGTACAAGATTTTTTCCTCTTTTGTTTGTCAGAGATCCTTTGGGATTGTGCCCCCGAAATAATCCTGCACCCATTCATGTTTTGAAATTATATTGGGATGTGCTCATGACTGTTTCAGGTCTACTGCACTTTTCATGCATTTGCTACGCCGATGGAACTGCACTTGCAAAACGTATATGCAACCTGTTGAGGCTTATGTATTCGATCTGCAAGACAGAATTTGATGGCGGACTCGATCACTTTTATGCCATAGACGATTAATATTTTATCGCCAGCTTTATCCGTGCCGCTTCCTCACGGCTAAAACTGGCTATTAACCCTTGCCATTCACCGTGTAATGGCCAACACGACTTGGTTTATCGACAAGAAAGTACAAACACAGTTGTGTGATGCTAGAGGTTGGGCATTTTGTGAATCTAACGTACGCCTTTAATTTTCGCGTCGGGTCACAAAGACCCTACGGCAACGTATCGCGTTGCCTCATTTCATTATAAAATTGTAACTTCATTGCATCACCTGCTTTTTGCATACGTCCCAATATGAGTCGCAAATGAGATTGCACCGAGTCTCACCCAAGATGATTTCCTTACCAAGCTGTTCTCGCGCAGTGGTTTAGAACAAGCTCCCTTCGGCCTCTCCTGTTGGGGGCAAAATGTAGATCACTCACCTATCGAATGCAGGGATAGATAAACATGTGAAGCCCACTTTCCGGCAGATTGCAGGCTGGGTCGTAGAGGAAATTTAGAGCACGTGAACTTGTGGCATTTTAACGCGAAGATTAGCTTCTATTTTATAGATCATGTTAACGGAATAGGCCCAAAGGCTGCATGAAATGGACCTTTCCGTTACCTCTGTCTCGTTGCTTCAAGCGAGGAAATCACTAGTCGTTACGCAGATAACGAAGTGTCGGTGTTATTTCAAGGAAACTTGTACCGATTGTAAAGCCTACAGCGCTGAAGCTAATTTGAAAACAAATTTAACGTCCATAAACCCTCTACCAGCCCATGGAAATGCTACCGTGGGAATGTTTGAAAACACTTAAACAAAATAGCTTCTACACACAGAAAAAAAACCAACATTAATTCTACTTCAAACACATGGGATTTAAATCTATCATGGAAAGGTTTTGATAGAATAGTGATAGCGAATGAAGCTTTGAAATTTCTAATTTGATTGAACCATGACCTAACTTTCGAGAGATGATTACAAATTTTGAATATGTGGAAAGAGGGATCATCAAAATATTTATACTCTATGTAAAACCGAAAGGACCTGAATATAAAGAATAAAGAAATACAATCATACACATGATGTTCCAACACCACTGGATTATTCATTCTTGTAGATAGCAACAGATTGTTTTTGGTTCCGTGGTCTTGGAACTGGCAGGTCCCGGGTTCGAATATGGGTAAGGCGCCAGGTCGTAATTGGTTAAGTGAGTAAGACTCAATAATATCATCCCTTGGATAATCATATAACGCTGTATAAGTGTTCCAGGTAGAACATCACACATGAAAATAGACAAGTATCATTTTGATGTACTGAACTTGAAAAATGATAGATGTAGCTCGTAATGAATATGAATCATCAAATGGATAACCTTAATACTCCTTATAGGGAATGCACACCTAGCTGTAAATTATTCACCTCTTATATTCATCGTTGTCTTTGTAATGGTAAATATGATCATACTCCAAATTGACATAGACTTATGGAATGAAATACCAAGACTTCACCTAAAAAACACAGGATTTCTCTTTAAAAAGAAGTTTTTTTTTCTGTATACCTCTCAGGGATATAGCCTGGAGTTGGCCTGGCGTAATGCTATTTATGCATCGAGTTTCCCATGGGACTCTTTATTTTTTCGGTGGCGAAGTTTTCATTATTGGAATCGTCCCTTCTTCATGTTCTTCTCTTTCTTTTTTTTTGTTGTGCAGCGGTGAAATGTGCAATGCAGAGGCGGCTAATTCCTCTGGTTTTATTTTCCTCCAGGTATACTGATAGTTCATCCAACAAATCACCCTTTCTTAAAACTGCATCGTACTGTCTTCTTGCTTGATGTGTCGAATTCATTACCATTAAAATGGAAATGGCCTTAAAATTTCAATCACTGGGAAGCGATTTATCCGTCTCTATTATCGGTTTTTAACATGTTTAAAGTGCCGAGTCATTCATGTCTTACATGGTATATGGTAAAAGCTGTATTCCAAATAAGGCGGTATCGAAGTGGGAAAAATCAAATTCTTTACAAAAAGTCCACAATCATACAAATATGTATTACCGAGTACAAGGTAAGACATGTAGACGGAAGGATAGTCAATCTAAAGTTTGCTACAGATGATATAGAGGTGAATAGAGAATGGTATCGAAAAGACCGGACAACACCCCCTCCTTCCTAGAGGGGGGGGGGGGGGCATGGGTAGATATGATGATGATGATGATGATGATGATGATGATGATGATGATGATGATGATGATATACTTTCATCCCAATGACCTATTATTTTGAAGGAAAAAAAAGCAGACAAAAAAAAATCCCTTGGGGTTACAAAAGGATGCTCGCTTCAATTCATCCTCATGCCATTCCTCTAGGTGTATATCTACTTTTTGAAATCAGAGAATGACACTTCAGTTGTGCAACAGAAATGACAACTGTATATTTCAAAAGCACGGACAATCTAGAAGTAGATTTCTCTAGGAGATTGGAATACGATATAAAATTACCACTCTCTCTGTCGCCTAGATTCTCAGATTTTCGAAACTTGAGAAATTCATCATGTTTGTCCAAAATCCACTCAAAAACTTGGTGTTGTGATACAAAATTAAACAAATACTTTCCCATCTCCGTCGAATAAAGAAGGGATACACCCCTTTTCGAATAAGTATGATAAATTGTATAGAAATGTGAAGACTGTATGTACTATTTTCTTGACATCTTTTGCCTAATTTAGGTCACCTTAATTACCTTTAACGTCGTTTATTTTCATGCAAGCATTATTGGTAATTGCATGTTAAAGAAGAAGAGAGGGGGAGGAGAGAGAGATGAGTGTGTGTGTGTGTGTGTGTGTGTGTGTGTGTGTGTATGTGTGTGGGTGTGCGTGTTCGTGTTTGGAAATGCTGTTTTTTAAAAGAGTTCAAATGCATCGCATTCTTTTATGGCCATTTTTATTACATTTCGAGGAAGTTGTGCTGCTTCGAAATGGCAGAGAAGTTCGAAAGGTCTTGACTTGGTTTCTTCATGAGTAAGAGGTAGACGAGTAAAATATCATAGCTCTCCAATAACAACAACCTCTACTCAAATCATATTTCTATTACTTTTTCATTTTGAAAATATTGTCAACCCCATAATGTCACTCTGGGAGACCATTGACCATTGATAAATCGCAGGTGGTGAATCCTTATCTGGATCTCTCAACATTTCGTGAGCATGTTTCTTGACCTTGGTCTATTCCATTATTCATGAAAATGGCTGAAAGAGTCCTTCTAAATCCTTCATATTCTTTGGTCATGTTGATGTTGAAAAAAACATGCATAAACATAAAAAGCAGGCGAGACGGGCAACCGCATAAAAAGATGAGATAGAAATAGACATATTTCTCCTGGGAACCCGCCGGACATTACTGAAGTGGACAGAAGGAGATTGGGAGTGTTCTTAATTGCCAGTTAATGTGCCGTGCGGAATCCAGCATGTGCATGTTTCGTGTTATCCCGCGTGCAATTGGCGCCTTCCCGAGGCTATCAGCAGCTCCGCGTTCGTCGAACTCAGAAAATCGAAAACAAAGAAGTGAGAGAAATAAGAAAAGTTTCGTTAAGAAGAGGTGTTTTAGATGCTGCAGGAGATGGATCAGAGGCTGATTGCAATAATTGTTTGTCTGCCTACGCCGCAAAAGCTACAGGGGTGCCTGGTTTTATGCCAGTCTGGGCGAGTGTGAAATATCTTGTTAGTTTACTAATGACGCAAGCGTCTGTGTAGGGTGATCTTCAGCGAACCTTGGGGAACTCCGCGGATTATAATATCACTGGTTCAATGCCTTCAAGATAAGGTTCCACCATGATCACTGGCCTCCGGATATTTTTACTAAAGCGGTAGTGGTAGCCTCACCTGTAGTTAATAGGTTTATGCTATCAACCCTATATAGCAGTCTGCCTTTATATACGGTGCGTCCCAGAAAAAAAGAAACCCTATAACAAAGGATTATTGTGACCACATTATGTGCTCTGTGACAATATTTTTGTATTTTCCATAAGCTAGAAGTATTATGCTTCTAAATGATACCTTGATGGCATCCATCCGTACATGCTTTACCGAGCAGCAGCATTTTGAAAATGACATGTAAAAACTCAGTTGTGCCGGATTTTGGTAAAACCGTGGAGACGTTAGTATTACATGCGAAAATGACTAAAGAGAAATACCGCTTTAAGAGATATGGTCTTATGGTACGTAAAATTCCCTTGTGTGATGGCATGCATTCAATCAGAAATTCATACAAAACGGGTCAGTAGTAATTTCCAGTGGTGGCAGGGGCATACGCCCCCAAATTTCCAAAATCAATAAATATCCCTCAAAAAAGATGAAAAAGTGCCCTTCCTGTGATGGAAAAGGTGCCCCTCGAGGTAGGAAATTGGCATAATCTTGATATTTTTCTACCTTATATGTCCTTTCTATCTTGTTTTTCCATCTGCCAATGGAAAGTGCCACTTACTTTACTTTTATGAAAAATATCATCTTTCTGTCCGCTTTGTTCTTAAAAGAAACTTCAGTTCAGAAAATGCAAAAAAATTGCTTCGATTGCAGGTACCATTTCAATACAAAACATGCCCTTTCTTTACCCCCAACATCGACAAAACATGGACCATCTTTTTTTTTTATGATGAGGGTGTTAACCTTACCCTAATTATTGAAAGAAGCAGATGAAAACAGTCTTGTAATAGGGTTTTAGAAGTCATGTTAAATTTGGGTAATGTTAGCATGTGATCCTAACGTTTTCACCTTTTTACCCAATCAGGCACAACTGAGTTTTTACATGTCATTTTCAAAATTCTGCTGTTCCGTAAAGCATGTACGGATGGATGCCACCAAGATATCATTGAAAAGCATAATACTTCTAGTTAATGGAAAAATAGATAAATATTGTCATAGAGCATATAGTGCATATAGAGCATATTGTTTTAGGGTTTCGTTTTTTTCTGGGACGCACTGTATAGCATGTATAGTCGAGTAGTTCCACCTCTTGACTGGAGATGCGAAGATGGTGGGTTCGATTCCCGGCGCTGCACTTATGTTCTTAAATCAATTAGAAATTTCATTGTCATTCCTTCTTTGGCATTGGGCATTGGGGTTTGTTCAGCATTTCGAACGTCTTAAAGAGGCGCCTAGCTGGATTTCTCCACAGGGAGAGGAGAGTAGAGAATGTGCAAACATTTAGTGCAGGCAAGCATAAATCTCATCATCGGGGTAATATCTGTACAACGCTTAGAGATATTGTAGATGCATCAAGTGATCTTTACAACCATGGACCTACTAGTAGGTCCATGTTAACATACCTCTAAAATTCCTGTGAAGGGACATCGCATTTCGTGCATTTTTTTTTTCACAATGATTTAGTAATAACAGACATTTTTCGGGACTTCTTACTTTTCTTACTGTATCGAAACTTGTCTATTCATAATCGTTAAATGCTATTCCTGTATCACAAGTAATTTTCTAATTTGAATACCGCCTATATCTCAGTGACTGCACGAATTCGTGATAAATCATGCAAAATGATTAGTCTTGATTTCATGATTGAATACCGCTAAAAATGACTTTGTTTTGGGTATTATGACTGTTTATGTTTGGTTTGCTACATCCAATCATAACCAAAAGAAAACAGTAAACGTCATCTTTTAACGTACTACCCAGTTCCCTTGGAACTCTTCACAGTTTGCCAACATCTTAAGATAAAATATGCACAACTCAACCGCAGAAGACGAAGAAAGCCGGATGAGAGATAGGGATGAAAGAAAGTGCTTCAACGAGCAGATAATCATTTAAATACCTCGCACGGGATTCCCTCTTACTGGCAGTGTAATTGAGCCGGAGCATGGTGTTAAGAGCTTTCATGAGATTCCCCTGTCGAGAGGGAGATTGAATAACATGTACCTTTGATTTTTGTTTTACCTTTGATCAACAGAGTGCACAGTTGATTCCCGTCGTGTTCGTGTGTGTTCATTATGCACTCGTTTAGCGGTGAATCACCTTCGAGTGAAATAGAATCCGGCCGTCGACACACGATACATTACGAGCTAATTACTACTTCCTGAGAATTGCAACATAACCACGGTACTGTTTAAGAACTGTGACTTTAAAGCCCAAACGTCAAACGATACATTGATACAGGATCAAGCCGTCGTCAAACTATACATTACAATCTAATTACTAGTCCCTGAGCATTGCAACATAACCATCTTGCGATTTAAGAACGGTGACTTTAAAGTCCAAAAGTCAAACGATACATTACAAGTTGATTTCGAGACGGTACGATCATTGCAACGTAATAATGTTGCCATTTAAGGACTTTGACTTAAGAATCCAAACGCAGCTTTGGTAGGCCCACCCCCCGCTCCCCCCCCCCCCTAAATATCGTCCGGTTTCTTTGATTTCAGTTGTTAGGTAGCGATATTCTAAGAATTCAACGATTCTTATGAACATTCTTATGAACATGCATGTCGATGGAAAAAATGATGTGTTGAAATAGATATTTGTATTAGAATTTTATATATTATAGACGTGACAGAGGCATCGGTTATTTTACAGAACATGAAACACAACATGCCTAGGAAAAGGACAGGGAAAGATCTATATCAGAACTGACGCCTTAAGAACAGAAATTTATCGCCTGTTTGAGTCTGGCGCTAATATTTCATGCTTGATTCCCGGTCGGGTAATCTATCTCTCCATCAAGTTCCTTTCTTTGCCAGATCACATAGAATGTTATAAAAATCTCTTCTTTCATCGTTTTTATATCAAATACATCTTTAAACTGACTTAGTAATTCCTACAGCTGAGTGATATAACTGTGTATGTTGCATAAGGAACTAAAGTGGTTTCACGTTAGATTTGAAAACAACAATGTATTTCTGAAAGTTCTTTTTTGAAGACGGGATATCATCACCCTCATTATCTATTTTGTATTCAAAAATAATATTTAAGGGAAGCATGCGACCTTCCTTTTTTTTTTTCTCTCTTTTTATTTGTTTAAATATTGTTGGCTTTTCATTTGAGAACTTGCTGGCTTGGTGGAACATAAATTTAATCCAGAATCCGAACATTCTGCAGATTTTGGTTGCATTACAGAAGAAACTTGTCTGCACGTTTCGTTTTCTAATGAAAATCGTGATTCTACAGCACACCCCCATCGTTAGACCAACCGGTTGTTGGATTGTGGCTGATGACTACCAGCTTTGCAGCCGTGATCGGATGTCACCTGCTCGTCCACGCTTTCGGGGTATATTCGTAACATTAAAGAGAAGGGTGGGTTCTGATAAAGGTGGAAAATGATTTGTCAGCTTTTTCATTCTCGTTATGGCAGTTTGGAGCATGAGCACTATCATAGAAGAAATTAATGTCTCCTGAAAAGAAATGCTTATCAATTGCCTTAATATAAGCTCAAATTATGAAGAGGAATAGCTGAAAAGTTGGGGCAAACTTTCATGTCACAAATTGTGTGTCTAGTCCCAAACAGACTTTTCTGTGTTTGGTGTATGAGACTTTCAGCTAGTCGATTTCTTATCATATTAATGATTCCAAAAACCTCAAAGTATGCACTGATTTTTATGTACTACATAATCAACCTTTCTAAATGGCTTCCAGACAGTTTCTTTCACATTGTTATCACATGACCAACTCTACTTCATCTTTAAAGATGCACTGGGATAGAATCCGTTTAGAAGTTATTCGAAATGAAAGGTTATGTAAACCGGAATAAGTGCGTATCATGAGATTAAAGTATCATCAAAATGATAACAAGTTGACTGAATATTGATTTGAAATAATACATACATTTAAAAGCACTGCACGGAGATGTGATTAATCGGACTACACATGCTCACTTGCATCAATATTTAGTCTAAAGAATTGAAAATATCATCTGTTGGGTTAGGAATATGAGGGCGTTTCAAGAGCAATCACTTTCAAGCGGCACTGAAACTGTTCTTCCACATAATAATAATAATAACACGAATAATAAATCTCACTGTAAATCATTTTCACTTTTAAAAGAATTCATTCTTCTCTTTAAGCTGTTCGCTGTCGCAGTATACGATACTCAAATGCGAATAGAATTTCCCGCATTGTTTTCATGAAGATTTCGATCCGTCGAAAAAAAAGATCGTTTGTACATCTCTGGCTTATATTACTTTCCTTCCCGCTCATCCTTCACTAAACTGCAATCATGGCAACGTTTTCAAAAGCCAGCAGAGAGAAAATAAAGGTCTTTCTGTATACTGAAGCTGTTCAGATGCCCTCATATTCATTTCTTAACCCTTTTAGGACAGGAATTATTTAAGGGCTAAATTGATCACATTTTGTTCTTCAAATTGGCAATAATAATATTTTTCTTTTAGTGCTGCATGGTTCTAATAAGGAGGTGTGATGTTTTTTAAAACAATATTCATGGTTAAAAATTTTGTTGAAAAGTTGAAAAATTGCCAATTTTGATGAAAAACAATGATTTTGAACCTCTCAATATGTTGCCAATTTAAGGATTTTAAAGCTTATTCATGTTTTTAAAATTCCTGGCATCAAATGCAATATGGTCATGAAACAAAAATACATTAGTGTGTGCAGAAATTTTTGCTCTTTCTACTCATGCATCTGGTATTTTCTAGAGCTCTGAATCAAAAGTTATTGAGCCAAACCACAAAATGTGGACAATTGTCTTGAAAGGGTTAACCAACCGGTAGGTCCCTGCATTAAGCCTATGGGAATTTGCGAATTTGATAGTCAACGGGATGAATATCATTCATATTCGAAGAAAATCATGAAATGCATTTGATTTCATTTTTGCGATAATTTTTTTTCGTTTGTTCTTATTATTCAGTAATTGGTTGATTCATCCTACGAGGTTATGTTTCTTGAAATTGCGTTATAGTAGTTGATAGTCAGCGTTGTAAAATCACAATTAATTTTCTTTCACCTGAAGATAATTACACAGCTAAATTTCCTATTTTGTATTTTTTAATGAAATGACTGATTATCGATACTTTTTCATTTTTCCCGTCCAATGCCAGTATATCATTTTATTACCTTGTTGGTGTCGTTGTTAATTTTACTTTTCTCACTTTTGCTCATTTAGCTTTTTGTTTGCTAGTATCATCATAGTATCCAGAGTTGTTATTACGGTATCATCATAGTATCCAGAGTTGTTATTACGGTAGCTGACGGATCATATATCATCTCTTTTCTATTTCTAACAAAATATAAGGTTCTTAATATAGTTAGCATGGGTTTTTGCTCCATTAAAAGCTAGTCGCACGAATCCAGTCTATAATCGAGTCTAATCTAGTACAAGACTGCACCATGGAAAGTAATCATCCCATGTTAAGTAAAATAACTCTCAAGCAGCCTCGCCGGTTATATTATTCTTGACTCTCGGCGTTTCGTCTAAACTTGATACTTCATTGGGCTGGATGTAATGAGGTGCCCCGGAGAATGATACACCCTGTTCACACTGCCACACCTTTTTACCAATTTCTCAACTTAACCATTCAGTAACGGCCCGTGCCCCCCCCCCCCCCCCTTGGAAAGTGGCATACCCCAGGTACACAACCCCCAAAATTGCATCTGGAAATGTGATAACTATCTTTTTTTCTATTATTTTTTTACTTGCATGTCAATTTTTTGCTCAAAAGTGTGTCCCCACTTACAAAGTCCTGGATTTCACGTCATAAACAGCGCGCAGGAAAGGTTTCCCATTTGTTAATACAAGTATTACAAATATTTTTTATGTGAACTTAATATGTTAACCCAAAGTAATATCGACTATGGGAAGATGCCACGAGCCTGGATCTTTACACAACAGCCCAAGATAACCTTGAATAGTAGAAAATGTTGTGTAACGGTTTACATAAAGAGCAGTGCATGGTTCACAATAAAGACTTTAGAGTGTCTATTACACAATTTACCACTGCTTTTATATAAAAAAAAAAGTTTCTTTCTGGCAGAAAAATTCATTACAACTTCAAAGGAATCCAATCCTATAAATATATTAACAAATTCACATATTCAAAGGAGTTTGTAAGAAGAAAAAAATATATGTGTGTGTTAAAAATTACTGCATGTTTTATCTTGCATAATGGAACATAATTTTAAAGCACCAATAGTACTAAAGGCTACTTAAAGTGTCCTTCATTTTCAGTGGTTGTCAAATCTTATTGCCCAAGGGCGCTATAAGCCATGCTTCTTTAGTGCGTCGGCATTTAATACAATAATTTAAGAAAAGGAGAAAAACAAGTCCAATTTTGTGTCGATGATTTGGATGTCATTTTTTGTTTGTTTGTTTGTTTGTTGTTGTTTTTTTGTCTTTGCTGTTTGTTTGTTTGTTTGTTTGTCCTCTTTCCATTGTTTACTGCTACTGAAATTGTTGATATGGAATAGAATGAAATACCTTCACTTATGTTTTTTTTCACGACACCCTGACAAAGTCCCAAATGACCTCCTAGAACGGCAAAATTCAATCGCCTATCCCAGAACCCAAAATACTATCCAGGGCAGCGTTTCATCAAACCGCCATAAGTACAAGTTCGCCGACATTCCATTGAAACGCATGTATTAAAATTAACACGCGTTTCAATGGGATGTCGGCGAACTTGTACTTACGACAATTTGATGAAACGCCGCCCAGTATCTATGTCAATGCAAACGTCTCACCCCTGAAAGCCCTTTTCACGCTGTCTTGGATAAACACAACATTGTAGAAAGTATGATGTCGATATTAAAAAAGAATTAGACATTATGTTTTTATTGAAGGTGTTTTTTTTTTTTTAAATGGTATTTTTAGTCACTTCTAAATTCAAATACAGTTACATATACTGAGTAAGAAACACACATTATATTCAGATAATAGCATCATTAATCCATAAGGCCATGCCTTGCCGCCTATTGTCATGAACAGCTATTTTGTTATTACACTTAGCAGTGTTCCGTCCCATTTTGTACGATTTCAATAATAAAGATATAAAAATCGGAAACTGTTGGTTTTGCTGATTTGAATCTGCTAAGATAATTTTTAATATTGTTTTCTTGGCTACTTATCATACATGGTTGAATAAAACATGATATTTTATCAATAAACCAAGGATTTTCGGTAATTGAAGGTTAACACTTTAAGTGAATTAATCCATGCATAACTTGTTTATGCTCACTGAGCAAACCATAGAGCACTCAAGGGCCAATGGCCCCTGTCTGCATCAAACAATACATGATTTTCAGCTGTTGGGGTTTTCCCGTATCTTTATCTCCATTGTTTGTCAGTCTAATACTTATTGCATCATCTACAGAAAACCTCGAATTTTATCAATACTGACGTTCAACTTGACATTTAAAAAAAAAAATGACATTTGTTTTCATCCTGATCATGTTACTTACGTAACAGCGTTGTCAGTTTTTCTCGCCGGTACTTCTATTACAAGAGCAATTGTTTTGACTGCGCGTCTACTTTTGCACACAAAAAAAGGCATTTTGAGGAATGCATTAATTCCAGTGTGGCCAGCGAAAAAAAATACAATTCTGCCAGCGAGCAGCGAACATTCTGCTATATAAAATTTTTTACTGCTAAATCAAAATTTTACTCAAAAATTCTCTGACAAGCAAAAAATAAAAATAAAAATAAAGGTTATCAGCATTTTTAGGGAGACTTTTTTCTCAAAAATTCTATGACAAGCAAAATTTTGTCAGATTATGCCTAGCATAATGCTAGATGCTAAAGCGGTCAAAATTCTGCCAGAAAGCAGAATTCTGCCAACTCTGGCAACCTTGATTAATTCGCTGAAATAAGCAATGCGGCTTAAACTCATACCTCACTTTCTTCCATGTTTGTAATTAAAGATGATGATATGGCATACACGTCTGTCGTTTTGGCTCATTAAAGCTCATTACACTAGCGAAAAATGTTCACATTGCCACTATAGAGTGATGCGACTACGGCGGGATAGTTTTCCATCGCCGCCCCTCCCCCCCCCCCCCCCCCCCCATTTTTAGTCCCCATTTAAAGTTGGTGCGTTGTTTGATATTTTTTTTAATCGAAAGCTTTTCTTTCCATTGGAGCCATCCCACGCAATCCATTTTATAATTAATGCTTCTTTCTCTTATCAATTTTTAACGACAACACAATTCAAAAAAATATATACCGTAGTACAGTCAGGAAACTAGAAATAAAATGAATCAATATTTTGGAAAAAAAAAACAACCAAAACTTTGTTTTGTAGATGATGGTTTGCTTTTTGCATTCGAAATTATGAAAATAAGGTAATACAAACTAGAGTGGAAAATTCATCTCAATGATAGTGTATATTATTGTCTAATAGAAGTCCGTAGAGATCAATATAGAACGATGATTCTTGAGAAACATAAGGCAAATTACACGGAGTCATTTCGTGCATATTCTAAATAGACATTTCGAGCGAAAAATATATACGAGAGAAAAGATATCAATCACTTAAGCCTGTAAATAATCGTATTAATATTTTACAGTAGAAAAACAAAACATTATGTTCGTTTTCATAACGATATGAAAGTTAATCATGAAGTGGAGAGATTATATTTCATGAAAACATACAAACATAGGTAGTGCATTCACATTTCAGGTTCATTTTTTAAAATTAGATTAGATTTCATAGCGAAAATGAAAGAGAATCATGAAGTGGAGAGATTAAATTTCAGGAAAACATACAAACATAGGTTGTGCATTCACATTTTCAGGTTCATTTTTTTTTTTTTTTTAATTAGATTATCTGAGAAGACAGTCAAATTGGCTGTATATCGAGTTATAACTTCTTATCACTTCACCCATCTTCCCATACGTCTATACCCTTTCGATTCAATTTGGAGATAAACTTTAATTACGTCTAATGATTCTCAGCCAAGGTCCCTCTCTCTCTCTCTCTCTCTCTCTCTCTCTCTCTCTCTCTCTCTCTCTCTCTCTCTCTCTCTCTCTCGCAGATGAGATTTTCATTTCCATCTCAGGGTTAAGAACAGAGAAGGGTGAAATGTTCAGGAGGAAAACAAGGACGACGGGATGAATCAAAATGCTAAAGGTGAATTAAAAGCTCAAGTCCAGATCTTGTTGTGGATAAAGAAGAGAAATATAGATTGGTAATTAACGAAGTCTACCATATGAAAATAAAATTACGATTATCATCCATGTCTCAAAAATGCACACATTGCATCCCGAATCTGTAACTGTGGTGTACAAGTAAATACGTAATGATAAAACTGATGTTTGTCATGTTGGGTTTTTTTTTTTTCAATTTCTTTTGGAAATTATTGAAAATAATATTGTAATCTCTTACAATTGCATCACATCATTATTATGCCAAATGTCCTATAATTTCTGATCTTGTATTGTTTGGCATCAAATGGTTTGCAGGTAAGTTATCTAATTTAAGTTTATTTAATGTTATTTGTCTATTTTTCAATATTCTTTGCCCATCCGGCATCTCTCTCTCTCTCTCCCTCTCTTTCTCTCAGGTCTCACCATTTTCAGCTCACATTGCTCCCAGATTTTCCTTCCATGAGTGGGAATGGATCAATGCTTGGCATCTCTTTCTCCAAAGACACGGACATGACAAGATCAAAATAAACCGCGAGGCCCGTCTCTCTACCACAAAGTGTGGATGGCCAGTAGCCCTATCTCAAAACGCTTTTCGAATGAAAATAAATACGACTCACTTGATATCTTTGTTTTTCCAATGAGATATGCTGGTCTTCCGCGAAATGCTGTCCTGCTCTCTCTCTCTCTCTCTCTCTCTCTCTCTCTCTCTCTCTCTCTCTCTCTCTTACTGTCTGTCTGTCTGTACTGTCTGTCTGTCTGCCTGTCTGCCTGTCTAGTTGCCTCTCTGACTAAGTGGCTGTCTGTGATTTTGTATCTTTCTCTCAGTGATGGAAGTAGAAAAACTGCCTCTACCCTCCTTTTAAACCAAATAGTAAGTTTGGTGTGCTTTGACGGTTTTCAAATAATCCCCCCTCCCACTACCTGGATCCGCCCACATATGATCAGATATTCCACTCTTTCTTTCTTTCCGCATCCCCCCCCCCCCCATGTGCTTTATCGGTCTCCCTTTTCCCTCCCTCTTCTTCCAATTTTCATCTTAAAGCACGTTAACATTTTACCTTTCACACCTCGCTATAGTCTAATGTCCGATCCAAATGATGTGCCCAACTCCAATTTAAGATTTGAACACAGACAAAAAGCAATCCAAACGATGTGATACTGTCTGGCCGTTGTATATAATCCAGCAAAATGTAAATGGAGCTTCTCGCCTAAGGGTAGGAGAACGCTTAAGTGTACTTGTTGTAAAGGGGAAAAGGGAAAAACGGAAGCTCTTGAAACGGAATAGAGAAAGAGAATATCGAGCGGTATTTAGAAGCTTTCTACGATTCCATCATATCAACATCTTGTCAGAAATTGATACCATATAAATTACTTCTTGTTGTTTTATACAACTGAGATGAAACAAAGACTTCAGATAGGAGAAGAATCAAAACAAACGCGTTTCAAGTATTCTAAATTGTCCTCTTCAACATGTGTCATTTTCGAGCGTAAATAAAACTGGAACTGCTGCGCTGTTTTGTATTTTGTTTTTTTGATCAACATAATCTCTCGTGCAGATATTCTCCAAAATATATATCCACTTCCTGTAGCCATCTTGTACTTCTGAAGTTTTGTAAGTGTATTCGAATTTCCCAAAACATTTGAATCAAAAGTAAGGTTTAAAAAAAAATAAACCATTACTCAATGCTCATTCACAGAAAAGTCTTTCTGTTTGAAGCCTTTTTTCAAACATGTTTATGTTCTGAAACAAAATGATGAAATTTTCAAAGTGCTTCTTTGTAGGTTTACAATGAATTAACTTACTGCTTCAAGACAGAAAAAGGGCTAACGTTTATGTAGTCATCTTCACTGTTCATGGAAACTCCTCTCTTCTGTGTTCTCCTGCGTTTTCAGATGTCTAATAATCTTCTTTTTAGAAAACATTTCAAACTGCTCTGCCAACCCCTGATGTAATTAATATATAGAGTTCTTCGGAGAAAACACAGATATTGATCTAACCGGAAAACAAAGAACAAAATTAATCAAGAGATATATTACAGTCATACATGACCTTACGAAACCTTTTGAATATTCAAAGCCACACAATTTATTCTCTATCCTGTAAATGGAAGTATGATCTTCTGATATTATCATAATTATACTGGATTTTTTTTTTCTTACAAAAAGTTGTTTTTCAGATGTAGAATAAATGAGTTTTTCATTTTATTTACAAATCTCCGGCATTGAACACGACACTTCAAAACACACATGCTTTATTTTCCTGTCTCACTGTCCTAGATTATTCACTGTGCATCATGCCTAAATCATACCAATCAACCGTCAAAAAAAATATCAATTTATTTGAAATTGCTCGGGCTCCTTTTTGGACCTTTGTCTTTAAACCTTACAAGGTACTCAATACAAGCAATTGCATTTCGCTATTATGAGCACAGGATGACCAGCTGTTGTAATATATAGAAGGCTTATATACCCAGTGCATATTACAGCGATTCCCAAGTTTCTCTTGATTCATACAATTCCTGCATGTAATGGGAACGTTGCCATGGTGACCATGGTAACATAAAGTCGATCGTGCTCTTCTCCTTAAATTTGTCTTCTGCGTTTAATATTCACAGTATGAATTTGCTTAATGGCTCCCCTGCGTTATGTTATGTAAGGAAACAACCATCAGTGAATTGTGTATATTCTCATTATACTTTCTACAAGCTTTTCTACGAGCTTGGCTCTTTCTTCAATATTTAATATGATCAATAAAATATAGCAAAATAGATGTGATGCCATGTATGTAATGCTACAGTATCATATGATGTTGTTCAAGCGAATGATTTAAACGCAACGAAATGATATCAACTACGATGTAGTTTTTAATACGATTATTTTTTTTCACCCCTAGAGACACTTAGATGCTAATGTTTATATCGCTGTTTCATGCAATACCTTTCGTAATTGTGAGTTTTCTTGAATATTTCTACTCTTTCTACTCATCTCTCTCTCTCTCTCTCTCTCTCTTTCTGATATTCATTTATACCTTAATCGAATAAAGGAACGCACACAGCCCGAGAAGTAATGATGGAATTTCTAACGACCTATCTCCACCCATCGTGCACCATAACTACCTTTTTACGCTGTAATTTGCCGATTCAATTTGTGTATCATCCGGTAGATGCCACGCCGGAAACTTTATCCATCTGTTTCCTTGCAAAGGAGATGGGAAATCCGCTGCTATTCAATTTCCCTTGCACGGCAGGGAAGCCAAAATGCAGAATGGATTTGTGCCGCCTGTTAGGTTTCAACATGTCAGATTTATCGATCGGGAGGGGTGGGGATGGGGGCACCGGGATTTCGCTCAGCTCCACATTATCTAAACCAGTGTCCGCACCCACGCAAGGACTTTACAAAACACACGCAGAATCCACCAGAGACATCTGACGTGTAAAGGAGAACGGGATGGGAAGTAGGGTTTAAAGAGAAAATGAAATAAAAGCGAGACATTGAGACGAAGGAACAGGGCATATATGACGTCATATGAAGAGAAGGATCGACATGCGTGGCGGAGACAGGCTGGTGGATTTGGAATTAGGAGAGACATTTAAACACTTCTGAGAGAAAAGGATGATGGAATAAGAACAGGGACACGTGCTTACAAAGATTTGTATGTAAAAGAGAAAGGACAAAACAACCACAAAGAATCAAGGAAAGGAAGACAGATAGAGGATGAGATGGAGACAGAGACCAACAAACAGACAGACAAACATATTATGGATATCTTGAGCTGGAATCATGGCATTCAAAGTTTCTAAAGAAGCCATACATGGCTCATAGAGGATTTCCAACTCAGTGATAGAAGTATGATCTCTTATGATAATTTAACATACAAACCATTTTCAAGTTAAGGAACGATCTTCTCTCGCTTCACTTGAAAGTGAGGCATGACCTGTTTACCACTGCATATCAATTTCTGTGTCAATTAAAAAGGTATCGATTGCATGCAATACCATTTTCCCCCGAGGACCAAGCAAGAATGTTATGATGGGAGGTCATACCAATCCATTTAAAAATGCACCCAAAGGTCGTCTTTCTCACTATCGTTAGCTTGCCATACCGGCTGTGTGAATGTCAAATTCTATTCATAGCAGTACACCTTGTTATAACATTATTCACTCTCATAGTCTTGGAAATTTTATAAATTATCGAATCTATGTCAGACGAAGTTAATGTAGTAGTAGACATAATAAAAGAAGTAATTGTTACTGTTGTTGTGGTTGAATAAGTATAAGTAGTAGTAGTAGTAGTAGTAGTAGTAGTAGTAGTAGTAGTAGTAGTAGTAGTAGTAGTAGTAGTAGTAGTAGTAGTAGTAGTAGTAGTAGTAGAAAGTAGTAGTAGTAGAAGTAGTAGTAGTAGTAGTAGTAGTAGTAGTAGTAGTAGTAGTAGTAGAAGTAGTAGTAGTAGTAGTAGTAGTAGTAGTAGTAGTAGTAGAAGAAGTAGTAGTAGTAGTAGTAGTAGTAGTAGTAGTAGTAGCAGTAGTAGTAGTAGTAGTAGTAGTAGTAGTAGTAGTAGTAGTAGTAGTAGTAGTAGTAGTAGTAGTAGTAGCAGTAGTAGCAGTAGTAGCAGTAGTAGCAGTAGTAGCAGTAGTAGCAGCAGTAGTAGTAGTAGCAGTAGTAGTAGTAGTAGTAGTAGTAGTAGTAGTAGTAGTAGTAGTAGTAATAGCAGTATAAGGGGGTGAAGATGAGGTGGGGTTACATACAAATCATCACAACACGATGGAAAGAAAGATGGTATCATTGAGTATAACCTGCACCACCAGTTTACCCTGAAAATGACAGGTGTCATCTAAAGAAGATATTAAACAACTTTACTCCATATCTTTGTCTGTACGTGTGCGTCTGTTGCTGTGTCATATTCCTTATCATGCCCCCCCCCCTCTCTCTCTCTCTCTCTCTCTCTCTCTCTCTCTCTCTCTCTCTTCTATGTCTCCTTAAAAGTTTTTAATTTCCTACTAGTGTCAAGTCATATAAAAAACTTTACTTTGTCTTGCTAATAAATCGCTCAACATAATTATAAAAGATGCCATGCCAAGTGGTGCTTTTTTCAGACAATTCTTCATCCGTCAGTTATTTCTTTAGGACTTATTCATTGCTTGAAAAAAAAAAAGCATTGCCAATGGTGTCCCCTTCATAGCACATAATTGCCAAAGTCGCCCACGTAGCGCTTCAATTCATTCATTACGCTCCTTAATTATTGCTCAAATCTATTTACACCCATCAAATTGATTTGCCCCCTGCCTCGCACAAAAGAGGAAACGTAGAATACAATATATCTGGCAGCAAAAACACAAAGGGCACATCACGTTATGCAACACATGGACAAGAGCACTCATAGATTTTTAATGTCAACAGTGATTTTGAATTCACGTTAAAGGCAATGTGATGAAGAAAACATCTATCCATCACTGCGATGTTACCACGTCCATCATCCTTAACCCGACCGAATGCTCACATCAGCAGGTACCCAACGGCATCATACATTAACCCAGCTTGCGAAATACTGATTGCATTAAACGGAAACTGAAAAAGTGGCAAAATGGCTGCAACCTAATAATCGGAAATCTGAATCCACCGTTAACTGTGACATAGCACCAAATCGGATAATTTCGTGCAAAGCGTGGGCGGTATAAAGGAAAAAACTGCTTAAATTATTTACTTTTTATTTAAACAATCCAGTTATGCACGAACGAGATATGAAATAGCATCTTTAAATAAATGTTCAATGGATTATGTGCTACTCGTAAAATTATCTTGACCAAAAGAGGTCTGGAACTCCAGTACCCCGATTTCTCCACACGGAGACGCCACGGATACACATTTGTAACAAACAGAGACCCCCTCGGGCTCTCTCTAATTCGGTTAAAGGCTGTGGAAACAGCCACAATTGATGTTTGGAAGAGGGCTGAAAGCTGTCAGCCGAGATAATCTCGATCTGGACATGTTCGATTTTCAGCGACAGAGAGCTGTGTCACTATCGTAAATAGACTCGAGAAAAGCCTGTGCAGATTTTGGTAAATGATACAGGAGCAAAATGGGTCAACATGATTGCTTCTTCAAAACCTTTTCATTCTCTTTCTTCTCGTTGATACAGTCCAATCTTCGTATATCATCGCCATTTTGAAGAAGAAAGAATTTAAATCTCCAAACGCATCTCAATAATTTACGATTTCCAACAATATAAAATTCCAATTGTATGTGTATTTATGCATTAAGTTTACCCATAAGGTTAGACATAGCCGTTGATCCAATCGTTTCTTTCATGTAATTAATTTATTGCATTTAAGGGAAAATCCTTTCTCTGACCATGATCTAAAGATAACCAACAACGTAGGAATATTTTATATTGATGACGTCGTAGGACAAATTCAATATTCTGAGGCATAATCCATTATGATTCAAAGAATCAAAATGGATGCAATGTGCGGAAGACAACTACCGAAGAGTGATTTTTATTTGAGCACTCTTTTCCAGTTACTACCATTATCACAAACTTTATATATGAATGACCATCCTTTCAATGAATAAATGAATGCGGATCGAGCTACCGCATCAAAGTGCTTATCATTGATTAACGACTTGAGCTCGATCATTTTTCTCGCCCAGGCGAGTAAAAAAATCTCTGAAAGCGTTAATATAATAGAGAAAAATGACATTTGAGCCAGCTTCCATTACTCGCTTGCTACCTTATCAAATGTTTTCTGAACACCACGATCGGCATCCATGACGGGCTTTCGGACTAGGACAATGTCTGCAAATATGGATTGAGCGCGTGCTCATAAAACGAAAACAAGGTCTATTTCAAGATTTGGAATTTACCTAGATCGGGATTTAATCAAAATGTGATTATGGAAACTATAGTAACGGGGCTGCTGTACCACTCGGCATTTTAACTAGATCCCTGTCTTAATCACATCTAACCTTAAAGAATGTCTGAAGATCATGAAGGAATGGAAAAGATTAAGACGAAATCCAGAAAGAATGTCTGAAATATGAAGGAAGGGAGATTGACGAAATCCAGAGCGAGGTATAGAGATGAAGATGGAAAGCGATGAAGGGAGAGATGGAGAGATAGAGAAGGAAGATAAATAAAGGCAGAGAGAAAGAGAGAGAAAACCAACGAGGGAGGAGTGTACAGATCATTCAGATAGCGAGAGGCAAAAGAGGGAGAATTTGTACCATAAATACAGGAAGAAAATATCCAGAGAGAAGGTAACGTAGTTCAAGGAAATATATCCACACACCTTGCTGATAATGCACAAAGCAAAGAGAAGATTACGCTGCGTGAAAAATTGCCTTGTGGGAAATTTAGGGCCTACGTGATTGGGGAATCAATTGACATCTCTGTTTAACTTGTCACATATACATGTTATTCTTGACAAGTTTATAATCTTGTAATATCCTTATTAAGGTTATACGTGTTTTAAGGGGTCCCCACTGCCATGAAATTGACAGCATTAATCAAAAAGTTTTTTTTTATGATCTTGATAATGAAAATTCTCCCTAAAATACGAGAGGGTGAATTGGCAGAGCGTGGGAGCGACACCAACTCCAACTAAAATAAGGAGAGCACTTCAACTGAGTTTTATAATGTTTTGGGGCAATCCTCGGGCAGTAAAATTTTCTCATTTCCATTTTCTGATTTCCATCTATATTATTTTGTTCTTCCATAGTGCGTATTTTAATGTTATCTAATTTACATTTTCCCTGAAGTCATAAAAAGAAATATAGGTGAAAGAAACTTCTTCCCTGTTCCAAAACTACAGGCTATTTTCTGCATAAAAAGACGTCCCTCCGATAAGATGTCAAATTGATATCTCATTAGGATAGTCACTTCCTATGCGTTAAGATTGCTCTACAATCCTAGTAAAGAGTATATAGTCAAGGATTGTATTTCTGAAAAGATTCTATTACCGAACGTGTACAGTTAAGCGCCTAAAATGGGTTTTCATACGCGTGGGATTACGCGTATGAAAACCACACTATTGAAACAAAGGTTGTGTCTTTTTCCCCATAGGTTTCACATGTTCGGAAATACAGTACCTTTTTCAAGGGACCAAAACGCCGCGTCGTTGGGAAGGGGTTCACTCGGAAGGGAATATCGTATTAAATCTACGTTGTCTTTTTAAAATTCCATCAACTTCTTTTTCTGTAGGACTTTGAGCATTCATTATGTAAGTTTGACAGATATTCGTTTGATATTTTATTTACTATCGTTGATTTTCTGAAAAGTGTTCGGACACTGGATCCACCACAATACTTTTTAGCATCCTTCTCTAAAAGCCTTCTCTTTTTTGCATTTTCCTCTTATTTCAAGTTAGTATTAATAAATTATACTTTCATTCGCTCTACTATATTTTCAACAAATACATCTCGGAGGCAAATGAAATCAAGGCCCTAATTGCTCTTCGGTTGCCCATAATCCATCGCCAATGACCCTTGGTACAGCTTCAAATCTTCATTTTAAGAGGGAGCTGACGTAGTTCCTCTGCGCTTCGAATCCATCCAGGATTCTTTCCGAATAACATCTCTTCGCCCTATATGATAAGCGTCAAACCTGAAGGAGGCTCTCGAAAATTTAAATACTCAATTTGATTTGGAGAATGCATTTCGAAGAAATTTGACAAACATTGTTTGTTAGAAACAAATATTGTTTGTTTCTAAAACATTTATGCAAATTCTGTGAGAGAACCTTGTTGTGCAGAGAGAAGTTGACGTGCCTTTGATGATAGGAATCTACTACGATATGTTAACATTGCAAAAAGGGGTAGAAAAACGCGGCTAGAGAGCGATGATTTCTATTTAAAACGGACTTTTTTGTTCGTTGCGTTGTTCCTTTTTGTTTTGTTTTGTATTTAGGTGGCCAAAAGTAGCTACATGTATAGATTGAAAGCACAAAGAGGTACATGAAAACGTTGTGAACATTTCGTAATTCAACCCACAAAGTGCAGTTATCTCGAAAATGTTTGATCCTTTTTCGAGGCCAGCTTCACCTTGAGTTGGTAAATATTATCTTCGTTTCTTGTTTCGGATTCGATGGAAACCCATGCTCGCGTTATTGAAATGCAAAAAGATGACACGAAAGAGGCCAGTGGGTGAAGGCTCTGAGACCATGCCACTTTCAGATTTTTCTTCCACACCGCTGAATTTCCGAGACAGCGGTTGAAGATTAGTATGAGAAGTGAGGTATCACGAAAAATGTCAGGATATCTTACCAGAACGGTCCTTAAATATTTCCTGCTTACCGGGCCTTAAATATACCAAAATGCAAATGAATTAGTAGCTGGTTTCATATAACAGTATAGCAATATTTATCCAATAAAGCAACAAGTAGAACTGTCAATAAAACTGCTTGCGTCACAGTCACTACTTAATATCCCAGCAGTTGAATGGCATGTACAATAACATAATGAGTAGAAAAGTGGAGAAAACCAAGATTTAGTAATGTTTTCCATAGTCCATGACAAATTACATCATTTTTTCATATGATTGAATACAAACGTTTAAATCATGTATGAAAAGTGCAGACTACTTTCACTGATGTTTATGCTGCTATAGCCATCACAGGCTTACTTTTAGCAGTTTTTATTTCTCGTTGTTTTCGCTAAATCTATAATTTGTCAACTACAACCTGTACATTTAATACTATGGCTATGCTCCTTACATTAGCGATGTAAAGGAAAACACATATTATGCATGATACGAATCGATTAGAGTATACCGACTCGCTATTCGTTTATACTGCTGAAAATTATTCATAGTATGAAATATTCAAATCATTTTATATTCACAAGTTCGCGCCTAACGCACCCCGGTGGTCAAATGGAACATGTTTCTTCGTTTAAGTTTTCGGTGTAAAATGCACCGTTGGATAAGACGCATGCTGCTCCTAGGGAGGACATATCATTCCAGTTTGGGAGAATGCGAGTAAAAACTGTGATTGCTCTGTGCATATTTATACAGACACCCCTGCTTTCACAGGAGACGGGCTCTTGGAGGAAGATTTCTCACGAAAGATCTCCTTGTGATAGCATCCCAGGAGGATGACGTTCCCATTAACAGCATCCATTTCAATCCCAAGCCCTTCATCGAAAGAGCATGTTCAGAACAACAAAGCCCAACAATTCTACAATCCTCTGGGTGAAACGTAATGGAAGAGCAAACTTCATCATTTTCTCTCTTTCTCTTCTTTTTTTTTTCACCCCAAGTTGAATATATCAAAGTGGTGTGAATGGGAGATATCGAATCAAACTCAGTACTAAAGGTATGCCACGGCACTTGCGCCTTATACGGTCATGATTATGATAATGGAACTAGAGAAGACATAGACGATGGTAATGTATCATAAAATCCACAGAGACTAAATGTTAGATGAAGTAGGGTTAGATATGAAAGTTTAAAAATTGAAGTCTCCCATAATTATGCAGTTACCATGGTTATTTGAATTTCGGGTACTCATGTGAATAGGTAAATCGTTATTGGCTACAGGACTACAGATTACAGGATATGCATTTGCTCTCGAAATACAGTTTAATTACAAAATGTCAACATTCCCTTTAATTTCATCATTATTATGAAACAAAAAAATAAATGTTCTATTAGCACAACACCTTCCCCTTCACCGACTCACATAATGCTGTCAAGACGCAACCAAGCACGTTAAACAGCAAAATAAAAGAAAGGCCATCTCATTATTCCATTTGGTCTTGGTCAGTATTAAGTATCTGTTTCTTGTTGATTATATTCATAAACATAGTCAAGACTGAACAAGTGTCCTGCCTTGATTATACGCAAATGCTTTCCAAGAGACATAACGCTTGAAGAGTGCTATGATTTTATCTGTTGCATGATCAAATATCAAAGGTAAAAGATTTTTCTTACATGTTGTAGGTCAGAATAAAAGAATGGATACCGGATAAAACGATGCTTTGAAAGTTCAATTCATGATGATGAATTATTTCCAAACGGGCATTTTATGTTATCAAAATATCAGAGGGTGTTCATAGTGAACAAAATATCAAAGTTTATGATGTTGTGTTAATTTTTAGTCGCTTTTATTCCAGTGTAAACCTGAAATGTGCTTTTTCTGCAAAAGATGTGAAAAAGGGGCGAATGCATTAATTGTTTATGAAAACGCTGTTTATTGCCAATATATCAAACGTTTCGTGTAAACATTTTGTGGTAGATGATAATTCACCATAAACGCTCTAATCTTCTTGATAATCATGCCGTGCATGTGAAGAAAGAAATGAAGAAACTTCCCGTTGATCACATAGTCGCAAGCCTTAAGGAGTAACATTTTAGTCCATTTTGCGATATGGTTTCGATAAATATTCATTTTACAGTATCGTTTCATGTATGGTTACAGACATATTGCCAAACGCAAAGTCAAATGTCATCCGTAATAGATACATGTAGCAATGAAATGCAAATCAAGAAATCTCCACTCGAATTGAAATCTTAAATTACGACTAAAGGGCAGTGGAACAAAGGCCTCACGAATTCCCCCCCCCCCCCTTTTCCCCTTTCTTGTTCTGCACTCTTCACCAAAATTGATAGGGTAGAAACGCCGGAGGAGCAGGGCGAGATAACTGAGATAATTAATTCGAGAGAGTAGGCTAATTGGAAAAGCATCTCTAATTTTACCGACGATCAAATGTGAATCACATCCATGTTGTACCTCTTCATTTATGTCAGAGTAAAAGAAGGAGTACGGTGTCTTTAAAGATAAAATTGAGTTCTGTTCATGCCATTGCAATGTGAAGGAAACAGTTGAAAATTATAGATTATGTAGTAGATAAAATGAAAAGTGTCGTTTAAGGGTTTGAAATCATCAAGGTGATAGGAAATTGACTGAATCTTACTGAAAATCCCATACATTGAACAGCACTGCACACAGAAATGGGTATGTGGGACTACAAACGCAAGTCATGTGCCAGGAAAGTTTCGTCCAAACTTTAAGCTGTTTCTCTTCAAATTTGGGTATTTTTTTTCTTTTGAAGAGCAATCCTTATCAGGGTACATTTCTACTGAGATGTTCTTCTAAGCTGATATAAAACGAATGAGATATCTCACAGATAACACTTCACATTTCCTGGAACTCAACCTTCTTCTCTTTAAATAGTAGGGGAAACCCAAGTTTGAAACTGCTCGGTACAAAAGCAAAACACAGCTGTAAGTAAAGAGTACAGGAAATTATTTACATTGCAAAACAGCTGCCTTCCCTCCAACTGATGAGTATGTGGTTTTCTACCCCAAAACAGAAGATGAAATAAATCCCCTAACTTGATCATGTAATCGCCTCCAGTGCACTATATTTGACTCGGTCGTCTCAAACATGACTAAAATCACATGTGGTGTACCTCAAGGCTCGTTGCTTGGTCCTTTTATTTTTAATCTTTATGTAAACGACATCTTCAAATCAACGACAACATTAACTTTTGTTCTTTATGCCGACGACACGAATATTTTATGTAGCGGATCAAATCTTACCTCACTGTGCAATAATGTTAATCAACATGACTTGTATGCCGGTGGTTTAAATCTTGAGTTCTGGGAAAGATGAAAAATAATTTGTAAGCTTTCTCATTCCTTTTATGTCAATTTGGAAGAACATCATAGTAGAAACAACCCCTGAAAATGATTGCTCTTCAAATGCTCTTATATTCGAAATATGACTAGAAATAGCTAAAATGTTCGGGCCGAACATTCATGCCAATTGTGTGTGTAGTCCCATATACCCATTTCTGTGTACAGTACATGTGCTTTTCAGTGAGATTGGTTTAATTTTTTATCTATTTTGATGATTCCAAAGCAACACAGTATAAAAAAATTCTTATGTAGACATGGTCAACCTTTCCCCAATTCCTTTGAGACAGTTTCTTTCACAATGTAATTGCATGACCAGAACTCTATGTTATCTTTAAGGCTAATAAACTATCTGTCACTTTAAAAGATTATAACTATATGATGTTTCATAACAATAAAAACATTGATTTAGATAGCATTTCCATATATCTCGACAAAATACTACTACATAGAGTTGAAAACACTAAACTTCTGGGTGTGGACATTGATAGTTCTATGTCTTGGAAAAAAAACTTATTCTTGAAACAGAAAACAAAGCCTCTAAAAACATAGGCATAGACTGCGACACATTTTGCCAAACAACATCTTCCGTATGCCTTACAATTTTCTTATCCTACCATATCTATTATATTGCAACCTAGACTGGGGGAATTCTCCAATCTACAAATTACACAAATTAATCACTCTACAAAAGGAAATAATTCTTATAATTACAGACACTGCTCCCCGTTGTCACGTCGACCATTTGCTCAAACAATTTAACACACTAAAATTTACAGTTAATAAACACCAATAAAGCATATGCTGTATAAACAAATTATTTCCTGACGAATTTTGTAACCTCTTTCACTTGAATTGAACTATACATAAACACGAAACCAGACACGCAAATCACGACAATCTACCCAAACACATAACCTTATTATTCTAAAATAACATCCGGTACTTGGGAGTCGGGACCTAAACTGTGGAACGTTATCCCAGATATAATAAGATACTCCGCATCTCTTGCCAGCTCCTCAAGAAGGATGAAAAACATTTAATTAATCTTACAAATAACAAGGTTTAAAAAAACTTCCCTACACTCAACTGGGTCTAACTTTCCCCCTCTTTTCCCTCTTTTCTCCCCTCTTTCTTTTTTTTTTTTCTCTCTCTCTTCTTTTCTATTTTCTCTTCAAGTGATGATAATTAATTGATGTATTTGCAGTTGTGCTTGAGTGTTCATCAGAATTATCTTATATCCTTACATGGATTCTTAAAGCATTGCATATATGTACCGCCACTTAAAAAAAAAATGACTTGTCTAGACTATGCTGAATTATGTATTACATTAACTGGAATAATCAAAATATAATTTTCCACGGTTTCGATTTTACCTTTAAACGGAAACAATGACAACTTCCTCCGGTCGTCGAAAAGAAAATGACTGATCATTACACAGAGCTCGAATATAATCAAAGTATCTTCGGCAACAGCCCTTCAATTTCACTCTCTAATGACTGGATATAATAAATCATAGATATCTACCAAGATTGCTATTACTTATCCCTGATAGATAAAATCCATTATTCAAATCCATTTTCAATTAGAGTTTCAACTGATACGGAGTGGTTCAAGCTCCTCATAATTTATACCTTTAAATCAGCTCTCATAAACTTCATGCAAGTCACGCATTGCATCCATTCATCATTTTCCGCTGAAACCTATGCAAATTGTAGTGCCCATAAATTCCATCTTTACGCGAAAGAATATATTTCGAAAATTTATTCAGCGTCTTGAAATATTGGCCTACCTCAAAAGTTGTCACCTCTTCGAGATACCCATTAAAATAGAAAGACAGCTCTTAAATCGAATCGTAGGTGTATACGTTAAGAATAACAGTTGTTAGATTTTGTTTAAAGAAAACATTAAGCATAATACTAATTCTATTTTCTCACTGACTCTAGTGTATTTCCAATTTTGCATTTATGGATATTCAACATGCTTTGGTAGTTTTTTTTTTTATCTCCCTTTATTTTAAAACAACGACACACTGTTATTAAAGTGCAGCCTTGTAAGGCACACAAGTGGTGTGCATGTATTCTTGTATTCATAATTAAATGCTATAGGATTTATAGGGCTGTTTTGCAATGCAAACTCTCACCAAGATAAGTTCAAGAAACACAAGCTGAACCCATTGTCGGCTTTGATCGATGGGGCCCATGAAAAATGAATTAGGGCTCTGATGAGATTATCCCCGCTCTTTCTTAACTACGTACGGTGAAAGGTGAAGAGAAGGAGTGCGAATGGAGGAGGAGGAAGAAGGAGGAGCGAGTGTTTGATTTGTCATGCTCGGGCGGGCGGGCGCCGTCGTTCAACAAACACCATCACAACCGCGGATCATGTCAAAATGAATCATTTGGCCAGTTATGATATCTTTTCTTTTTCATTCTGCGTGTACAATTATCTGTATATAAACACTTTGTTTTTCTAAAGCCAATTATCATCGCTGGAATTACCGGTTGTAAACAGTGGTGTATTTTTTTTTCACGGGGTTATGTCGTCTTATCCTTTGAAGGGCCAGGAAAAATAGTCATCACTACTTTTAGTGGGTGTACGGAATCTCAGGTATACACCCCACCCCTTCCGTCCGAGAGAGTGCCGCCTCCTGTTTACCAAATTTGTGGGTACGCCACTGATAAAGTGCAGCATGTCTCGATGAGAGTGCCGATTTATGGCCACATGGCGATGATAATTTTTTTTAGGGAGGTGCTCTATGGCTTTATATATATAATAGCAAGGAACAAATCTCTGAGGCACTGCTGAAGTATTCAAGATTAGATAAGGGTAAGGCGTGATTCCAGATCTGAGGAAGATTGTCGGTGATATGGAGGGGAAGACTTTGTCGCTCCCTTTCCAATCAGAGCATCGCAGTTTTCACTTGGCATTCCCATGGTATGTTAAACGGGTAAATTGTTTCCCCGACTGATGTTAAGGCACTTTTGCTAAAAGCATTTTAAGATGTACCGGTATTCATTGACCTTCTGCTGATATCGCCTTTTCCTCACGACGCTGCCCACGAAAACTGCAAAGTCCTGAGGACAGCACCATCTCTTTTCCCTTGAATTCATCATTTTGAACACTTTACCGGGTTTGTATTGACTCAGACAAGAAATAATCAATTACATGCTGAATATCTGCTTATACAATTGATGACAGATAAAAAAAAAAAACCGCACGCCTATATATAAGTCTGTCAAAGAATAGCGAGGATGTTCAAATGGGTGATCATTCTAAAAGCATTTATGCATAGGCGCGCTCCTTGGCTGATTTTCAATTCCAGGCTTTCAAAGAAAGATATTCACTTGGAAAGACGGTGTCCGAGAGAAAGAAGAAGTTCGTGGGATGTGCTTCGGCAAATGATTAATGTTGTGCAATTCGCCGGAAGTGAGTATGCGCCCCGTTCCGCTCGTAGTGTATACTCAGGTTATCGATCAGTCCAAGGAACTCTGAGCTTCCAAAGGCTCTCACAATCACCTGCTTCTGGACGTTCTACCAGACAGGAGCAGATGGAAAATAAAATGGGCGAAAAGGGGTAACAAGACCCTTCAATCTATATGCCGAGGGGTACAGCGTGTGCACGGCCCATTAGAGTCATAGTTTGACCTGCATGGCAATGAGTTGTCGATGCATTGGACTGTACTCTTTCCCTCGCAATACATCAAACATCTCTTGGAAAGTAGGCTGACAAGAAAGTTCTCCCACTTTCACTTGGGGTTTGGTGGCGTCTATTATCAAACGTCAAATAGGATATGAAATTCCAAATTAAAAAAAAAAAAAAAAAACTGGTATCCTTTTAAAGTAAGAAGGATGATGACGTTGCATAGTTCAACCTCATTCGTAAAAAAACACCAACGCCAAAAATATTAGTTAGCGATTGTGAGTACATTGCAAAGCGATTTGAGGTAAGACAAAGCGAATGGTTGTACATTATGTATAAAAAATAATGGTTCGCCTTTAAAGATAAAAGTTGTGTTCTGGTCACGCGATTACATTGTGAAAGAAACTGTCTCAAGGCAGTTGTGAAAGGTTGATCATGTCTACATAAGAACTGTGTTGTTATAGAATCATCAAAATAGATAGAAATTGACCCAATCTCGTTGAAAAGCACATGTACTGCACACAGAATTGGGTATATGGGTCTACACACAAAAGGGGCATGAATGTTCGGCCCGAACATTTCAGCTATTTCTAGTCATATTTCGATTATGAGGGCATTTGAAGAGCAATCCTTATCAGGGGATATTTCTACTATGATGCTCTTCCAAAATGACATAAAAGGATGAGAAAGCTCACAAATTATTTTTCACCTTTCCCATAACTCAACCTTTCCTTTAATGACACCTTTTTAATATATTGATGATACCATGACAAAATGCTATGACGCTTCAAAGCACTCTCTTGGATGACACATTACTGGTATTTGTGACTCAACCTATCCATTTCATGCAAGTGTCTATCATATCGGATGTTGGAAAATGTCGACTTTCCGTTGTTCTTTCTGAGTTTACTCGCTATTCTTCTTTTATCTATCTCTTCATTCTGTCCGGTTTTTTTTCCTTGTTGTCATTCTTCCACTTCTCAAAATTTGTCTTCGTTATCTTCTCCCTTTCCACAATAGATGAACATGAATTCCTAAGTGACATGAAGAAGACTTCAGGAAACGTTCCCCCGGGACTGCTCGGGGTCAAGGCACGGATTGAATTGCTTGTCGCAATAGTTTTTATTGAATTATTGAATTACATTTAGGAAGAATGAGAGGAATCCCTGAAAACATTTTACCGTCTTTTCCCGCGTAAAGCGAGCCTCGGTCTTTCTCTTGTTCTGGTTTACATATCATTTCTGCTTTTCTCCATTTCCTTTGGGAAGACATAAGGTGTATCTTCCAATATTGCGGACGCGTGTTCAAAGAGAGAGAGAAATATACTGATTAATTTCGGCACGGTAAACAAGATTGTAGAGTTAAAAAGGAATTGAACTCAAGGAAATTAAGGAGCTCATCGCGTCACAGTAACACCGAGTTGTTGAACGATTAGACTCGAGATTATATTCAGCATTCAAATAGTAGTGAAAATACACAGGAAAACGCAAACCCCATGAATGTATTTTTCCTGCTTTGTATGTGGCAAAGAATGCAACAGGAATATCCAAAGGTTCCACAACTGGTCAATTTTAACTATTTACTCTAATCTCAGCGTTCTGCTGTGCCTACTTTGTAGGGTTATTTCTGATTCAATGGCAATGATTCTTCTTCTCTATATAGCATATCCTCCAGAAGCTCAGGAGAATGAAACCCGGGGGGAGGGATCGATTTAACCCTTTCAGGACAGGGATTATTTAAGGGCTAAATTGATCACATTTTGTTCTTCAAATTGGCAACAATAATATTTTTCTGTTAGTGCTACGTGGTTCAAATAAGGTGTAGTGTCTTTGAAAACAATATACATGGTTAGAAATTTGTTGAATAGTTGAAAGAAATTGCCAATTTTGATGAAAAACAATGATTTTAAACCTCTCAATGTGTTGCCAATTTAAGGATCTCAAAGCTTATTCTTGTTTTTAAAATTCCTGGCATCAAACGCAATATGGTCATGCAATAAAAATGGTCATAGTGTGTGTAGAAAATTTTGCTCTTTCTACTCGTGCATCTGGTATATTTTTTAGAGCTCTGGATCAAAAGTTATTGAGCCAAACCACAAAATGTGGTCAATTGTCTTGAAAGGGTTAAATGAAAAGAGAGGATAGAGAGAAGCAATTTTTTTAAAACGTTCCATCAAAATCGGTTACGAAATGAGAAAGTTATGGAAGTTTGAAAAGTCTTAATTTACTTTCTATGACGATCCTCAAATTGGCAATGTTGCTTCTAAGTGACAGATTCAGTAGTACAACTCTCCAAAATGTATTTGACACAACATGTTGAGTTCACAAAAAGACAAGCAGCATCTTTAGAGATATTAATGGAGAGAATATGAAATTTTGTGTACAAAACATATAGAGCGTTGTACTACTACTAAAACTGCTATTTTGAAGCAACATTGCCAATTTGAGGACCGCCATAGAAAGTAAACTGAGACTTTTAAAACTTTCACAACTTTTTCATTTCGTAACCGATTTTGATTGAACTTCTTAAAAATTGCTTCTCTCTATCCTCTCTTTTCATTAACATGGATATTTCATCAGGGTTTCATTCTCCTTTAACTTTAAATTTGTTAGAGCACCAAGTCATTCGCACGAATTATGATGAACATACATGTACAGTAGTTAGAAATACCAGTCATTAAATTAATGTAGGCTACATAGTAAACTTGGTATGAGTTCTATCTTATATTTATTTTGATTTAAAAACAAAAATATAATTTTAGGTAGGATTTTTCGAACAATATTCTTTGATCGTCTTTATCTACCCCCCCCCCCCCTCTCTCTCTCTCTCTCTCTCTCCACATTTTAATGTCAGAGAAAAATCCAGTGAGAAGGATTTTGGCTATAGCCTCTCAATAAGAGTTACATTTTTAAGAGTATTTTTGGCTTTCGAATTATTCCTCGTGAGTTTGAAAAGTTTACAAACAATGAAAATACAGTAAAAGAGGTCCCAGTCAGGTATCTGAGATATAATATATTGCATTCTATCCCTCTGTGACTCTACCTCTGTCTGTCTGTATGTCTGTCTGTCTGTCTCTCTCTCTCTCTCTCTCTGTCTTTCTCTCTCTCTCTCTCTCTCTCTCTCTCTCTCTCTCTCTCTCCCTCTCTGTCTCTCTGATATTCTACAGTATATATATAAACCAAATACAGATGTGGAAAATTAGTTCGGGATATATATAGACAGTGTTAACCAAATATATCTCGGACAAGGCGAATCCATTTCGTTAATGAATATCCGCCACGTTTGTGATCTCCTCGATATATTTTCAGTCCTTGACTGACACACTATCTAATTTTCAAATATATTTTCTTGAAGTCCAAATACACAAACACCAATCGCGTGACGGGGTAAGGTGAGGACATGCACCAGTTTTCGAACTTTTCATCTAAAAAGGTTTATATAATGAAATTGACTTTAATCACGAATTATTTCTGCTCTCTCTCTCGATTATCAATTATCTAAGTAGCCTTAACGATGTTTACACATGCTTATTTAAGCTTCTACATGTATCTTCCATACAATGCGGCATGATCTGAAATCACTCTAAAATGCTGTGGCAGCGAAAAAAGTAAGAAAAATATTTGCTCCGATTAAAATACGTTTGTCCTAATTTTTAGAGCATTGTGGCATGGTTCATAGAGATCAAAACGTTTTCTGTACGTGCATTCGCGAAAGTGTATGTAGCCGCAATCTTACATCACGTGATACAGTAAAAAATCATATTGACAAGATTTTTGACACGCAATACTCATCCCAAATGCAGGCGTAATGTGCAAAAACATTTATTATTTACCTGGCTTTAGAGTTATAACTCTGTGAGCGAGGCACGAAATCTTTGAAGGGATCCCCCCCCCCCCCCCACTGGAAAATACCAATCTACTACACTTTTTTTTTTTTTAATCTACTACACTTGGTATTAAGAGTGACAAATGTATAGTAATACCCTGCCTTTGTAGCACTCGTGATATAAAACTAGGATTAAAATATGGATTAGTTTATCCACAGTAAAGACACAGCACCAGAAAATGATATGTATGTGATATGTATGTATGTGTTATAATCCTTTATCTCTATATGTACTTATTTGAGCTTTTCGTTTCTAACCTATTGCAACGGATTGCTCCAATTGAACGGGTACGTAAATTGAGCTGGCTCAGTCAAAAAAGGTAATCATATTATGAACTAGCCTTTGCAACTTGATTTACTTCAATGATTACATAAAACAACAGTTTAAAAATCAGCCTTCATCAAAACGTAAAAAAGGATCAAAAACCTTTATATACGAATGCATATGCCAAATCCTACAGATTAACTTCTAGCCTTCGTGAACATTAAAATGAAGTTTTAAAAATTATACTGATTCCAGAGAGTGGAACTAAGGGAGATCGCTAAACCATTCTTTGTTTAAAGAAGACATTTTCAAATAAAACTCAGAAAAGACAGCTAGATTTATCATTTGAAAATCATTACTATGTATTCATATTATCTTCTGTTTTGCCCTTTACGTCACTTAAAAAACTGATGTTCTTCCAAAAGTCTGAGTTTATTATTGCCAAGCGCAAAAGAATCATCATAATTATATAATTCTCGAGAGCGCAGTCGCAAAATTACTTCAACATCAGAACTGAGGAGTTATGAATGAATACATGCTCTACAGCAACTCAACAGATCGTGCAGCGCCATACGATTTCAGAATTAGAAGAATATAAAATCACTTTCGCTGTTCGCCATAATATATACGTCCATACTATTTAAGTGCAAATGAAAAACAATTTTGTCTCTTCCAATGCCGTTCAATTTAAAGCTAGCCCTCAAATTTTCGTCATACTTGGAGATGACATTGCATAGTTTGCATATTGGGTTGCATCGCTTTGTTAAATTCAGGCATCTAATTTTCCCTTATTCCCTCAAAAAAATCATATTACAGTTCGGCCGTGCAACCTCAAAAACCCAACAGCAGACAGAACGAATGACACGCCTTGCCGACCTTCCTTTTTAAATAAAGTGCAATGCACTAAATATGGACAGCTTCAGAGGAATTGTCACGGAAATCTATATTAGGTGTGAAAAAGATATTTGATATATTCTCTTTCTGATAACTGAAATGTATATATTCTCCATTTGTTTTGTATAGGGTGCACATAGTACGGCTGAGAATTTTATTAAGCAATTGTGCATCAGTTCAGTAAAATAAATCATAATATCTTAGAGCGGTAATACAGTGATGAAAAAAGAAATGCTCGTATTCAACTGTGAGTTGTCGTTGAGCATCTGCTACTAATACCATTATATTTAATAAAAGCAGCGAACGTGTGCTGCGACGATTGATTAAAGAAAAAATTGATGAATAACTGTCAGTTGGAATGAAGTTCAACAAGCAATGGTACTCAACGGAAAGTTCCCAGTCAAATACACCCGTTGTCTTGGTTTCTGGCAAACCGTAAAGCTAAACAATTATCTACTGTAATATTGCTCTGTATGCCAGAGTCTTTGGGTGTGTATATATATATCGTTTGCCTGGCAGACAAGACAATTTTGAGATTTACACACAGGATTGTTCATCGTTGATTTCATATTACAGACCTTCCTTCTCTGGCAGTATACTTCATCATTAACCTATGTAAGCATAGGTTATTTGACAGGCAGGTATCGTGTTCGTTGTTGGATAGGTACGCAATCGACAACAAATAAGCGTCAGAAAACATTAAATACCCAGTTTTACACGGTTCATACATAGTTGAATTGAAAAATTCATTTATCCAACATACATCTGTAACGGTTCTTCACACCATAACAAGCTAGTAATTACATCGCAGACTGAAAAAACACACTTATTCGCTAAAATGTATGCGGATTTTGACGCTAGCCTCTTTCAATAATAACAAGATTCTGTTGAGAGGCAGAAAGACGTTAACTCATATTTTTAACAGAGTTAACGCATCTCTTGCTCTCAACAGAGGCTGACGTCAAAAGATGTTGGCTGTCTGTCCTCAAAATAATACTAAGTTGGTAAAACTGCAGTTATTCTCATGGGGTAATGATCATTGAAAAGTGTCTTCGCTTCATCTCGTGATTATATAAACATCTTTAGCAGATACCAGTGGAAGGAAAGGTTTGTTGTTCTTGATGCAATTTTTACTTTTTCTCTGATACAGTGATGTAAAAACGCTAGATATTCCCATTACGAATTTTATAAATAACTTTTATCATGTGACTTTTTACGATTCCATCCAAGTTCTCGGGAAACACCCCTTCCCTCAGGCTCTGCGATGATAGGTATTAGGTCACACAGGTACAAAGATTAAGCCATAAACGCCCCTCGAGGATTTCCATTCAGACTGCTAGAACGTTTACCGTTCGAAAAATACAATCGAGTTACTATTTCTGTCGCACCACTGATTTAAAGCAATTTGAACTTATTCTCTCTTCTTGATCATGTTGATATGATATATACGTCTCTTCTTGATGCGTTTCTCGAGTATACAAAGAGCACCTAGATGACTTGATTGTTCTCAACTTTTAATGAAAGTAGTGGAAATAGCTTTTACCCTAGAACACAACAATGAGAACACCGTCTCTCTGCTGACAAAACCTCATGGTAGACAAAGCAGTATCATTGCTTTACCAAAAATAGCCATGATAATGCTTTTCAAAGCAGCTTGGGAGCGCATAGAAAAGTTATATCATAATGCGCTATACAATAAAGAGTTTTCTATTATACCTTAATCAATATCATGGGAACAGTTCAAAAACATGTGAGATGTTAATGCAATTAATATACGCAAATATAGAGACTTACCATGGTATCCCTAGGTACTAAGGTCAGATGGTAGTCCCGTAGAATATTCTTATCTCGATTGACATGCTGCACTGCCAAGCAAGCAGAAAGATAGGCCGAATAGCCCACATTTAACATATCCCCGCTTAACTTGAGGGGGAATAGGCCCAATATCTCCAGATCGGTCTTCGTCCCGTCATTGACCGGTGCGACCATGCCGTCGATCTCGCTCGGACACGAGTCGGTGGAAGGGAGTTCACCTTCCCCGTCATCATTGGCCACGACGAGATGACGGCTCCTGTTCGACATCGCTATCATCCACCATATCAACAGCGTGATGAAATATTCCATTTTCAATTAACGAATACACAGCAGGGCGCTTACCAACAAAATATTGTATCTAGTATTTTGTCTGTTTATTAGTTAGAGTGCAAAAAAAAAAATCAGATAGAAATATGAGTTCACAAGTTTAAAGAAAGATCCACGTTTGAAGTGTCCATTGTATGTGAGACGGAAAGATGAATAGTTGATAACGTTTGATGAAAGCTGTACGCTTCACATTCCTATATAATGCAGTCGCTTGGTAAGATATGCTTCTAGAGCAGGATGAATGAAACTGCTGATTATTCCATTATAACAGTCATTACCTGGTCAGAGAGCTCGAGTAAATTCTGAAAACGGATCGCTCTGCTGTCATATTTTGTCGAAGGACAAGCGAGCGAGCGAGAGAGTGAGAGGCAAGGAGCGGTTCTCACTGATACGAGTGAGGATGGCGGTAGGTGCCCTCGCGATTAAGGAGGAAGTGCGCAAAGTAAAATGCGAGAGCCCGCCTGATGTGCAGTGGTCGTCTGCTGAAATATCGCAATTATTGCTGGGCTCTATCGCGCATGCTCAGCGTGGATTTTCACCATAAAAGCGCTGCAAATGCGCTCGATGGATTAAAATGAAAGGGAGAAAGTGGAGTTAAAGGTTGTAATGCACTACCCCACCCCTCCCTCTCTCTCTCTCTAAAGTATGGTGGAGTATTCTCCTCGAAAGATGTGCAATCACGTGATGTTTTATGCAAGTTGTTAAAAAGCGCGGGGTCTGATTCTCGCATTGCGTTTCGACGAGAAATATTCCTCAATCTTGTAATCAGTCATAGAGATTTTGCCACAGGCTTTTTGAAGTGCTAACTGTATTATGATCGATAAGTCTCTTTGAAAATCAATGGTAGAATAAGGTAAGGGTAAAAAGAGAGTTGGAAGGCCTTTACGTTGAAGAGAAGAGGAAGAAGGGGGAAACGGCTATGAAACTAATCAGATGGATGGATTGAGTTGAATTATTTATCACTTTTCCATAACTAGTGCTCTCAGGAACCTGATAAATGGATAAAAAAATAATAATTTTGTGTTTGAATCATCAATAAATAAACCACTGTGGTAAAAGTGGTTATTTAGAATGCAGAAAGTTGTCATTTAGCTGTATATTAACAGAGCAACGACCTCCCAAAAAAATGATGCATTGATACAAAAACAAGATAAATATGCTTACACACAACTTGCATATAAGCAGACATTCATATCATTTTAACAGCTTTCTGTCAGTTAGTGTTAATCTGTTCTTACTTTAACCCTTTTTTTTCCTAAAAGAAAACCAAAATATTTTTTGTTTCCGATAAACTTTCATGCCGGCCACTATCAGCTTTTAACTATTTCGGGTTCTGTTCTTTCCTAAGACGAGTTTCTGAAATAGAAGAATAAAAATTTTTTTAAAATCTGTATGTTTGTTTGTTGTTATGTGTTTGTGTGTGTGTGGGTGTGTGGGTGTGCGTGTGTGTGTGTGTGTGTGTGTGTGTGTGTGTGTTTGCCCTTCTATATTTATCAACAAAGTGCATAACCTTTAAGACATACCAGATTTCTCTAGAGAGCCAGATTCTGGTATAGAATGAAATTCAATTGTTGAATTATCAATTAAATCAGTATACTGATTTTAATGATATATCATGATAAAATTTCTAATTTGTCAATTATTCATTGACTCTGTATGTAACATTTGAAAAGTTACTTTTAAATAATATGCATATTCACAAGAATGAGGACTAGATTCCATAAAGCGCTTCGATACAAATAGCTCTAGCAAGTCTAACATTATTCATTACCCCAGCCCCCTTCTCCCTCCCCCCCCCCCCCCACCCCCGATTATCGAATGTGCACGCGAGGCGAACATCATCTAGATACCCTAGAAAATATTCCACAATCACTTTGTTTATAGCTAGTTTTTTTTACTGAACAAATTTCTTTCTTCTTTACTTTGTGAATTCATTGTATCTGCTATATCTAATGTTAGATTAACATGTAGGTCTTTCTCTTATACGATGATTTTTGTGTCAATATTGTACATAAATGTACAAATACTATTGAGTTATATGACATAATATAAGTTGAATTACAATTTCGGAGTTGCAAAGTTAGTAAAATGCTTACAAATTGCCTATTGATACCTAAGAAAATAATTTGGATAAAATCAGTCAACATTAAGCTAACGTGCAATCAATCAGATATACAAGTACTGTACCAGAATTTTTTCAGTGACTTTGATTTATGATATGTACTTAAAAGTTCGCGAAAAGCATTAAAATGTGTACATTATTTTCCTACATAAAAAATTTATTGAAAAACGTATTGTGTAGTGTTTATTTCTAGTTTTCTAAATTGCTTTCTATGTTATCCCATGACAGTGGTAATAGTAATTGATTCTGCTAATATAATTTCAACTAATTTATATATTGTATCTGGATTTAGGGTGAATTAAAACTTTTTACTCCTTAATCGTTTTTGGCCCATTTTACAGTTTCTACTAGACGGGGATCCCATGTGTAGCTTCTCTAAAGATTTCACCAGTATGAGATTTGATAGAGTAAATATTCCTCCCATAGAAATGACAATTGTGTTAACCCATTGCCTATGGGAACCGGCTCGCTCCTGTATTAAGCCTATGGGAATGAGAGAATTCAGTAGTCAATGGGGTAATGTCGTGGTCCAGTGGATTAATCACCGGACTGCCGGGGATCGAATCCCTGCCAAAACATTACCGTTATGTGGCATGGCATTGATCTTGCCACACTCGACCCAGGGGAAGTACATAGGTGCCAGTAGGAAGAAAATTCTTGAATGTTTCAGCGTCTTGTCAGAGTAGATAGGCTAAAGCCAGAGTAATAATGCAAAGCTCTTCGGAAGCAGATAGAAACATTGCTAAATTAGATTGCTAAATGTGTGATATGCGCTATACAGGTACAAGGACGGAATATCCTTGTTATTCAGAATTGGTCAGGATTGTGATAACGGAAGGTTTCCACAGGTATACTCGAAATATGTATTTTTAAAAGAACATAATTTTATGGACGGCCGTGAAGGCAGTTACGATTCTCAGGGTGATATGCTTATTGAGATCATCTCGGAAGTCAGATGCAAACCTGTTTATATCATGTTTATCTGATAAAATATAATGACTTCCTCATCACTGAATGTACGACCTTCGTTGTTTTCTACAAGCCCTTTGTTTAAGGTAATCACATCAATGAGACTGACATAATATCAATAACAAGTTACAGTAACAGTTATAAGCTACCGAAATACTTGCATCTGATGGGCTGAGAGCAAATTTGTCATAGAGATGGGTCAGTTGTTATTGATAACAAGTTTTATGAAACGGGGCCCAGACCGACAGCAGACCGAACATAACATTACATTACACCAAACGGCCAAAACTCGGTCAATTATTGGTCAGTTTTTGGAGTCGATATGGGTGGGAGAATTACGAATGGATTTTAGGTAGATGATGGTAGACGAACTTTTACATTGAAATAAGAAATGTGCTGATTTTTCCTTGTGCCGTCTTCCTTTCGACTTCACGGGGTTTATAATGAAGCGACGGATGAAGATCCTCGCCGCAGGCAGGTGCTATGAGAGTGCGGGAACCCAAAAATAGAAGATAAATGAGGTTTTTAATTTTTGATGGAGCAGACCCAGGACGCAGAGGAGAAGTAAAGGCAAGAGGATGTTGTACATTGTGCATGTTTAAGCTGTATTAATGTTTTGAAATAACATTGATTTTTTTTTTGGGGGGGGCTGAGTTTTTGTTATGAAATGTGTTTCGAGATGAGCTATCAAGCAGTGGTTCTGCGTTTTTAGATATTCAGGTAACTAGAATTATTCCCAATGAGTAGTTTTTCAGTAAAATGTGGCCAAAATATGAAAAGTCTCTGAAAACGTGTACTCTCTGAATGTAAAGGAGTGAATTTACCACTCGACATTAAGAGTAAAGGAACTTTCACTCCAAATTGAGAGGTAAAGCACTCCCTTTGGAGTGAGCATGCCGATATTCCTTCATCAGCCGTCTCACTCACTGACAGAGCGAGCCTGTTTTCCGCTCAATATCGTTTGCAGACTGAATTATTTTCACTCGTGAGCAACGAGTGACGCAAGGCAATCAATTGCCATGATTACAAGCCGCTTAAAATTCATTTTTAGTGTCATTTCTTTGTTATGAAGAAAACTACAGGCACCACTCTTGAAAAGAGTGGTTAATACTCTAACGAACCAGAGCTAAATATTTTATAAGTGACAGTACATCGGTTATAACGTGCAAACCAACAGAGATTACAACGTATCGGTTCTGGTTGGGCTTCAGGCAGCAGGCAGGAAAATTAGCATAATTTGCAAATTTAAATAATATAGGGGTTTGTAATGCCTCATTTTGATATATTATTTCTTGATAAAGTTGTCTTGCCGAGAATCAGTGGTTACATTTGATAATTCAGTAAGGATAATGTTGTTTTAATGAAATTGTTAGTTTACTAACTGTTACGTCAATGGTAAACTATATGGATAGATACTGTAGTACATCCCTAAAGTGATAGGATTGTGTGCTTCAGACTAGCCATTACATTGTAACCGCCCCCATCATGAACCGATGGATCTCACCGAGATTTCATCTGGTGTCTACTCTGCAGCTTTAGTCTATTCTTGCTGATCATTAATTAGGTGCTGCACTCCCCTGTTGCTTAGAGATAATAATTAAAGATGCTACACATCTAAGCGCAGCTACATGCAAATCTTCAGATCTGATCGATTGCCATCGCCGGATGAGTGATTGCTGGTAGGCCTGGCGGTGTGCAGTAACTGACGGTTGGTGATTGTCGATACTTAATACTCTTGAGACCGAGTTTGATGATTTCACTCAGAAAGGAGTGAATTATCTCCACTCTGTCCACATGAGAAATAAAGTTTTCACTCTTTAAAGGATTGGTGTTTCAATCTTTCCTGAGTGAAATAGTGACCACTCTTTTTTCACTCGAAAAAGGGTTGTCCCTCATTTAACTCCTTGTAATAGTGGAATTTCACTCTCTTTTGAGTGCTTCATCACTCTTTCAGATTTAGAGAGTACATGTATACTGACAAGCCCCAACACCGATAAACACATATGGAACCACGTATTACATGTATATTGTCTGTCTGGACTTCAATATACACGTATTACATGTATAGTTGAAGTCCAGACAGACAAGTTGTTCTCAGATATATAGTTATATTATTTTTATTTTTTTACACATCTTTTTAAAATTAGATTCCTATGGCAGACATCATTAATTTTAGAATAACATTTGGTCTATTTTTTTTTATTTTTTTTTTTATTTGGTGTCTATTTCAATAGGTATGTGTAACGTGTTTATCAGAATTCAAAATTACCTACAATTGTTTTATCATACTTCTTGTTCACTCCGTTGTGCCAAACAATGTACTTTTCCAAGGGATTTGTGCATACAGTGGATGCAGATTTGCACCGCTGGTACAGAAATGGATTCTCCCGCCCGCATTCATTTCATTTTCTTTAAATGTAGGCTTGACCTTAAAGTTTGAGTATACTGGGCATGCAAGTTTACTGCGAAACAAACTGTCTAGGAGGAATTTATCAATGGCTCTTTATATAGAATATAGGAATAATGGTGTAATAAATGAGGTTTTGGAATCATCAGACGTATCGCCAGTGAACTCAGTTTGACTGAAAATCACTCAAATTCAACTGCACTCGACACAGGTATTTGTACAGGGGACTACATAAATCTCCAAACGTTGTTCTGTGGTTTACTGTAAACCATTTTTCTTTCTAGTCATATGAGAAATCGAAAGTACTTCAAGAGCAGTCCTCTTCATGTTTATGGGACATTGTTACTATTATATTCTTTCGCAAGGGAGTAAAAAAGAATAGTAAGAAAAGCTCATGAATTATTTTTCACCTCTACAACTAAGAACTAAACCTTCTCTCAAACTCAAACTTCTCTTTAAAGAGATCCACTGTTTGGATGTTTGGGGAATACAGATGCTCACGAAAGCCGTCACGTCTGACTTACCCCCTGTTCAGACACAAAACGTTTATACCGAAACTCGATAAAGAAACGTCGTATAAAATTTTCATCGTATAGCCTACGGACCGTTCAGACACATATCTCGACCGATTAGAAAAACATCGTATAGATGCGCAGTTTTCCACTGCGCATGTTGTTATGGTCGCCGCCAGTCCCCGCCCCCTGGTAAGGACACCTTTCGCGCGCGCTCACGTTAAGCCCCGCCAAGTTATACCGTTCTATGGTCGCCATACGTTCAGCCACACACGGAAAGGTGATTCGTTATCGAGTTCTAGTTCGAAACGATGCTCTGACCCCAGTTTCGTTATACGACGTTTCGTTATACGACGTTTCGTTAGTCAGCGTTCAGACACATAAATCCACAAAAAATCATCGTATATAGCTATACCGTTTTGGTATAAAAAATTTTGTGTCTGAACACCCTGTTAATTTGAAGCGAGCTGCAACGCTTAGGTTCAATGTAAGGTCATGATTGAAGGTGTATAATACAGGCAACCACGCTGCAGTTTCAGATATCAGATTTAGATTTTATTTCATTTTCATTTTCATTTTCCCTAAGTATTAAACAATAACTATTGTGCAATTAACAATATGAAAATAATTCACATCGGAACTATTTGCAGAAACATTTTTCATTTTTTCAAGCAAATTAAGAGTATTAACGTTTGAGTTGTAAGGAAATAAATAACAACAGTGAAGACTACGTTAAAGTAATTTATATGAAAATGAGAATGAAAACAGAGACCAGCAAAGAAGCAGAGATTGTAGAAGCGCTGTCCCTGGCAAAAGGTAACTTATAATTTATAAAATACATACCAATTAGAATGGGCAATCATGCATAACATGCCCCCTAAACAAAGGGGGTTAAGGAAAGAAGAATAAAAAGGGGAAAGAGTAGAAAAGGAGGAAATTAAAGGTGGAGAAAAGAGAAGACAGATGCATGGCCATGGAAAGCAACAAATCATAAACAAAACAAACATAACAAAACACACTTGATATCAGAGAGGAAGTTGGATGGGGCAGACGCTCTGTCATGTCTGTACGGTTGGTCTAGTGGTTGGATCTCTGGTGTACCCTATAAAACGACCTAGGGTTCGATCCTGAGTCAAATCGTTCCGTTCAGTCTGAGGTCATTGAATATATATATACATTTCATCCCACCACACTGCGGATGGATTAGGGGTAAAGCCATCCATACACCATGTACACAGGGTTTTGCCAGCTCGGTTTCATTTACGCACACATGGCATATATTCCGTTACTGCATGATTGTCTAACCAGGGCAATGGCATTTCCCTGGTCTAACGAAGCAACATGCGCCATATTGTTACTTCTGGAGCCGAGTTGGCCAAACTCCGTGCATGTATGGCTCTTGATGGGGATAGGCTATGTAGGAAACTCGAAACAAACACTTTACACAAGTTTACATTTATATAATCTATTCCTCGTAGAACACAGAACATCCTCAGTTCATATCCTGGTCGGTAAGGATTCTCTTCTCTCGATCATTTCATGTATTTTCAGTGTATAATTTGATAGCCAATGTTCTACACAGACTTTCAGGGGAATTGCCTTCCGTCGCTTTTCATCTTTTTCTATTTTGCAATACACATCCCCCTTCTGTCAAGACTTAGGTAGCATTATCCAGTGACCTAATGAACTTACAGATTTTTCTTCTTCTCTTTCGAAGGAACAAGTTATCAGTTTGGTTGACGTCATCTGTTGCCATGACAATCTGCTCTTACCCCTCTCATCGCCATAGTTCAGTCAGTGTTTGGTATACAGCACATTAGGAAGGAAAGAATAACGTTACAAGAAAAACGCTCTTGTAGCATCTCATCTTGGGATTGGAAGACAAACTCATCTTTATGGATGAGGGAGAGGCTAAGATGTTCTCATGAGTTTAGGCTAGTACCTCCTTATAGTTCGAGTTACCATCATCATCGTATAAATTGCAGCTATTGCAGGTGCGGGCCGGGGGAAATGTTGAAAGCAAATAGTCAATTTCTCCGGATCTCTTATATCATCGCCTATTATCTTACATTTTCTACTTGTACAGTGTAAGGAATTTGATCTTTTCGGAAATCCGAAGTTTATGATAAAGATCGTTCTGGGTTTTTTTTCTTTTGTTGTTGTTGTAGTTGGTCTAATAGGTTTAGAAAGAAGGAATGTTTAAACCGATGAACGGTGAAGACGCAATGATGTTAAGCTCTTTCCCTTAGAAGGACATTTTTTATAAAATTAATAAATTGCACGGAGCATCTCATTTCATAAATTTTATATACATCTATAGCTATATCATTCTGAATGATTTTCTATCTAAACTTATCAATAATCATTTAATCTAAACGATAAATATTTGGTAGCATTAAATCTTGTACCCCAAAGCATTTCCAGTGTGTTCCTACAAAGAAAACAAGATTCTGCATTGCTGTTTTATTAGCACTATTATGCATTCGGTCGTACGGGAGATTTGTAATAAGATTAAACCACATGAACCTGATTCTAATTCTTAATATCATTTTCTTCATGATGCAAAACATGGATGAAGAATAATTTCACTAAAAGCAATCAATGGTTCCCTTTCACGACTGTAATTGCTGCATATTCGTTTAGATTAAACTGTTCCACATCCCTCCCTTCACATAAAATAGTAACCACAAGAAATCCCTCCGTTTCTCTTGAGGATAGAAAAAACAAATAAAGAGATGAAAAATAAGATATCTTTATCATAGGGTGTTGCACTTTCAAGAAAAATGCATAATTTCACGCAACTCTGCTTCATCTCGTCTGTTCCTCCATTCTTTTTTATTTTCATTCGATAATGGAGAAAAGGGTGTAGGCTGGCAAAACCCGCAAGAATATGAATAACATGCAAAAATCTTAAGTAATTTTCACTTGGCATTTATATATATTTTTTTTTTGGGGGGGGCTTGCGATTTGCTTTTTTTTTAAATTCAGTCGTTGATTTCTGAACTGTAAGAATCATGACGTCATGGAGAGGGAAATGTATGTCGTTGTTTTACCTCTCATCGATGTAATATATTATTTATAAGAAATAATCATGTTATTCCATGATGAAGCGTAACAGTGTAATGGTGAAAGTATGTACTGCAGTGCATACGAATAAGATCTTATCGTCATGACTTCTTTCTTTCTCTTTCATTTTCTCTCTCTTTCTCCCTCTCTCTCTCTCACACACACACACACCCATTCTCTATTTCTTTCTTTCTTTCTCTCTCTCTCTCTCTCACACACACACACACACACACACACACACACACCAATTCTCTCCCTCTCTCTCTTTCTCACTCTTTCTAATTGCTGATGAAAAATGAGAAGATAGCTGGCACAGACCAATCGCACACCTCTTCAACAAATGTTCAAAGTAACATAGAATCAGTTACTTTTATATTGCATTTTCCTTGATATACAAATTACATTAAGATAGTTATTTAACTCATTTCATAGGATAAGAATTTTACTTTCCACTACGTAGCAAATATGTAGATCAGATTTACGCATAGTTTTGTTCAAAACACCTGAATATTCACTCAGGAATCGTATTGGTATTTAGAGGGATTTAACTAGATTTTCCCAGAGCAACCAAGCATCTGCGTCCGATCGTCGTTTCACTTGTGAAAGCTTCTTAAGTGGGGAGAGCAAATGGGTAAATGCCTATTTTCATATCAAGGTTATTCGTTTTATTCCATAACAAGTAAGTCCGCCGAGCGTATAAAGGACAAACAAGACACATGCTCTTCAAATAGACAAGGGAAAGTGTTTTTCTATACATGCAGTAAGTGTTTTGATGTGTATGAAATACACATACGAAATGGAGTCTATAGATCAATTCATGCCAAAGGAACAAGAATATCTTTGCTTTGCTTTGCCAGCGACCACCTTCCCCATCCAACTGCGTCGACCGTCTCCCTCCCCGACTGAACGGCAGGCATCTGGGGCAAGCATCGACCAGGCTCATGCTTTCGTGATCTATTTATGTGGGACGAAAAAACACAAGGGGTGTTTTAACCCACTTCTCAGCCCCTTACCGAATATTGAACATGCACCTCTCACCTGGCTGCCAATGGTGACGATCAATGCAGCAAAAATGTAGAATTGATTTGACGAAATCCATAGTGGAGAAGCGTGATATGTCTTGTGCAGACGTCGTGTGCTCGAGATTTTTGGCGGGGTTCCCATCACAATCCACTGGCTGACAAAGCCTTGTCTTTTCAGGCGTCGTCCACATGTGACGCGGTTAACCGGCTCAAAAATAACGCCGCAGTAAAATCAAAACTATTTTTAATGTAAATAAAATGACAAATGGGGTGAAAATACAGATGTGTGCAACGAAGGGTCCTGCAAGTACACCTTGTTATAGTTATAGATAATTTTTATGAATATGCAAATAGATTGTCATGGATTATGCATGTTTGGTTGCTAACGTTGCTATCGTCTTGCTGCAAGTCACCGAATTCAAGGTAATAGACCGCCTGATAAGTTGCAATTTCATTGATTTGTCATGGCTTATGTTTTATTTGAGAGTAATAATCCCCCAAAATAACAAAGTGGGGGCTTGTCCGGGAATCGAAAATGGACCTCTCGCATGTGATGAATGTACTGTACAGTGATGTGCAGAACAAGGCGCTTATGTCGTTTTATTCTTAAGCAGTGGATTTTTTTTTTTTTAGTCGTGTGAACGAGGCATTGAGTAAAAATGCAATGCGCATAACAAGGCATTTGTTATTTTAATGCACAACGCATGTCATGAGTTTGAAGTATTTATTTCAGAGTGAGATATCCATGGCTGGTTAGTTGTATGTTCGAGAAAAGAGAACATTAAAACACATTTAAGGGTAACGGCAAACGACTGTGCAAAACTGCGTAAAAAGAGTTAATCGAATTTCGACAATACTGTTTAACATGCTGTAATTGACACGTCATGGTAACTTTTCCTTGGCTCACTATCATCATTGTGTAAAGAGCCTTATATAATAATAACAATAATAATAGCTGCATTATCCACCCCAGGGGATGTTCAAGGCGCCTACAAAGTTATTACCTGATTACCCTATAGCTTTAGCCCAGCTGCCCTAAGGCGCTGAAAGCATTCAAGGAATAAATTCCTACTAGGTCCCCATTTACTACACCTGGGTGGAGAGTGGCAGATGTAGATTAATGTCTTGCCGAAGGACATAAGAGCCACGACGGGACTCGAACTGCAAACCATGTGATATAAAGTCCGGTGACGTATCCACTAGACCAAGACACCTGTCATGAATGTCCTCGGAGTATACATCCTGTCCACTCAGCAAAAAAGACACTTGTGCATATCAGTACGAATCAAAGCAACTTACCCGACTTTTTTTTCTTCTTCTTCTTTCTTTTCTTTTTTAAACAGAGATGCAGAGAAATGCATGACAAGATTAGCCTGTGGGCTACCACTGGCTGCAACGGAAAATTATCTTAAATGGTTGTTTAGGATATAATGTTAATAGAATCGAAACGAAGTCGGAAGCACAAAATTAATTCGTTTTTCATAGATCTGTGGATTGGGGTCATTCTATACCGCAAAAGGACCTCGAGGAAAAGGTATCCGTCATATAATGATAGGTTGATATGAGCACAGTGATTTATATTCAAGCAAAAGCATAGATACGCTATAGTGATGGCAAACAAATTCATATATAATTTTTGTGGTTATCGATTATTTATGACAACTGAAATTTCCAGGAAAAAAGGGCAAATATCACGAAGTGTAATAATATTTTGTTCAATATGTGAGATACTTTTAGCATGTTAATTCAGACATGTAAGCGTACGTATGGTTCATTATTCTGAAGATTCATTTATCAGGGGAAAAATGATGTGGGATTCTTATACATTTTCAGAATAATGAGCCTTATTCCATTTTTCAGAATTATGAACCCTATTCAATATTTGGAATTGCGAACCTTCGGAATTATGAACCTTTTCTGATAAAAAAATATACGAAATGTATATTTTGTTCAATTACAGTTTAAGCTTCTACCAACCTTAAATTTTGTAGGCAAGCTTTCGTCCACTCCTGTGGACTTTCTCAAGCCAAGTGATCAGTCACAATGTGTATAATTGCTAATTGGATATTTTGTTGATTATTCCATTTCTTTCCATAGCTTCTTGTAACGTACTCATATATGCGTAATTCCATTTCCATTTTACCATATTCCAGTTATAATTCTGATCATTTTATGTTAATATCTTAGTTAATGAATGGGCTGACACGTTGATTGACACTTCCCTTTGCAATAACAAGTGAAAAGATATCACAACAGTGCAATGTCATAATACATTTCGCACGTACACACACCTTAATGTGTCATGCGTATCCAATGTAGGTATACTGTACGATATAAAGTACCAATACCCTATACATTACATAGATGATGTGCATATGCATTCATTCTCCCCCCCGGGACACCGAGATGAGTAAATATTTGATTCTCGTGTTTCTTACCAGTTATTTGACATGGACTTGATTTTTAATAACGGTACTCAATTTGACAACGAAATGAGTGACATTAATTAGTGCACTTTCTATACTGCTTGCGTAAATAAGTCCAATACGTCCACCATTTTGCTTCAACACCTAGTATCTTTAAAACGTATCTCATGCATTTTGTTTTCATATCAACCAAATTTCCCTTGCCTGTGATGAAAAAAATGCTTTCAAAATCAGAACTGATAATCTCATTTTGTTGTAGTTTGTACATTTCATTTTCTATATTTCCTGGAATATATATCCTTCTTTTAATATATATCCTTCTTTTAATAGATTGTCTTTAATTGAAATTTAATCAAGTTCGATTCTAATTCTGCTCCTATCCATGGAATTATCAAACCAACACAATTATTACTTTCCGTAGGGTCTTCATTTTCTTTCTTTGCATGGGAAAAAATATTCTTCCTTTGCATGGGAAAAAATATTCTTCCTTTTCTTTCTTTGGCAGCGGAATGAAAATATGACTGGATTTATTATTGCCAATTCCTCTTTACCATATGAAAGTGGTACGATGGTACATGAAAGAAGATGAATATTTATAGATTTCTATTTGAGTTCAATAACCTCTATGGGATAAACCTGTAAGGGAATACTTACTGCGGAGGCGGCATATAGCCGTACACAGGCTGCGTGAACTCCGCAGCTACTTCTTTTCAAATGATTTATAAAAGAACCAAAGGGGGGGGTACAAAATAAACAAATTTACTGGTTCAACAATCTCAAACACAGATTTTTTTTTAAATGTTAATCAGGGCTTCATGTCAACTGAGAAACCATCACATATATATATTTTTTTTTAATCAATTATTAAAATTCCTCTTCAATCCCAATGTTTTTCGCCTTTGTCTCTCTTATCTTTTTCGTTCTCGCAGTTCAGAAAAGGTCGAAATATCAATTCGAATGATTTCAAAGTTTTTTTTAATCCCACTTTTCGAAATCCACAGAAAAGGTGCGTTTCCATAATAATCATACATATGTTATAATCATTTCCTCTTCCCCACGTGTTTATATACCTGAATACATGTTATGTATTAAAGACGTTTACATTGCCTTTTTGTGGATATTCTTTTTGTCTTGGTTTTATAAACTTGAGTTCAGACGTTCGGAAGGAATTTCGTTTATGCTAAGTTTATGTACATGACGACAATCAAAATTCTATACCTTTGTAGAATATTTTGCACACTACATTAATCAATAAAACACGCAAAAACAAATCTTTTTTCACTCCCCACATCTTTATCTTCTCCACATCTCTCTCTCCCTCTCCCTTTCTTTCTTTATCCCTATACAATTTCTCTTCTCCCATTTTTATTGTATAATTTTGCTACATTATATTATTCGCTTTCTTCCTTTTTTCTTGGTATCGCACAAACAATTTTAATCACCTACAAAAAGGCCTTCTATCGCATTTTTTTCCTGTCATTTTCAGTCTATGAGTTTTAATTCAAAATTTGATGCGCTTATCTACATGTCCATGAAATACTTATGTTAATACGAAAAGAGGTATATCTTCTTCAGTTTATTTTTCTTTCTATTGTTGTTGTTTTTTGTGTATTATTTTGTTTTTTATACCTTTCTTCTTCCCTCTCTCTATTTCGGCATGTCTGACTACTCTCTATACTTATATGAACAAGCCCCTCTCTCTCTCTGTCTGTGCGCTGGTGTCGGTGGGCCTTGACATGAGCGATACTCATTAAATTTTTCAACACTTCCTCGTAATTATTTATGAAGATGACAGATTACTGTTAAGCTTGCTTCTCAATGTGCATTAATCAATGTTCAAACACTGCAATGAACTTTGCGTTTTCTCTCTCAAAATATCCCTTGCGGTATGGATACGTGTAGGAAGAATGTCGTGACACGCTCGTTGTGGTTTTTTAGAGGATGTTCCAACGCGAAGTACGGTACTGAACACTAACAATATTAACATAACAGAAAATGAATGAGAGACGTTGCATCTTAGCGACAGAATCATGGAGTGACTTCAGTCATTGCCATGGAGTATATCAGCTTAGGTTGGTATACTTAACGCCTTCAAGTATTTGTTTTAGCTTTTGAAGTTCTTTTGTTGTTATTCTTTATATCATCAAATGCACAGCATTACAAGCATTTCAGTTTCCCTGGAGAATGAGACATGTTTTTCGTGCAAAAAATGAATGACCCTAAAACTGGTGAAAACTATACAATGAAGAGTTAACATTACTCTTCAATGCGTGAGCGAATAAGCAATATTACTAGAGGACCAACATAGATCACTGCTACTTGCTGAAAGTAATTTAATGCCCTGAGTATACGTCACTTTACAGTCGGTTGTTATATAGGAAATGTCTTCTACCTTCCCTTCTGAATGTTCTTTGTCCAGTCATGCGAAAAGGCCGTTACCCACGAGACCAAGTCGAAGTATTCTTGACAGTGTCCCTGAGAAAGAGAGGGGAAGATTTTCCTTTTTTCTTTTCATTCCTCTCCCATCATATAGATTTTTACAAAACATCGTGATACTCCGGGGCCCACTTAGGAGAAGATTCGGAGCCATTTTATATTCATTCATTGCCTCTGTTGAATTGATATTTCGGGAGTCGGCGCGTCGGCCCGTTCTCCGTCCGTCCCCCGGGGTTGTGTTAGGGTCTGTTGAAGCGCAAGAGCGCTGCTACAAAAGCTTTCGAGATGGTGTAGAAACTTCCAGTGCCAAACATCAGGAAATCGAGTACTTTCCGCATCAACACAAGGTGAGGAAGAGAACCCAAGAACTGGTGTGATGTTCTAGTGTTTCTCTCAATTGGCATGACATTCCTTCCCTTTTGTCTTCTTAACCTTCATCTCCGTTCTTGTTCTAATTCTTCTTTACGTCCCCCATTCTTCTTCACCTGGTTGGTAATAATCTTTAGTTTTCGTTTCCCGTTTATTTCTGTTGTGCCGCTTATTTTTTTATTTTTTTATTTTTTATTTTCGTTGTTTGTTCGTTCGTTTTCTTCGACCAATACATGCATTACCTACATTTTCGGTTGGTCTTTCTGATCTGAAAAATCAAATACGATTTCTTTCCCGTCTTACATTGTCTAATAGGCATCTCCCACTTTCAGCCGTACGTTTTCATCGTATCACACGTCCCTTATTCATGTACACACGAGGAAATGCAACGAAAACACCCGATAGTATTATAACTTTGAATCATTAGACTCTTTCTCACAATTATTGGCAAACTATGTACCCTTGAGCAATCTTGAATAACCATAATTATTCCAAATTTACAGTTTGAGCATCATTATGCTAACCTTGATGTACAGTTTAACAGCTTAAATTATCCAAGAAATTGTTCTAAGTTTTTATGACAACGTTTCGAGCGGTATTTTTTGTATTTTTAAGCATACATAAACATAACATATCCATGTTGATGGGACTGTCGTATACACGGTTTCCTTTAAATCCGTCGTTATAGTGGTGTAAGATGTAAAATGAATAATAAACTAACATATAGATATTGGTTCTGAACGAGCAAGGAGCTTTAATTTCTTGGAACGAGCAAATAATGGTCGTCATTATTCTTAAAACCTTTTCCTCCCAGGGGTAATTATTGCCATGACACAGATAAGAGGAAAGGTCGTAAATACATAGCGTCTCTACTTCATGAATTTGTAAAGAGGGTTGGACACACTGTCACATCCAGTATAAAGCTGCTAAAAGTGCATCCTTCTGCTTTTCAGAATATGGGGATAGCGGGAAAGGATGAGAATCCCCCACCATGGCCACCCCATTCAAATATCAGGGCCCCGTCTTATAAAGAATTGCGATTGATCTGAATCGATCGCAAGTCCTATATTCAATCGTAAATTTACAGTCTCCTATATAAAATTAACTTGCAATCAATCGCAACTCTCTATATGACTGAACCAAGATGCTCATGTGGTGTTGGTAAATTTCTAATCTAACACAGATGATATCAGAATGCTAAAAACGCTCGTACCCCTTTTCTCTTTTTTCTTTCTCTCCCCAAAAGATGAATAATACCGCAAAGGACAAAGGAATTGATTAGAATTGAAAATTAAGTTTATTATCCTATCAAGCCCTAAATCAAAATACAAACGAAAATGTACTTTGTGTACTTTTGTGTTTTTGTTTGTTTCTTTTGCTTCTTTGTTGTGTTTGCTTGTTTCTGTCTGTTCTTATTATGTTTTGTTAGATTTACGACAGGTCCAAAAAAGGAGAATTGGTTTGTTGAATTATCAAAACATTTGTGTCATCTCATATTTCTTTGGATTTCTCTATAACTATTACACCTGGACTTAAAATAAAATCTTCTGCATTCATGTTGTTCGATTTCAATAATATATCATTGCAATATTTTGTTGATATTCTTCAAAGGTCATTCCTCTCTTACCTTAAAACAACGGCTGCTGATATACATCGGGATCGGCCATTTCGCCTACGCGATGGCGTGTATTTCTGTGTTGTTATGCATCTGTGCTACATCTTCATAAAATGGCAATTGCAGCTCATTTATTGGAATGAAATGGTTCTTTTGAAGTTGCGCTGATTATGTTTCCTTAATAATCCATGACGTCGACCATCAAGTGAGGTTGGATCGTGAGCAGGGAGAAGGTCGGATGATGAGGAAAGAACTTGAGCTTTAAGCCCCCACCCACCCACACACACACACACACACACAACATACACACGCACACACGCATGCACAAGCTATCTGAGTGCGGTCCGATTTTGTAACAACTTGCAACAGCATTTCATATGAACATTTAAACATATTAAATCCTAATAACCAAGGTTCTGAATATTCATATGAATAAACATCTAACTGTCAGGGTATTGTAAGCCTCCTTGAGCAGAAAATGCCAACTCGGCTCCGAATTGTAGTGACGTCCGACTCTAACACCTTTAATCTTACTATAAAAAGCTTACATTGCACGAAAATTTTGTTTTCCGGTATTCATATCAAGATTCATAACCTCAATGTGAAAAATTATATTTTTTTGATGTCCATATTAAAGGGCTTATATCTGAGGATGTTATTCTAACCTTTAGAATGGCTGGCAAATTATAAATCTGTATCAAATGTTTGAGGTTCTCAGATTTCTAGGGTGGTTATCTGAAAAGATATTGTTTTAAAATGCCAATCATTTAGTACAGCACAAATGATATGAAAATTTGAAATTGTTTCAGCTGAATTACCTGAACAACATAAATATTTAATTTGTACACACCTCGTTTATGAAGAATTGCAATGTTAGAGAGGGATCATTAATTTGATAGAGTAAATCCATTTTGGTAACGTTATCTAACATTCGTTCACAGCTTTTACCAAATCAATCATCTACAAGCCCCATTTGGGCGTACTCTGGTCTGCGCTGAAATCACCCAGTTTGTTGAATTGTAATTTGTTGTTGCTGCGGTTTTTGTTGCTGTTGTTGACGCTGCTGTTGTTCTTGCTCTTGTTGTTCTCCTTCTTGTTGTGTTTCCGATGAGAACCAGGTTTTGAGAAGTCATTACAAACGTTAACTATCACAAAGGACTGTAATTGTACCGTTTGCGGCAGTTGTTGAATATGAATAAGAACTGGGGCCCGCTCAACGAAAAACTTGAATACCCCTATTGCATACCTTGGTTATAGGTCGGGTATACACTCGTTTCTCCGGAGGACCATTTATCGGAAGGTTTGTAATTCTGACAAATGGTATAGGGTTCTATTGTATTTTCGGAATAGTGAACTGTATTTCATTTTCGGAACCATCGGAGTAACAAACCTTTCGGAATTATGAACCTTCGGGATTATGAACGTTGGGAAACCCGGGTATATAGGACTGTTGGATACACTTCAGACTACTGTGTCCAATTAGGCCGCCATCAACCATGACATAGAACAATCCACATTCATTTGTTCGCAGATCGCATGCCCTGATACGGTGGAGTGGCCTTAATTCGATAATATGAAAAAGACTTTGCAACAACTGCCGGATACTCCGTGATGGAGTGGAAAAAAACGGGACAATGCCTTCCACGTAAAGGAAGTTACAATGAAAGATGACGAGACATGAACCCTTTACACTGCAAATCACACAAGATATATCGTATCACATTTCGTGATAGGTATCAGTCTACCTAACGGCGAAATGTCCCATTAATCTAGTTTAGATTGATTGATTTTGCAGTATTAATCTTTTTTCAACAACTTTGATTTGGTCTACACCAAGAGATAGTTTTGATTGTGTATCATTATGTTGCTCTTACATGAACGATGAAAAGGTGACTAATAAGGTAAGTTTTAAAAAATATATAATTATATACATTCAGATTTTCTACTAGTTTTTCTTCCCCTACCATAAAACGAAGAGTATTTGATTATATACCCACGTAATTATCCCCATCAGGATAGAAAGGAACGACAGGAAAGAGAAGTCGTACAACAACAAAAATCGAAATAAGGGGGATTTGGGAGGGGAGACAATAGAAGATTAAAGGATGAAGAAAAATAGTATAGGAATAAAAAAGAGGCATAAAAAGACGAGGTATAACGGAAAGATGACAAAGGAGAATGAGCTATATGATTAGAATAAGGAGGGATAGAAATGCATTTTTAAGGGAAGTATGTATTAACGATCATGACGATAGAAGGAGAAGAATGGAGAAAAAAATAATGGATAGAAAATATCAGAATGAAAATGAAACAAATCGTGTTATTCCAAATAAATAAATGCAATTAAATGAATATGAAGATTTTTCTTCTAAATACAAGCATGATAAAGCAGAGAAGGGGAGAAAAGTAAAGAGCGATTAAACAATTTCGTCACTGAGTCTCCAGATGGCTGAGGGTGAATTGAGTCTTTGGATCTAGCGATAAGTATCAAATCAGTCAGTTTGGCCATTGATCCAGACGGGTGCCTCTAGAAAGATGTCCCCAATATCGACCATCGCTAACAATCAGACACCTACACAAAGTAGGATAGATTTCATGGTCAAAAGAAAAAGGAACAAGGACAAATTTTAAGTTTTCATTAGTGATACCGTTTCAAAAGTTTTTTTTTTTTCAAGGAGACATAAAAGAAGAAGCAAGTCTGAAAATGGTAAGGGGCACAATGAGAAAGATATCTTTTGAAGGAACACACACACACACACACACAACACACAAGCACGCACTCAAGCACCAACACACCCACACACAAGCACGCACTTAAGCACCAACACACCCACAAACAAGCACGCACTCACGCACCAACACACCCACACACCCAACGCCGATGCGATTGAATTATACTTTGTATCACTTGTACACAGATACATATCAACAAGAGTTGAAAACACAAAATTTCTAGGTGCGCACATCGACAGTTCTATGTCTTGGAAAAAACATATTCTTGAAACAGAAAACAAAGTCTCTAAAAACATTGGCATCATTTCTAGACTGCGGCACATTTTACCAAACAACATACTCCGTATGCTTTACAATTCTCTTATTCTACCATATCTATCATACTGCAACCTGGCCTGGGGGAACTCTACAACCTCCAAATTGCAAAAACTAATCACTCTACAAAAGAAAATAATTCGTATAACTACAGGTACTGCTCCCCGGTGTCACGTCGACCATTTGTTCAAACAATTTAACATACTAAAATTTACCGATATAAATAAACATCAACAAAGAATTTTTATGTACAGATGTACAAACAATTTATTTCCTGAAGAATTTTGTAATCTCTTTCAATTAAATTCTACGATTCATAAATACGAAACCAGACACGCAAATCACATCCATCTACCCAAGCACAGAACCCTATTATTCCAACATAATATCCGGTACTCAGGACCCAAGCTGTGAAACGTTATCCCTGACACAATAAAATACTCCGCATCTCTCGCTAGCTTCTCAAAAAGGATAAAAAAATATTTCACTTCATCTTAAAAATAATATGGTTTAACACACTTCCCCACCCTCCATTGTATCTATTCTCTCTATTCTTTCTTCTCTCTACCTCTTCGTGAATATTTCTCTTTTCCGTACAATTCTCATGTTGCACCTCCATTCTCCCCCTCTTTTTCCTCTTTCCCCTTCTTTTTCTTTTCTTTTTTTCCTCCCCTTTTTTCCCCTCCAATCAAACTCAGCGGTCTCTTTCTTTTTTTGTATGTACTTATTTTCTTTTTATATATTTATTATGTAATAATGTATTATGTACTAAGGGCACCCTCGCCCCAAGCTTTTGCTTTTAGAGGTGTGTCCTCCAACTATGCATGTACCACATTAGTGTATATTTTGTCATATTTTTTTGTTCAATATACATGTACATTATTTTGCTCATTTATTACTTTGTACATTGGAATGTTGGAAATAAATGTCTTTAAATGGAATTGAAATTGAACAACTAAAGATTGCTATCATTATTTAGGACTTGGGTAGGTGCTGAAATCTTAAACTGCAACTTCATCACCCAGCCTTGATTATTATATTGTACGATATAATTTTGACTCGAGACAACGACATAATTTGTTATTAAAGTATCTTTAGTTTGGTATGATTTACATATACCACGTTGTCATGAATTTTCATTCCCATGATATACTGAAGGGAGAAGTGATAACGAGGCCATTTTTAATGATAAAGTATTTAGTATGGAATGGAACTTTAAACACGTTTAAATTAACCGTTTATATCCTGCTTTTAAAAAGCTTATCAAACGATAAGGGAACATTTCCTAAAAGCACTTTGCATGAATTTAAAAGGGGTACTGTTCTGTTTCACATGTCTCCAGGGCTTTAACAGAAGCCACCGTTTCAAACCAAGTTTGTCAAGAGGTTCCTGAAAATTTTCGAACGAGCATAGAAAGTTCTCATAAACACCCAAGGGCGATGATAGAGGAGTGTCACATCCCCACCACCTCACCCTCTATCTGCGCGCCCCTGCTTGTAAAAAAAAAACACACTGCATAATTCCGATTATGAATTAGCTTTTCAAATAAAGAAGTCAATTCTTCAAAGTAAGAAACTTTCAAACTTCAGATATGGCGTCGAATGACATCGTGTTCAATGCAGGTTCACTTTTTTTGCTAAATAGGAAAGAACAGAACAAAGTGCTGTGTATTGTTCATCCAGTTTTAATTACTTGGAGGAGAACATTGCTAATGAACAGATGAAAGTATAATATACGTGCTTCCCATCAGAGAGAAATGATTTCAGTTGAGTGTTCCCCATGAACCTCTAAAGAGCACCCATGATGTCTTTGGTAATATCAGGTGCTGTATCATAGACCCAAACTTGACACAAAGATTCCGCGTAACGGCCACTCTAAATCTGTTATTGTTGAACTCTGCTGCCACTGGCATCAAGCGATTGAAGGAGAATAAGTTGTAAAGGTCAGAGGAAATAAAGACATTTTCTACTTTTAATTTCCTTTGTTCACTAGGGGTGAATATTAAATGACAAATAAATCGAAACTGTCCACCGGAATGTTGCCTTTTAATGAGGATCCTTCCAAAGCAACACCTTTGAAATATGACCACGTGCATCAACAGAGATATCTCTCTCATGCCAATACCCGCGATCGCCCGTCCTCTTTCACATCGATGGGCGATCTACAGCGATCGACATGAATCAGCCGCAAGGTACATGGCCTTTATGGTGCTGAGTGAGGCTGCCTCAAGTGCCTATCGATATTTGTAAAGGTAGACTCGACATTGATCTCTCCATCCATCGTAGGGGGTATCGTGCTGGCAGAAGTGCCTCAATAATCATGACTCTTGATATCGTCAAGTATCGGGTTGTATCGCTGGAATGGTATGAAATCGATACCGAGTGGGCTCTTTCTTAATATCGGTTCTAAAGGTGACCGCTCTCTTTTCAACGGTCTGTTTTTCGGGTGCTTCGTCACCTTTCCGCGTTTTAGAAGTACATCCCAACGTTTTATATGTTCTTTGTCTTTTCTTCCTCACTCTTTATAATCTTGAAAAAAATCATATCATTGTTGTTTTGACACTTTCTTGTATGAATGACCATCTATCACTAATGATCATCAGTCACCTATCACACTTAAAAGGTGTTATTAAAGTTCATTAAGTAGACGTGAAGACGAGAACAGCACATATTGTTGGCAAAAAAAGAAGTTTTTTTTCTCGAAATTTCTTTATGTTTATTTGGTTCAAGGGCAGACGTGTAAGTAGAGACGTGGCAAGGTTAATTTGGAGATGCAGTATCCTTGTCCTCATTCAGGCGGGTTTCAGACTGCGACCTCTTGGGACAAACCAAGCCGTGATTGAGATGAATTATCAAATCATTACTTTCCTTATTTACGTTCCCAAACGTCTAAAACCTAGATCAACTTGAAGAATCAAATGACAGGAGTCACGGACTGTATTCCTTGCGTGTTTTTTTTTTTCTTTTTTCTTCTTTTCTTTTCTTTTCTTTTCTTTTCTTTTCTTTTCTTTCTAGTTCATTCGACGACTCACGGAAGAAAAAAGACAAACCTTCGATTTGATGACAGGCTTGACTGAAGCATCCTGACCCTCGTTAAATCACAATTACCGGGACTAAAGGCATAACAATCCGGGTCTTGACATCCACGTAATTCAATAGAGTCGCGACATTCAAGCAAAAGATTCGATTTATTTCAGGTTACTCATGCCGCTGGAGAAAGGTCAGAATAATGGTATTTCAAAAGCTAAAAGTAAAATGTTTGGAGAAGTATCGGTAGCAAAGAGTTTTGTCAATAATACAAATACATCGTGTTCTTGGTTAATTCATCTGTTTCCGGGAAGGTTTGATTCACCTTGGTTGAAAATTATATTTTCTACGGATTTGTTTTAGATAGAATGAAAACATTTCTAGCGGCTGTATTACTACATCGTACAGCGTAACGCCGATCAACCAAAGTACGTCGTGCTCGTGGTTAATTTATTTTTACCAGAAAGAATTCTGTCATCTTATTATTTTTTTTTGGGGGGGGGAGGGTCTACAGTTTCCATGTGCTGTATAGTATTAATGTATCCTTAAGATCAATTTCAGTCATGGGACCATAATTTGTAACGAGAAGTACACAACTGGATCCTTTTTTGAGTGTGTGCTTGTTTATGTGTTGTTGTTGATTTTGTTTTGCATTTCTTTTTGGATTTTTTTTCTCCTTCTTCTTTTCTTCTTGATATTTATTTTGGCTTTGATTTTATTTATTGGTTTCTGCATCATATTTTCAACATTTTCAGGCATGGTACAGATCTCATACACACTTATACTTGCTGAATGCATAATTGAATACGTAATTGAATACATAATTGAATACAATTTTGAATACATATTTAAATACATAACTGAATACATAATTGAAAACATATTGAAGAAATAATTAAGTATAGTAATGTACTAAATTCAATAAATACATAGAATACATTATAGCATGGTACATAGGTAACAATGGTTATTTTCACTTTCTCATGAGTTAACCTTTTCGCTGTATACTCTCAAAACATTCTTGACTCGTGTCATTGTTGCTTATATAGCCCATGTACAATTACCAACACGTTTTTGCCTTTACTGATTGCCTGTATAAGGGAGCAACACGAATATCATAAAACTCTCATTTTTGTTGATACAAGTGGCCAGTTATATTTCACAAAATCAATTACCCCAAAGTCACCTTATATTGTCCACGTGTGTGCAATCAATGCATGCAAGTATTGGGTTATATTTTCCAATAATAATAGCGTTTTCGCATCCCATCAAAGGACATTCCCCTATATTTTTCCCCCTTCTTTATTGCTAAACTGCATAGCTTTCCTTCAAAATAAAGCGCTTACATAGAGAATGGATAGAGTTAAGTTCATAATATTCGCGACCTACATTATATACATATTATAACTTATCAACAGGGATATCAGAAAGGGGCAAGAAAGTTCTAAGGATATAAGTTCAAGTCAAATATATGTAAGGAACAGCCCAAAAACAAAGGTATATAATTTCATTTTAAGGGTTTACTTTTACCCGTTAATTCTTCTCATTATTTGTACTGTCATGTCGCCATATCGTCATAGTATGTACAGCTTTAAGATGCATATGCCAATTTCCACATTTCAGTATAGGATAACAATAATTTATAATAAACACTAGATACAGTCATACTATTACAGATATAGATTTAAAGATCTGCTATCAAAAGTGTAAAAAAATATGCAATATTGTCAATAACTAGATCGCATTCAGAAGATAATTCACATTGGCTGTAAACGGTTTTTGTCATACATGGAATCTATACAATAATGAATCATACGTATACTGCAACATTTTGACATAAACACAAAGTAGCAAATGACTTTTATGTCATGTGAACTTGAAAATCATCCTGATTTTCTGCATGTGGCTGTGACATCTAACATCACGGTCATCAAATAACTGTCCTTTCATAACGGTAAACATTTGGACAGGGCCCAATATGCCTTCATCTGCCCTTCTCGTGGGCGACATAGAGTACGTCACATCTATTCAAGTATTAATCTTGCAGTCGGTCCCACGTGCATGAGATAATCCCATCTTGATTAAAGCTTCATTGCGGCCAACCTGGATGGAAACATTATTGCCCAGGATGTCTTGAGTTATATCCAAGCTGATTGCATCCCGGATTGCATAGTAAAGAAGACGTATAACTTCGTTCTTCTTCCTTCCCTTGCAAAGATAAGTTGACGCATCATGTTGCCGCCGCAATACCGCGAATGTAGTCCCTGTCGACTTATGTGTGGACCTCCGCGGTAAAAGAAGATGATGAAATCATGATGACAATTTATGTTGCATGAATAACCACATTTTATGCGTATTTTGTGTTCCTATCATCAGAGCTTACATTGTATCATATATTCCTGCCCCTGATTTTTGTCCTTGTACATCATTCATTTTTATCGCCCCCCCCCCCGCCTCTCAATCCTCCCCTCCTTTTATAGTCATATGAAAAAGCAAATCAAAATTAAAAACTCATCCATGGCTCGTACAACTTCTATACAGACAATAAACGCAGGGTTATATATATACAATGCATGTGCTTGACATTTCCGTTGCATGAACATCTCTTGGTCCACAGAGAGCCGAGCAAGTTATTATTTCAGATATTTTGTGAAAACGTTTAGGTTATCGATCGGTCACTCTGTCCGCGCGGATAATATTCCATCCAGCCATGTGAAAATGCTAATAATTCCAACGTAAGCTTGTTAGTCATGTTAGTTCTGTTTTCATTCGCTTGGAGATGAGCATCAGGTGCACAAATCAAGTAAGGTCGTTAACACACTCCACTTTCTCAAGGACAGGGAGAGGTATGTTTGCAATAAATAAAGAACCTCTTATAAAGTCGACGCGGTATTATTTTGTAATGTTTTTATTGGAAGTTTGGAATTATTAACATTAACAGAGTAAGAACACAAACACAATACATGCAGGCCTAATCATATTATAGAAAACAAATTGAGAAAGTGGCGTTTGATACACAGGACAAGGTCTTTCCGATCGGTGATTTTGAAAGTAGGTGCATGACTATATAAACTAATTTGCCATTTCCTAGAATGAGTCAATAATTGAAGTAGTATTACTGATGTGGACAGTCGTATCAACTTCGGTTAAAATCTAATGAGGGATTCTGTAGATTCCTTTAAATGCATAAGGTACCCACCAAAGTTGATCAATGGGATTAGGTCTTACTCAAACGCAATGTTTTTCTCCCACAGAAAGATTGTTATCACGAGAAGAAACTCACATTCGCGATAAAGATCTTTGAAACATAGACACAGCCGAACGATGTAGTGATGCAATTTCTTGTCATTTAACCCTTTCAAGACAATTGACCACATTTTGTGGTTTGGCTCAATAACTTTTGATCCAGAGCTCTAAAAAATATACCAAATGCATAGTAGAAAGAGCAAAATTTTCTGCACACACTATGTCCATTTTTATTGCATGACCATATTGCGTTTGATGCCAGGAATTTTAAAAACAAGAATAAGCTTTAAGATCCTTAAATTGGCAACACATTGAGGTTTAAAATCATTGTTTTTCATCAAAATTGGCAATTTCTTTCAACTATTCAACAAATTTCTAACCATGTATATTGTTTTCAAAGACATTACACCTTATTTGAACCATGTAGCACTAAAAGAAAAATATTATTGTTGCCAATTTGAAGAACAAAATGTGATCAATTTAGCCCTTAAATAATCACTGTCCTGAAAGGGTTAAAGACGTGTAGCTACTCGGCCTATACTGTGCATGGGCATTCCCTGCTCTGAATGCCATATCCAATTCTACTGTCGGTTCACACGAGGCGTCATTTGCTGACGTAAAGACCGCGTCAATGACTTGTATGGTCTTTTGTGCGTCATGAAAGAGTGATATCGTTCAAAAAAGGCGATTGCAAAAGGAACATGTCAAACAATACTTTTAATAACCTGTGCGTATGGGTTATGTCTCATGGTAATGGCGGTAATCGAAATGGCGCCTCGTGTGACGTGAGGCGGGCTTTACATGTATCCAACCATCCTATCGTCATAAGTGACGATGAACCATGTTTGTCAATGCAGTTTACCAGTATAGATGGACGGTTAAAGCTCAATTTCACTACTAAATGCTTATTAAGAAAAGGGAATGATAATCAGGGGTTCCCCCCCCCCCCCAGATACAGATATTGTACGCCAACTCTTCTGTTTACACCCCCCCCCCCCCCCACTCATTCATTCTGTCTGCCCATTAGCCATTGATATTAAACCAAGAAACTCATTAAAGTCGATACCATAGTTGATGCATTCTAGCAATTAGAGTGATGTCCATTTTATGATTACACAAGTTTGTTTCTTGCATTTCAAGGTCTCATGTTCCCCCCCCCCCCCCATTTTTTCGTATTCATCATGGAGCTGATTTTCTAATTTTTCTGTGAATTTAATCTAATCTTTACTGTCAAATAAGATCAAATTATAATGACATTTACTTTCTTACAGTTTGTAAACGTTTTCAAATGATAGACATAGAACAATCTAGGGGTATGGTGATATAATACATGGAAGAAAGTGTGTAGAATTCCTTGAAGCTAAAACCCTGTGTTGGGTACGCCTGAATGGTTTACGTAACACCTGGAAATGTTGAATAGAGAAGGGAAGGGAAAAGATGAAGGAATGTGGTGTAAAACAGAGAGAAATGAGAGGGTCCAATAAATAGATAAGGGCTAAAAGAAATAATAAATCTGGGGGGCGTTTCATAAAAGGACTTGTCAGATATTTTATCCGACAAATTTGCTCTCAGCCAATCAGATGCAAGGATTTCAGTAGCTTATAACAGTTGTCGGATAAAATATCTGACAAATTCCTTTCATGAAACGCCCCCCTGATAGGGACTGAATGTAAAGATGGATGATAAGGGGGAGACATTGGCATCAAATTTTCCCGCCGTCGAAGGGTTAAGGACATATCTGCGGAACTGGAATTAAGAAGTCAAAATATTATCGAAGTCCCAATGGCGCGTAAAATCGTTCCTGACGTGCGCAGCGCATCTTCCGACTCACTGCACGGGGGAGGGAAACGCGGTACGATTAAAGCGTGTTTAATCTGGAATCTCTCGGAGAGAATGTAGGTACCAAGAAGAGCTGGAAAGGAGTTCCTTTTTCTTGACATGTCTAATGGAATGAAAAGAACACCGCATCTGACACCGGAAATCATTTTATCTTCACCGCTGCTAAATGCCATTTGCATGCCCAGATTGCAGCAATGACTTTACACTCGTGACGATGTCGATGACGATGGTGATGGTGACTGTAATGTTGATGTTAATATGCTGATGATGCTGATGTTAAAACTGATGACGGTGTTGTTACTGATGATGGTGGTAACAGTGGTGCTGCTGGTGATGATGGTGGTGGTGATTGTGACGGTAATGGTGACGGGAGAAGTAACTGTAATGCTGATGTTGACGGCGATGGTAATGGTGATAGTGATTGTGATAGTGATAGTGATGATCATGGGAATGTTGATAGTGATGGTGATTTGTGATGGGGATGGTGATGGTAATAATCATGGTGATGGTGATAATTATGGTGATGGTGATGGTGATGGTGATAGTGATTGTGATAGTGATAGTGGTGATTACTGGAATAATGATGGTGATGGTGATTTGTGATGGGGATGGTGATGGTGATAATCATGGTGATGGTGATAATCAGGGTGATGGTGATGTTGATGATCATGGTGATGGTGATGTTGATGATCATGGTGATGGTGATGTTGACGGTGATGGTAATGGTAATAGTGATGGTTATTGTGAAGGTGATAGTGATGACCATGGGGATGTTAATGTTGACGGTGATGGTGGTGATGGTGATGGTGGTGATGGTGATGATGGTAATGGTGATGGTGATAACCATGATCATTAGAATGTAGCTGTTGATGGTTATATTGACGGCGATGGTGTTGTTGATGGTGATGGTGATGGTGACGGGGATAGTGATGGTGATGGTGATGGGATGGTAATAGTGATGGTAAAGTTGATGTTGATAGTGATGTTGACGGCGATAATGATGATGGTGATGGTGATGTTGGTGGTGATGGTGATGATGATGGTGATGGTGATGGGGATGTCGGTGGTGATGGTGATGGTGATGGTGATGGTGATGTCGGTGGTGATGGTGATGGTGATGGTGATGGTGATAGTGATGGTGATGGTGATGTTGATGGTGATGGTGATAGTGATATTCATGGTGATGGTGATGGTGATGGTGATGGTGATGTCGGTGGTTATGGTGATGGTGATGGTGATGGTGATGATGGTGATAGTGATAGTGATGGTGATGGTGATGAAGATGGTGATAGTGATGGTGACGTGATGGTGATGAAGATGTGATGATGGTGATGGTGATGGTGATGTGATGACGGTGATGGTAATGGTGGTGATGGTAATGGTGATAGATGATGGTGATGGTGATGTGATGGTGATGGTGATAGTGATGATGATGGTGATGGTGATGGTGATGGTGATGGTGATGGTGATGGTGATGATGATGGTGATGGTGATGGTGATGGTGATGGTGATGGTGATGGTGATGGTGATGGTGATGGTGATTTTGATAATCATGGGGATGTCGACGGTGATTGTGACGGTGATAGTGATGGTCATGATGATGTGATGGTGGTGGTGGTAATGGTGATGCTGACGCTTAGCTGAAGGTGGTGATACTGATTCCGATGCTGTGGATGATGTTGATGATCCTGGTACGGAGGAGAAGTAAAGTTGAGAGAAAAAAAGAGGAAGATTTCAAAACACACACATGCAGACACACACACACACACACACAAACACACGCACACGTACAGACGAACCCAATCACATACACACAAGGTGGATTGTCTGTTCTTAACCACTAGAAATATAATCTTAAGCTGCCCAGTTTCATCTCATCGCAATAATCAAGAGGCAAGAATATATATTCCTAGATTTAGTGTGCGGATTTAGGAATTCATCGATAAATTATATACCCCAAGAGAAAAAGAGGAGGATTTATATACAAATACTCTACTGGGAATGCGATTTTAAACTGAAGATTGGACAGGAAACGCTGTTATTTTTTACTGTCGCTTTAACAGCATTGCCAGAAGGATCGTAGACAGAAGATGATACTGTTCAAAAACAAAACAAAAAACAAGTCAGCAGTAAAAATCGATTGTTTGTTCTAGATAATTCACCTGGTGGTTTTGTTTTGTGGTTTGTACTTGTTATTTCCAGAGAGTGCTTACTAGAAGAGGGCAGAACTAATCTACTATCCTCATGTATAATGGTGATTTGCGCTTTGGGCCATACTGATTTTGCAGCTGTCATAAATCGCCTTCATTACTCGTATGCTGGAAAGGACGACTACCCCCAGAGAAGAGGAAATGTTTCTAGCCAAAACAAATAAAGCTTTTTTGTATTTAACTCTTTATACATTATGTCACAAACATTTTCAATATTGATTCGTCACTCTTCTCGTCAAAGCATTGTCTCAAAAACATTCTTTGAATGATGCACATCTTTATCGCCTCCCCCCCCCCTCCCCCTCCCCCCTCCCCCCCCCCCAAAAAAAAAAAAGGTTTCATCAACAGAACAGGTAGATTTGCGAGGGAACTATTCGCTAATTATCAAGAGGTTTAATGTTAAATTAGTGTAAAGATCCCTTAAGTCTTCAAATTAAACAATTTGTAAGAAAGATAAAATGGCTATCTAATCGTCAGACAACAATTATCGATTAGTTTTTAGGAAGCTATTATGGGAGAATACTTCTGTACTGAATATCATGATAGGGTTATATGGCCCTCAAGAGGTCTCTATATCTATGTCATGTTAATTGAAATGGTTCATAATCTAAACTAATAATGTCAAATAAGCATAATCATGACATGTTTCTTCTGGCAAGAATTAAAATCTGTGGAATAAATTTATGCCAAGGCTTTATTAGTAGAGCAAGCAAACTAGCTCATCTCAATCATGCTCAGCTTTACGGAGCTACACATCAATTACAACGGAATGCTAATGACGACGAAGTGGGTGTATACAAATCCCATGTATACTATATCCATGATTTAAAGATAAAGTTGAGTTATGCGTACGATTACATTGTGAAAGAAACTTCTGGAAGGAAGGAAAGGATAGGATAATCTAGTACCTGGGTTCTTAATTATTTTGTTACGAGGGCCAGAAATATTCTTGAAATTACGTCGCGGGCCACAGAGTATGATATATACATACAAAGACGCATGGGACTCACGAATCTTGTCCGAATACATTGTGTATTAGCTTTCTTTTTTGTTTGTTTGTTTGTTGTTTTTTTTAATTATTATTATTATTATCATTCAGCGAGCGAGCGAAGCTTGCGAGCAAAAAAAAATGACACTTTAGAATTGTGAAAATGTAATTTCGTCGTCAAAATGTGCTAATCTAGATTAGATATAAAAAAAATTACAAAGAGACCATTTCACTGCCCAAAAATGAAATGGTGGGTGACCGAATGCAGGAAAATTTTTGATATTCTCGGGGGAGAGGGCTCCAGGCCCCATCCCCCGCCACAGACGTTAATGCATAAATACCCGAATGGCTCATCTAAGGACGGTTAAACGATTTTAGAATACACCCTCCTTATTTTTTCTTTGTTTGATTTAAAAAACAAACAAACCCAAACTATAATAATATGTGGTACCGTAGGGCAGGGAACAGATAAATATGATACGCTATTTGCGAGCGAGCAAAAAATTTGATACTTTAATTACCAATAGTTAGGATGATATATTATGTATCAACATAGTTCTTAAAACAAGATTTTTTTCTTCTTACTCAGATATTTTTGGCGGGCCGCATGAAATTGTTTCGCGGGCCACAAGTGGCCCGTGGGCCGCACTTTAAGAACAGGGGATCTAGTACATACGACTTCAAGTATACTGTGAGATTTTGAAATCATCAAAATGACACGAAATTTACTAAATCATTCACTGCACACATAAATGGATGTATGGGACTACACACACATGTGGCATGGAAGTTTGGTCCAAACATTTTCCCTGTTTTTTCGTTATATTTCGAATACGAGGGCATTTGAAGAGCACTCCTTTTCATTTTAAAGGGACATTTCTTCTACCAAATTCTTCCAAACTGATATTTAAAGAATGAGAAAGCTCACAAATTATTTTTCACCTTTGCCAGAACTCAATCTTCTCTTTAAACCATGAAATGTACACTTGCGTCAACGTATGCAAATTAGTACTTTATTATGCGAGATATCTCATTGGCAAGATTATGGTTATGGGCATTTCGCCATTTTTTTGCAGCATAATAACACCATAAAAAGCCCACTTGTAATCGATTTCTCCCCATTTAAAGAGTTTTCTGCTTAGCAGATTTGTAGTGCATTTGCTTAATTCCCCTTTGAGAATTCTCTGTAGAACGATGCCATAACTGAGATTGATCTCTTTTTTTTTAAGGATCAGAAAACCTTTTTTCTGATATCCATTTCCTACGGGAAAAAAAGTACGCTACCTTACAATTTATCGTGTTATTTCAAGATTAGACAACATGAATTGCGGGATCTTAAATCCCAAGTACGGTATCTTCTAATTCCCATAATTAGATTTCTTGTGTTTCGTTGATTTTAGCTGACCTTTAGCAAATCATCAATAATGTTCTAAATAGCTGCAACGGTTGAGTTATCAAAAAAATGGTAAATGATTTAGATGACTGATCATCAGCAAAGAGGTTTAGTGACGTGTGGTTAAACTAGTCACTAAAAAGGGGTATGTGAACTCCCCCCACCTCCCTCACACCTCCATATACTTAACCATGCAGGAAATCTGTTTATTGCGTCGAGAAATTTGAATTCTTACCATGTTTGGAGAATACTTTTCTCTGGAGTTTTATTTCATGCTCTTACAGGCTAATTGTGATTCCCTTTAGCTTATTCTGTCCGACAATCCCCCCCCCTTTTTTTTTTCTTCCCCTCTCCCTCTCTCTCTTTCTTTTCTTTTCTCTCTCTTTCTATATAAGAAGAAAAGAGTTTCTAGCGACGCCAATGAGTGTTTTCATGTCTCGAAGTCAATAATATTTTTGAAATTGTCTTAATCAATTCAATTCATTCATTTCACATCTCTTATTGAATAAGTCAGAAATATGCAACATTGCAAGGAGATAAACAACAAAACAATAAATATTAGACTTTTAAAAAACATGATGATCACGTAGTGGAATCTCCGACCCGAAAGAACAGCAGCTGGACCTGGGATTTATTTTTGTCGATAAACCTATAGACGTCAAGAAATTGTACGAACGAATGAGATAATTAAAAAGCTAGACCTACATCTTAATATACACCATTTCAAGAAGTGTAGTATGGTCTGTCTCCGTTTATCGCATTAATGCAAACAGAAAAGGCAATATTTCATGTATATCTAAATCATCCATTAGCCAGAATGGCTGAAATCTATATGGTGCTTTGAGATTAACGGAGGGTGCCCGATTTAGATGTGTCTCGTTTTAATGTGTCATATGTCTGACTGATACCAGCAGTGGTTTTCGTAACTCTGATCACACAGTCTCGTCTAATAACAGTTCAGACTTATCCAGTACACTACCATATATCGGAGTAGAAAAGATATCCCTATTCGTCATGAATATGAGAAAATGGTTCATATTCCAGGCTGATGGGCACGAGGAAAAGAAATATATCAAGTTTAGTCGGTTTTCAAATTTCTTTTTTCTCTCCATACAATCAAATAAAGAGTTGTAATTCCATCCAGCAGAAAATTAAGTGTGTAAAAGTTCAGGATCGTGTTTCATATAACATACTTTTGCGATCTGGATTGATTACAATAGATTAAGTAGAAATAAGTCATTATTCTTTTTTTTTCTAATATTATTACCGTATTCAACCACATTAATTCATTCTAGATAAAACTAGATTATGCGTTATTTATTACGACATATTCGGTTTGTATGTCCCGCTTCACGGATGTGGCCTGAATCATATCTAGAAGATTTATGTTTTTTTTTTAATAAAATGCATTTTCAGCTGTAGGTTTAGGCAGCGGCTGGTCATAATTATCATCAGATTGGTATAAATTGGTATATTTAAAATGAAATTTATTTTGTAAATTTAGGCACATCTTCTGACGTGCATAGTTGGGTAGCAGAATTATAGGAGAGAGACTCGTTTGTTCACCTGTGCTACGAGATGGGGAAGAAAACAGACCAATTTCAAATCCTGTTATCCCTCCGGCAGTTCATTAACCATTTGTGACGTAGATTTCCCTTCCTGGTTACTGCTCTTCAGTAAAGACATAAGCTTCTTTGAATGTATCTAAATCAAGCCAAATTATCCTTCCGTTCATACTTGAGTCGAGTCATTAAAGTCTATTGGCTTTTTGATGCCCGTACATTTTGTAGGTTAACTTGAATCAGCTTCGACGTCGGATATAGACCAGACGTTCTGCTATCGATTTTCAGAAAACAAACGACTCTACCGATCAGGAACAAACAATCCGCTACACAAATGGGGGAAAAAGACTCATTTTATACAAGCCATTCAGAACACATACAATAGCATATAGGTGCATAAAAGCTCCAATAAGATTTTGATACTTTTAAAACTTAATATAAACGAGAAAAAAAAAATTGTACGCTGATTGAGGCAAGTAGAGTTGACCACCAGGAAATGAAAATATTCCCAAAGGACTTTGCATAACTGATGCATAAAATATGCACTCACTGCTGTTACATATCAACAATTCGTAATTATATATAAGGGAGATTTTCTTTATCTGATTCTATGAAGTCCCAAAATACATGACCTTTTTTGGCGAATCTCCATGCTGAAATCCTTTACCAAAAATGACTTCCATAACATAATATAAGAGATAATGTATTCTATAATAAGACAGGTAGGACTGTCGTCTCCTGATCGCGGAAAACATTTCGTGATTTATGAATTACGGACGTTTTTTTTTTTTTTTTTTCGTTTTTTTTTTCTTTCTTTCTTTCTTTTTTCGCAATGGAACATTCTAAGTTATCACGCCATTTATTCCTTACTATACAAAAATAACGCAAAAATGCAATCGCATACATTAAAGTTGCATATTGGGCTTCTATACAAACCTTAATGGGTGCTCATAAATTCATTCTCAATATCAAAATCTGAGTAGGTCAGGCAGATTACGTCACTTGCGCGTACTCTGCTGACCAGTATAAGTGCATTGCTATACTCAGACACGTCAGAAGGGTTATATCAATGAAGCAATATCATTCCAATGCATATATTGAATGTCCCCTTATGCGTTCTCTATTCCTTAACTACACAAACGGAAATGCACTTACCATAAAGTGCAATCATTACAAAAGGATTATTACTATGATTTTCTGCGCATTAGCCCTTATATATTGGTTTGTGCATTTTCTTCTGTGATATGATTATTTATATGATTATTTTCAATTATTTTTTTTTCTTTGGAATATCACTTTAAAATTCATACTCATTGGCTTTACTGACTGGGATTCTTTTAATGCGGTATCTGATTTATTGTTCTCAGATCCCTTTAGGAATGTTTTAAAGTATCACATTTCTTTATTACGCTTTACAAGAAAGGGTTTCATAATGATATCATCTGAAAACTATATGTGCAGTGTATGCAATTTACATCTTTCTTTTTAGAATATGATTATTCATTCATGTGATAGCCAATGAATATGATTCTGGGTCAAGTGACGCCATATAATGGATAAAACTGCTTCATAGCTAGCAGCAAGCATTCATCTAGCGCTTATAAAAATTAATTGATCTCATGTTACATCCTCATATCGATAGGGCAGCAGGGTACTTTCCCATCACATTTGCAAATACTCCTCGATTAGCAATATATTTCAAAACAAGCTCATTCATGGCCAGTCATTGATATCACAAAGAATAATGATAATAGTAACTGTACCGTAAAACGGGGTGAATAGGAACTTTTTTTTTTTTTTGGAAGCGAATAATGCTTTGTTTCAACATCAGTATGGTTTTCGCAAAAAACATAGTACTAAATTGTCTCTGATTAATCTCGCAAATACACTATTGCAATACTTAGATGAAGGCAGAGTAACATTTGGTATCTTTATTGACTTTCAAAAGGCCTTTGATAATATTAACCATAGAATTCTCCTTTAAAAAATGTCACATTACGGAATCCGTGGAATAACTCTGAAATGGTTTGAAGACTATTTGTACAAACGATCCCAGTTTATACAATACAAGGATGAGATGTCTTTAAATTTGAATATAACATGTGGTGTCCCTCAAGGCTCTGTTCTTGGTCCAACATTATTTCTAATTTATATAAATGATTTACCTAACTCCACAAACTTTTTCAATTTCAGATTATTTGCTGATGATTCGAACCTGTTTCATACCTTTGACACTAAACAAAAAGAAATTGACTTAGAACTGATAAGTGAAAATTTAGAGAAGGTCCAGGAGTGGTGTAATGCAAATAAAGTCACAATTAACTTACAAAAAACAAATTACATGGTTATAAAATCAAAAGGTCGTGCAATACATCAGAAAGGATCTGTGAGAATATCAGGGTCAGACATTAGTGAGGTATCTGTTGCACCATTTGTAGGCATTCAAATTGATTGTCATCTTTCTTGGAAAGAACATATTCAGAAAATAAACAAGTGCATGCGCAAAAAAGTAGGCATTCTGTTTAAGTTTTGTTCCAAAGAATATACTTGTGTTATTATACAAGACTTTTATACAGCCTCACATCTCTTATGGAATAGAGGTGTGGGGGAGTACTTACAAAAGCAATCTAAATTGTATATATATTTGTCAAAAAATGGCAATGAGGGCAATCACTTTCAGTCCGATTAGAACAGACTCAAAACCTCTTTTCCAAAGCCTAGGAATACTAGATATTTTTCAACTCCATGAACTTTTCGTATCAACATTTATGTATGACCTGGTGAAAGGTATATTACCACACTCATTAGGAAATTATTGTCAGATCATACAGCACAGATATGCAACTTACTCTGTGTACCAAAATGTAAGACAAGGCAAGGGCAGTTTAGCCTTTCGTTTGTTGGAACAAAGCTGTGGAATAGTCTTCCACATGAAATCAGATTTACATCTTCAAGGTCAGCTTTTCGTAGACAACTTTCAAGCAACCTCCAGTGTAATTGATGTGAGCTTAAAACTCAACTATTATAGTACTTCATTCATCACATGCATTTACTGGTGATTTTTATAGCTTAGGATTAAGCTTTAATGTTTGTTTATTTGCATCTCTTTTAATGTTTGTTTATTTGCATCTCTTTTTATTCTTCTATTTATCTATTCATGTTCTGTACTCTGTAATACTAAATTAGCTACACATGACTGTATACTTCATACAAGTGATAGTGAATCTTAGTTGCATAAAAATTGATTCTTTTTTAATCAAATTTTATTTTTTGTAATTATAATTTGAAAATGAAAATTCACTGCTTTTGATATTTTTTTTTTCTCTCTCTGCAAGAAATGTAAACTATAAAAGCACGGTATTGTCTTTTAATATTTGTGAATACAAGATGAAATTGAAATGTTGATATAAAGAAAATAACAAAGCAAGCATCTTGCCAAAAGAATGGAACTAGGCTCGACTAGCACTTGTGCTAACTTCTAGTTCCAATTAGCAACTTTATCTTAGTATAAATAGTGCAACTGTATGACATTCAGTTAAGTGTAATCACGTACTCGATTATTCATTGATCTACAAACATGACTACATATTATTGTATATACATTTATATTTATCTCATGTAGATAAGTACTTTTTTATGTATTGTATATGTATTCATTTTACAGTATTACTCTTTATATTATTGATTATACTGTCATTTATGTGATATGTTGTTAATAAACTCAAACTCAAACTCAAACTCAAACATTTTGCCTTACAACATTTTCATTAAATTGCCAGTGCAAATGATTTGGCGCGATAAAATGTCCATTCATGTTTTCTTTCTATTCGCATATAAAAGAAATTCCATCAATATCAGATGTAATTCGTATATGGAATTTTGTGGCTTTTCCTATTCATCCCAACATAAGAACAGAATCTAAAATAATATGCTTTAAACTGTTATTTGTATACTGAGAAATTTAAATGGATTGGGGAAGGGGTTCGGATTAAATAGATATTTGAAAAGTCAATGGTTCCAGGAACATCGGAATGTATTATCATAAATGTAAATTACAAAGGCCGATCTTTGAAATTACTACAGGCATCAAAACGGCACTGTGTATTAGCGATACGTGAATTTGTTTTAATATTGTTTGTATTGTGGCTATAGAGCTGCTTGATTACAGAAATGACAGGGAAACGCAGGCATTGCATATGTATAATATCATTGGCAGTAAAAAATTGCTGTTGGGTCATTGGAGAGGGGGCGATGGGGGAGGGGAATCATTAAACTAATAATTTGATTTTTCGTACTTCTAATGAACGTAATGGCCCCCATGAGTATTTAATGGATAATCCCATTCGGAACGTGTGTAGACTGTATTTAGATGATTTAATAACTTATTGAGTGAAATAATATTTGCCGAACTATGCCAGACAGGGTGTCGGGCTTCTTAAGCAAGGGGTCTGGAAAATGACTGTTCTAAGAATGCCGTGAGTTTTCAGGCTTTTCCATTATTCATATCTCGATCTGTATCTAAAATATCATTTTTACTGTGTCTGTGGTACATGTGATTATGTATTAAGGTGCTTAAAGTAAGTTGTGGAATCATGAAGTATAGATCATAATTGCTTTTAGTCTGTTCTTATCAGCTAGAGGTATATGGTACACAACGAAAATAAATTAGATGAGTTTGCATTATAAATTGAAAATGAAATTAACCAATAACCCCTGTTTTCCTATTCACCCCGTTTTACGGTACGTGTTTATAGTTGTCTTCATGGATTTTGTTGTTGTTGTTGTTGTTGTTTTGCTTTGTTTTATTTTTTAAAAGAAGTTAGTTTTCTTGTATTTATGTGTTATCCTATTGCGTTTTTTGTTCCACTCTTGTTTTTATGTATTACGCACCGCACAAAGCAGTCAAGTATACCAATTGTCACAAAATTGTGTGACTCGATTTTGATTTATTTGTATTTTTGTTTGTTGTTGGGTTCTTTTGGTTTGTGTTTTGTTGTTGTTTTGTTTTTTTTGTTTTTTTTTTTGTTGTTGTTTTGTTTTGTTTGTGTTTGTTTGTTTTTTTTTTTTTTTTTTTTTTTTTTTTATTGCTTCCTTTCTATCTTTTCCCCCTCAAAACTGAATCATGTAAAAGAAAGAAAAAGCGAATCACACTGCAAATTGAATCACAAATGAATTTAGAGGAAGGCGAAGGAAGAGAAGAAAAAGAAGGAAATGAAGAAAAGGAAAAGACGGGATATATAGGCTAATGGCGGTTGTAATTGAAGGAGAAGGTAGCAGCTAATCCTCCAGGTCAATATTCTTCCGTTGACCGTACGGATTTTTGTTTTCACACCTACAAATACAAGGTGACTGATCCGTCTTGAATTCACTGAAATAAGGTGTCAAATAAATATAATTATATTCCTCTCTCTCTCTCTCTCTCTCTCTCTCTCTCTCCGTCTCTCCTTATTTCCGTCTCTTCGTCTCACCAACCCCTCCCCCCCCCCTCTCTCTCTCTCTCTCTCTCTCTCTCTCTCTCTCTCTCTCTCTCTATATATATATATATAGGTCTACATTATACATATTCTTCTCCAATTCCGAGCATCTCCCTCTCTCTCTCTCGCTTCCTCTCTTATCCCCCTTTCTCTCTCTTCTTTCTCTCTCTTCTCTCTCTCTCTCTCTCTCTTTCTTTTTCTCTCGTGTATATTTTTTAATATATTTCTCCCTGTTTTAATCTACATCAGTTTTTTGCCAATTTTATATCCCTCGTAGACACTTTTGAGACAATCATTTTAAATCAATCGAATAAAACAGTTTGCAAAGACAATGATTTTTGCTTTTAAGTGCAGAGACAAGAGAACGGTTTCTACTTACACCCTAATCCACCGAATTGTATTCCAACCTTTTAGTATTTCGAGTAGGATAAGGGCAGGTTTTACATGCTCGAAGTATATTGCGCACAACACGTTTAAAGGAAATCGAGCTATTAAACTCGACCGACATGTAAAACACGCGTTCTGTGAACCCGGGTCTGTGAACTTGATTTTCACACAGTTCTCTTTAATTTTTCTGTACTTTGTTGGTCCAAGCCGCATGATAAACGATTTGTAATTTACTTAACCCACTGCCTACGTTAAAGTTTGCTCCTGTATCAAGCCTGTGGGAATGAGATTATTCAGTGGTCAATGGCTTAAACCCAGTTTCTCTTGAAATGGAATTCCACCACCAAAATATCCTCACATTACAGAATGAATAACGTGTGAAGACTGCGAAGTGTTAATCGAGACCTTCTCGTATCGCACTGGGACCCGTCCACAGCAATTTCACACCTGGTAAGACACATACCCAAGTCCCACCAAAGAGCCTGACATAAGACTGACAAGGGACCGAATAACTAAATTGCATTACCCCCTGGTGGTCGGTTTGGAATCGGTGTGGAGTGGGTTTGCCGGTGTGATGGACAAGCATACAACCGTAACTCAAGAGTGAAGAAGAAATAACAAGATTAAAAATAATCCTAACTCCAGATTGATTTGGACCTTACGAGGTTTGACATTGACCCGTAACCATAGATAAAGTTGAGTGCTGGTCATGAGATTGAATTGTGAAAGAAACTGTCTCAAAGCAATTGGGAAAGGTTGATTATATAGCAAATAAGAATTAGTGTATGGTGTAAGGTCTTGGAATCAGCAAAATTATAAGAAATTGACTCAATCCTGCTGAGAGTCACATGCACTGCACACAGAAACGTGTATATGGGACTACACACAAATGTTCGGCCCGAACATTTCAGCTGTTTCTCGTCATATTTTGAATGCATTTGAAGAGCAATCCTTTTCATGGGACATTTCTACTATGAGAATCTTCCAAACTATCATAAAAAGAATGAGAAAGCTCACAAATTATTTTTTTAACCTTTCCCAGAACTCAAGCTTCCCTTTAAGCAGAAAGAATAAAGGCATCGAATATATTCTCCTTATATCTTAACATCTTTAATTCGCATTCACGAGATCAGGTTATGAGGTATTTCAAGCTATCATAATATACATGTAGCTACATTAGTATGTTGCACATATATCCATCGCAACATGCCCAAGGAATGCTCAAGGCGCATATAAAGTAGTAATATTACCCTAGATCATTATCCTCCATGAGGAGCTAACTGCATTCACGGAATAACTTCCTACCAGGTACCCATTTACTACACCTGGGGAAGAAAGTGGCAAATCTATAGACAAGATTGACTTCATATCTTTGATTGTTTCGTCTTAATGATTTAGTGAGATGTGGTTTTGTTTGAAGAGCGGTGGTTAAGTTAATACTCTTAACTTTACTAATAAAGTCGCTTGGCGTATCCGACGTAGGATTTTGATTGCTTGAAGGCTAACTAGAGAAGAAAAATGATACAAGGTCTACGGATATTCCAGACATATTTTGCCCCTATCTACATTTCAAATTTTATTTGCCCCTGCAATTATCAATCTCTTGATACGCCTCAGGGCTTTATTCATTCATATAATTCATATTCGAGTATATATCCTTTTTATTATTATTATATTTTTGAATGACCATTTACAATGTAATAATTATCCTGATTCAAAACGGTTTGGCTTGAAGTTCCGCCCTCGCAACAAACAGGTCAATCCAGGCAAACATTTAAATCTTTTTTCTTTCTTTTTTTGAACAACTTTCATTCATCGCTGATGGGCAGAAAATCTAGGCCTGGTATAAAATGGATAGAGTGGATTGGATCAACTCAGTTCTATTGTACATTTAAGAAGCTGAATCGATTAGAAGGACCACTGCGTATATCGCATGTTCTAACTGTACACCTCCAAACCTGTTGGATTATCGACTGGATATAACCGAAGTAAGAATGGAATGGATGCTTGAAAACTATCGATAGCTCTTTTATATAGGACTTCGGGCTCCCCAAGAAGAGGGATATCGGAGCTGGATCACTGAGGATAACATTTTTGTTTGTTTGCACGTGATCTGATTTTTCTGGCCTGAGGGAGAGGTGTGACTGCATGTATGTGCTCTTGCTGCAAGAATTATCATTGATTAAAGAAGATTTTCCTTCAAACATCAGGTTTACCCTAAAGTCATGTGAGCCAGTGTGTTGTGGGTTTTTTTTTTTTTTTTTTTTCCGTTTGTTTTGGACGCTATTTCCTCGCTTCAGGGATTGGACTGCCTGTTTGTGCTCATGCTGCCATGTAAGCCAATGTCTCTATTGTTTAGTTTTCTTTACTTCTTTTTCTGACTTTTGAAGGGGTGTGGTCGGGTAAAGGTCTTTAACCGATGGGTCCAGGGATCTCTCATGCGAAGGCGACAAAATAACAAATAAACAAATAAAAAGAGTAAATGGTAAGCTGTTGTGTGCTGGGGTTTCTACAAACCTCTGTGGGGTTGCTGTACTATTCGCTTTCTGGCAGATGTTATCACCTTGCCAGGTTTATATCCCATTTCCATTGCACTGCAACAGTAATATAACACCCAAACTTTAATATAACATCACCATAAATAATATGCAGCTACTAAAATTTTGTGAGGAAAGAGTGTTTATTACTTGCAATGTGAGAAAGAAGTTGACCTACTTTAATAGTTTCACATCTAACAAAGATGTGTCATTTGGGAATTTATCTTTTCCTTCCATTAATAACATGCAGCTATCTCGGTAAGCTGGCTATGTAGTAGTGGACTTAGTGTAGCGGAGATCGAGAGGAGTATGATAATAACTTGACAGGGGTTTGATAATAATTTGAATATTTCCGAGCAGTTTGTGGCGAAGTTTGAAGGTCTATAATACATTTTTACTTAAAGATGAACGACATCATTGTTATAACCAAATGACTTTATACCAGCAAAGTCTCCTTCATCTGACCGCGCCATTGCGCATGAGCATGAATATGGTAGCAAGTGGTTTTTTTCGCTACAATAGCAAAACAACCCATCATAATTATGTGTCAGTTCAGATTGGTTACATGAATGTACTTTTAAAACTTGACCCATACCAACGGTAAATATGTCTTTATGGTCGGCCAGTGGTGAACCACAAGAGATGAAAGTACCATGACAGAGAGGTGAAATTACTGAGAGGTCTTTTTAATAAGCTTCATTGGCCCGCAACGTATTGTTTTTAAGCAAAGAGCTTATATTTTATTGTGGAGAATTAACCCTGCGATACTTACCTCGTATATGGGGCATGCATAAATGTGATTGAGTTACGAAATTCACACCTGTGGTCCCTGTCTAATAGAAACTATGGATAGAATGTTGAGCTTTTGGGAGATAATGTTTAAGCATGCATACTCCTGAACATTTCTCACTTTTTATTACTTTATACAGTTTTATTTGGTTATTTTTTCCAAGTTGACTACAATTAGAAACAAATATAAAAACAAATATTTGAATATCATATATAACCTAAAGCTGACGGCTTTTGTGTAGATGATTAGATTTAATAAGACAACAGTGTGTGTGCTCTATACATCTTGTGTTCGGATAATTATGTATCCACACAGATAACAATTGAAAGCTTTACCTATTTCGGGAAGACGAGGGTCTCACATGAAACGTAGATTCACTTTTTTAATGCTTCAGTCTTCGGTTATCATTTCTCTCTTTCAACCCATGGCATTTCAAACTAGTAAAGAATACATGAATCTCGGTTAAGTGCAGTGATTCAACACCTCTATAGACCGGCCTACTTTGTGTTTCGAGGTCGTCGTCACGAAAGGTTCTCAGGGGATGCAGAAAAAGAAGAAACATCGTTAAGACAGAGAGAAAAAGAAACATGGGGGGAAAAGAGCTTTGCTTCTGGCGTGCTCCGTCATAAAATGCAATCAATAGAGCGCAGTATAACACAATTAGGAACGATCAGAGCAGGCTAAACGTGTGTCAACTTGCAGATTGGCGCGCTGATGTGTTTATGAAGTCAAGTTGGAAATTGGCGCCTGAACTCTCGGGCGCTTTATCGGTAGATCACACGGTGGAAATGCCGATAGGTTGTGAGGTTTGGTTTGATCTCATGAAACTCTTGATCTTCGGCTCATGTAGAATGGAGAAATATGTGTCAATCCGTCTCCAGGTTAAGTTCATTCATGAACGGATATGAAATTGGAACATTCGCTTATCATGCTTATGGTCCTTTGGATTTCTACGAAAGATGAGCATGATTGATTGCCCGAAGTGATATCAATGTATTACAACAGCGAAATGAATATTATTACACAAAAAAACGTTTCCAGAGGACTTTCATGCTAGAGTCAAGCTTTTCTTCCTTTTAGGATTAAGCATGAACACCTTATAAATGGACACTCGGAGAACTTTAAATTCATTTACAACTATAATAAATATCATATGAACAAAACGAAGAAACTTTAATACAAAAGTAAACTAAATTTTCTCTTCAGAATTTCTTTCTTTTTTTTCACTTCAACCTTTATCGCAAAGTATGTTCGTGTAATGAGCAACAATGGCATCGATGACAAGCGCTGTGAAAAGACAGCTGAGTTTGCAAGAGCGCTAAGTCAACTAAATTATTGTATTGCATTACATTGTAACCCAATGTAACTAAATGAACAAAAACACAGTGAGTTTGTCAGTCGATAATTAGCAACCGACTGTCTGGCGGCAGATGAGAATCTGTAATGTTTTGACGAATGTGGAGAGACTTGACTCAACGATAAAACGTTGCAGTTTATGATTTTGAGCAGCTGTATAAAGATAATGAAATGAGAATTACACTATTGTATTAGTTTACAAATCATGAAGTGCATGATTATCCGTATGAGCCTCACATGAATGCCAAGAACATCAGTCTTTATCATCATCATTAACACCTTCATGATTATCATTATCATTACTATTATCATCAGCATCATGGTCATCATCATCATCATCGGAAATTGTTACAATTGAATTTATTTCCTCTTATGATGCTGTTAGTATTGCACTTACATCACGAACGACCTTACTTATAAATTTACGACATTTTTCTTTAAAAATGCATTTACGATATGACTCCTTATCCGCAAAGTATATCATGTCTTCCCAAATCTCCAGTTTTCGTCGACAGGCGATATAGTGATTGAGAGGAATTACGTGAAATAATAAGCTTAAATTGTTTTGTCCTTGCCCTTGGATTAGTCTTCATCTGATGTATCATGATAATTTTCTTCCTCCTCTTCCAATTTATATAACCTCCGTAAATAATGGAACGTTTGTTTTTCCTTCGCAGAATAATCAAATTGGAGAAAAGTGCACAGAGCTCCGTCTTTGATAACAAGCTTACATTATTGTATATAATTAACCCTTTCAAGACAATTGACCACATTTTGTGGTTTGGCTCAATAACTTTTGATCCAGAGCTCTAAAAAATATACCAGATGCACGAGTAGAAAGAGCAAAATTTTCTGCACACACTATGTCCATTTTTATTGCATATTCATATTGCGTTTGATGCCAGGAATTTTAGAAACAAGATTAAGCTTTGAGATCCTTAAATTGGCAACACATTGAGAGGTTTAAAATCATTGTTTTTCATAAAAATTGGCAATTTCTTTCAACTATTCAACAAATTTCTAACCATGTATATTGTTTTCAAAGACATTACACCTTATTTGAACCATGTAGCACTATAAGAAAAATATTATTGTTGCCAATTTGAAGAACAAAATGTGATAAATTTAGCCCTGAAATAATCCCTGTCCTGAAAGGGTTAACATCATCGGTCTTTCTTTCATGTTCACTCTATTCATCGCGCTTTCTGGTAGTATTGTAGGGAGTACTGTGGTATATTAGTGAAGACTCTCATAATGAGAGGGCCTGGGTCCGATCCTTGCTCAGTGCTTACATCCATGGACAAGGTTCTTTACTCACGTTTGTCCCTCTCGACCCAGGTGTTAAATGGGTACCTGGTGTGATAATAATTACAGTGCCCGCAGGAAGAGATAAAGGTACCTGGGTATCCAGATAACACCATATTATATGATATAATTATTATTATATATTATAATAATCATTATTTTTATTAATATAGCAAAAATAGTTACTTCTTCTTTTTCCCCATTGTTTCCTTTTTTTATTTTTGGAGGATGGTCTGTTTGAGTCGAGTCAAGTGAGTGAAAAACTAGATCACGGTGCTCCGCATAAATGCTATCTCTGTTGTGAGGAGAGGTTGTATAAGCGGTACATGCCACCATGATACAACCAACAAAACAGCTTACATAACTGCCAACCTCTAGGGCTTAATCACAGCCAGACTCCCCGCCCACAGAGGCTTTCGTTTATGTCACGCGTGCATGTTGATCTCGACAAGGAAATACTCAATTTCTGTTTTAGCTTTTCATGATCACCATGATTATGCTCAAATCTGTTAAAGTGTGGATAAATTCGAAATCTTTGCATCATGTACATTGACCTTTGAAAGAATTAGCTGCATATCGGCGTCTTTTGAAAACTTACAAAACACGCTTCTGATAAACTATTACAGATGAACAGAAATATTAAATCGATTCGACAAATCAGTGTATTTTTGCAGAATAAAAAAAAAATATTTTATTTCAATGATGTTGTTCATCTCTGTGACAGATCCAATGAGTCCCCAGGGGCACGTTACCAATTTCTTTAATTCCCCCAACCGACAAGAACGTTTGCTGTTGTTGTTGTTGTTGTTGTTGCTTTCGTCGATGATGATGATGATGATGACGATGATGATGTTGTTGTTGATGTTGTTGTTCTTGTCGAATACTTTGGACACACAAGATTGGACATTTTTCACTTAAAAGCAGTCCAGCTGTGGCTTTTTTCCGTTTCAATTTTACGAAAAATACGCGTCAAGTCGATCGGAATAAAAATCATATTCGAGATCCAGTCTGAAATGATCTGTCCGGACAACCAAAATGTCCGTACACACAACAAAAGGATCTGCATCTACACCTTATTTTCACCCCCCCCCCCCCTCTCTCTCTCTCTCTCTCTCTCCCTCTCAGTTTCTCTCTCTCTCTTTCTCTCTCTCCTTCTCTCTCCTTTCTCCCTTTCTTTCTCTCCTTCTCTCCCTTTCTCTCTTTCTCTCTCTTTCTCTCTCTTTCTCTCTTTCTCTCTTTCTCTCTCTCTCTTTCTCTCTCTCTGTTTGCCAGTGTACTTGCCAATTCAGTCATTCATTGCCCTCAAACAGTGAGTCCGTCATCATTAGGTAACAGATATGGATTTTTTTTTTTCGATTTCCAATCAAAAACATGGTCCGAAAAGAGGTGATTGAATCGACCATCGTTTTATGAATATGCTCTCAGCTGAGACAGGTGGTCAGAAAGGATAGCCCTTCATTTACCCGGTACGTATCGTTTACATGAACATAATCATAATGGTTATAAAAAAAAAAATGCGAGGCTTCGCTTCCAAACTGAGTAGCTGTTGCATGTTTTTATGTTTGTGCAGCAGTCGTGTGTAATAGTCAGGTAATAGTTTGTTAACTTTGTTTAACCACATCATGTCCAATGGAATGCTATGGCAAGCATAGTGGTTTCGATAGTAACATGACAAAAATCACTATTTACTCTGCAAAGATATATCAGAATAAAACCTAAAGTTATATAGAGCAGCCATATAGATATAATGGTATAATTTTATTGACATATCAAGCTACGGTCACAAATGTTCGTAGGAACGATGCGTTCGTAAGAATCTCACTGTTCATACGAATTCCGGAGTTCGTAGAGATTCGTAGATGGGGCATAGATTCTTACGGCCTTCTTACGAAGTTCGTACGAACGCCGTTTAATTCGCAAGAACAACTTAAGACCTTCTTGAGAAACAAAGTGATTTTTCGGTTATACAATGGCCCTGGAGTTCGTACGTTTTTCGTAAGAATGCCTTGAGTTTTTCTTTCGTCAGACTTACGGCCATCTTAAGATTTTTGTTGTCGTAAGATGGTCGTACGTGCAACTCACGGCACTCTCAAGTCATTCGTAAGAAGATCTTACGGATTTTCGTGTATTTTGTAGGGTTGCAAAAAGGCGCTGCCGTGTACTGTCGAAAATTCTCTGATTGTTGAAAGTCATCCTCCCTAAAACTCAACAATTGCACAGAATGTGTACCTACGCCTTACGAACGCCTTACAAACGCCAAGGGTCGTTCGTAAGAGTGCCGTACCAATCTCCGTTCGTAAGGCGTTCTTACCAACGCCGTAAGAGCCCTCTATGAACAACTTAAGGCGTTCTTACGGTCATCGTAAGAATTTAAGGCTTCTAGAATTGTCTCTCGACCTTACAAAATCTTGTGTGGTTCTTACGATGTTCTTACGACGTTCGTACGGCCGCCTTACGAAGAGGGGGTTTCGTAAGACGTTGAAAAAAATCTTGGACAAGACCATCGACCAGGCTGCGGACTTACGAACGGTCTACGAGCGGTCTACGAACGCTGGTTTCCTACGGCCTTCTTGAGAAGATCTTACGAAATGGTCTAATAATCGTTCGTACGGCGTTCGTAGCATTTCTTAATTGAATTTGTGACCGAGGCTTTACGGTGGATAGTTGAAAACGATCCAACCCATTATAACAAGCCTTTATTAAATTTTACAGATTTTTCTTTTCTTCTTTTCTAAGGGAATATGTATTCCATTTTGAGCTTTGAAATTAAATGTCACATAATTTTCGAACTAAAAAAAATGACTCTACTCCGAGTACTCTTTTTTTTTTTAACCGTTGTACATCTGGGGCTTCGTTATCAAAATATGAGTAATGGAATGCAAGATTTGTTTTAACAAATATTCCCATTTTGAAAAGTATCCAAATTGAAACCATAATGGTTGCTTCATATATTTTGAATATATATATATATGTATATATATATATATATATATATATATATATATATATATATATATATATATATATATATATATATATATATATATATATATATACATATATATATATATATATATATATATATATATATATATATATATATATATATATATATATATATATATATATATATATATATATATATGTATTCAAAATATATGAAGCAACCATTATGGTTTCAATTTGGATACTTTTCAAAATGGGAATTTCCCGTTTTACTGAATTCCTTTTATACAATTGAGCTGCTGCAGGTATTTATTTTCCGTCACTACCGGAACTCAAGATGACCTTTAACGTAACAATACAAACGTTTATTACTGATTAAATATATGCGTTATTGCTCATAATTCTAGAGCACATTTTAGCAATGAATAGTATACACATCGCCCACTCATCCACGTTTTGCTCGGCCACGTTGCACTCGTCCTTCTCTCACTGGAGGTTACAAAAGGTGTGGGTATTGCACGAGTCCTTCGTATCTGAGGTCCTAATTGGAATCCCCAGATGTGATTTTACCCGATAATTGCGGGAGAGAAACACTTTTTAATGAACCACCGGTTCCCCCCCCCCCCCCCCCCCCCAAGGTTCACCGGCTTCTAGGAAGTCAATTCCTTGAATATATAACGAATGATTATGTAAAATGAACGGTGTAAACGTGTCTAAATTCTCATTATCGCTGCGTTCTTAATCACGACTACCGTGCTAAATATTCTCCCCCCCCCCCCCCCATCAAATAGCGAAACATTTTTTTTTTTTTTTTAAGAGAGGGGGGGAAAGAAGGAGAGAGGAAGGAGAGGAGGAAATTAAACATAAAAAAGGATGATTGGACCCCCGTTCTCCCCATGATTGATGGGCTTGAAAATTCATATTTCATCCTTCTATTAAGATCAGTGCCCCCCATGATTCCAACCCCCCCCCCCCCCAATCGATTGACCAAAGCTACACCACTGAGTATACGCGTTTTGAGATCAGTCACGTATCTGTCATATGTGTTATACGTGGCCGATGTCTGTTTCTGTGCCGACGTAAACAGCAATATGAATGGATATGGAATTAATCCTCGAATATATATCAATATGATATCACATTTTTAGATTGTAGAGCCGAGTTGAATAGACCTCTCAATTTGTTCAGTCCTTAGGCCGTGCTATGTGGGGTGTCAGCTCCCCTCGTCATCCATTTCCCAAATTTTGCCCAAATTTTTGATTTTCATAATATTGTAGTCATAGATGTGTCAAAGCCAAAGTTTCCAACGACATCAACAGTTGTATCAAATGTAGCTATGTCTGCCTGCCGTGTATAGAACGAATTTCGTTCCCTTTCACTGTGTTAGATGTTTAAAAATATTTCTACCTGCTCTAATTTGCCTTCTCGAGAGTTGTCTTGTTTTGTAAATATTTTGTATTTTGTATTTGTATTTTGCGTATTCCATTAATGATTATTAACGTTCTTATTGAATTAAAATAAAATATGGTTTCCTGTATAATTTTGTGTACTGCTATGTCGTTTTGTTTGTGGTCAACTTTGTACGTATTACGTCTTACACAGTCACAAAAGCAGTACACTGTACACTCACTCTTCCATTTGCTTTTTCCTCGTCATATTTTAGACGATGTATCTGCAGTTATCATTTTACGATCTACTTTTCCTTATTTGATTTTCCTATTATCCGAGTTCATGTCATTGTAGGGCACTTCTAATTCCTCAGTAATGGAATCCAAGCAAAATACATCCTGCTTTATGATTTGGAGAACAATAAAGGGCATCATTTTAAAAATTATTATCATTATTATTTTTTTTCATTTATTTATTTTGGTTTGAATGAAAAGAGCGATGAATTGCTAATGCGTATCATCCTGTTTAGCGCTCAAAGCGTGGGCCACATTATTTGTCCGATAACGAAATTTCTAATTAAAGGTACACCCTATTATGGTGTGTGCGTGCGAGTATGCTCGTGTCTGTTAATAGTAGGGCAGCTCTAGGGTTTACCTTTGATTTTTTTTTTCCATAAGTTTTTATTATTTTCTCTCATAAAGAAAACTGAACATAATTTGAAACATTTCATATAATATAACAACAACAAAAAAACAATCTTGAAATAAATATAATTGCTAACTGCAATTTCACATTTCAAACGATAATACAAATAAACTTTCGTCTAACATATATTTGCGAACAGATATAAATATTTCAAAAAGAATAAGATTCAAATATTTAAGTTACCCATTTCGTTACAAACAATATGCAAAAAAAATCCTTTTCCAATTTCCTTCTGAGATAAAGAATTAAATTAAAAAGAAAGAGGAAAGATAAGAGAAGAAAGAAAAAAAAAGATATAGGAAGAAGATAGGAATAAAGAGAGAGAGAAAAAAAAGAAAAGATTAGAGAACATACACCATCACCCCCCCCCCCATCCCACAATCCCACAACAACACAAAGAACAACCACAAACGAACAAACAGATAAAACAAAGAGAAGGAAGACAAAAACAAAACAAAACAAAACAAAACAAAACAAAAAAGGGAACGGCCACACCAACAGCACAGAGACATGATTTTTTTTTTTTTTTTTTTTAAACACATGCACACGCTGGTATATAGCCTAAAGCACTTCATTTATTTGATGTACGATAAAAGAGCAATGTAGATAAAATGCCTTGCTCAAGGGCATAAGTGCCGTGCCGGGGATCGAACGCCCGATCCTCGGATCTCCAGTCAAGCGCCTTAAACCACTGGACCACAGCACCTCAACACAGCACCTGATGGAAAATCTCGTTATCGTTATCGTTATTGTTATTGTTATCGGACAAAATTTGACCCAGGATTTAAACACGATGACTAAAAAAAAACCTTCATTTTCACAATAAAAGTGGTGTTATCAATAATGGCAATAAAATATACTGTCGGTCTATTTGCAAGACAAGTGTGGAACAAATAAGCAAAGGAATTCACCCCTAAAAAACGTACTCTTGGGTGACAGGTATAGCCTTTTCGAGTACCAGTAGTTCGTTTTAAGATTATTTCAATTTAAATTTCTCTCAAATTTCGATTTTTCAACTTGTTTTTGTCCTGGTATCCCCTTCGGCTCCTCTTTTTCTCATAAATATTGTTATTATTGCGTATTTAGCGTCATCTGCATGTACCTTAAGAGAAAACGACTTTTAATCACTAACCGTTGTTGGGTCTCTTCTCCCCGTTTAACTGACCGGGATGTGCAGGTGTACCACAGCACCAGGGCTCCCCCTACTCTTTGTTGATGCATACTCATATAATATATGCCAAAATTGTATTACGTAATTTATACTTTTCTTGCTGACGGAAGAAAAATGTCTTAATTATAACTTTTGTTTACTCACATTTACAACCAGCTGTGCATGTTCATGAAGTCGGTGTCGTAGTCGAGTGGTTTAAACACTTGACTGGAGATGCGAAGGTCGTGGGTTCGAACCCTAGTGCGGCACTAGTGTCCTTTGGCAAGACATTAATCTACATTTGACACTCTCCACCCAGGTGTTAAATGGGTACAGACGGGAAGGATTTCCTTGAATGCTGTGAGCACCGAAATCGGTAGCCTAGCTAGAGCCGGGGTAATATTGGAGCACCGTGATCACCTTGTGTGGTGGACATGACCTCTTTAAAAAAAATGAAATAATAATAATATTATGTTATTATATAAAGGGTTTTTTTGCTTTAAAACTTAGCCAGGTGTGTAATTTTCTTGTCATCTTCAAATGCCTTAAATAAGCCCGGACACGATTTAGGCACAGGTTTTCCTGAGCAAGGGAATTGATTAGATCTTGCTCATATACTGGTGCTAATCATTATTTACGAAATGCTGCATTTCTGAAAGCTGTTAGAAATTATAGAGGTGTAACAATCCCATTATTCTCGAGAAAGATTTTTAGTGAACGCTATACGATTAAAATTATTTGTTTAGGGTTTTAAATGCGCATCTCTTTTTTTCATCCTATATACCATCTAAAATATCCTTCAAATATATTATCCAATAGGGAGCCATATTGTTCTTTGCTCGATATAGAACATATGCGTATTCGACATGGAAAGCAATCGAATGGTATATTCTATAAATACGAGATGACCGATGAAATGTTGATAGAGTAATGGAAAGTAGAAATGACCATTTATTGCGCTCGGCTTGAGCGGATCATCCCAACGGCTGTTTTAAGTCCGATTCGGGAAAGAAAAATGAAGTGGAATAATTATGATCGATATTACAGCCAGCAACAAAAGGCGCGCATCTTAACTTTACCGCTCCGTTGTTCTAATGCAATCTGGCCATAAATTCATTCCAGCAAAAACAATCAATTTGTTTAAAGGGCATTCTGATCCACTTCGCTCTCTCCCTCTCTCTCTCTCTCTCTCTCTCTCTCTCTCTCACTTACTCTCTCTCTCTCTCTCAATCTCTTTTATCTCTTTCTACCTTTTATCTTTCTCCTCATATCTTTCCTTCACCATTTCTTTCTCTCTCTCTCTCCCTTAGTTCTCTTTCCTTCCTTCTTTCTCTCTTTCTTTCTCTATCTCTCTCTCAGTCTCTCTCGCAATCTCTCTCTCTCTCTCTCTCTCTCTCTCTCTCTCAATCTTTCCTCCCTTTCTTTGTCTCTCTCCATCTTTTTTTCTTTTGTTCCCCTTTCCCTGATGCATTTATATTCTCTCTCCAGCTCTCAGTATGTTTTAGGAAGATGACGCTTCCTCCAAAATAATACGATCTCGAGCGAGTAACCAAGGAGAACTTGAAATTCAACAACCGCATTTGGGGCTACTTAAAGAGAAGGTTGAGTTCTGGGAAAGGTGAAAAATAATTTGTGAGCTTTCTCATTCCTTTTATGTCAGTTTGGAAGAACATAATTGAAATATAATAGAAATGTCTCCTGAATTCAGAAAAGGATTAGTCTTCGAATGCCCTCATATTCGAAATATGACGGAAAATATCTGAAGTGTTCGGGCCGAACATTCGTGCAACATGTGTGTGTACAGTCCCATATACCCATTTCGGTGTACAGTGCATGTGCTTTTCAGCGAGATTGGGTCAATTTCTTATCATTTTGATGATTCAAAAACATCAATGTATGTACCAATTCTTAGGTAGACAATCATGATCAATTTTCCCAGTTGATATGAAACAGGGCCCAGAACTCAATTCAACTTTAGCATGTTTATCTTCATTCAGGTAGGATGTGGTATGAGAGAAGTGTTGGTACATATAAATTTCTACTTATAATAGTACTCTTTGACTCTTTGTGAATCATTTTCTGTAGGTTTTAATGTTCTCTTTTTTGTTCTGATGTACTATTAGATTAATAAAATTCGACATTTTATGTAAGCTGTCGGCAAGTCTAGGGGCGGGGGCTGGTTGGGAGAAAAAATATGAACATTTTTAGACAAATTTGGGAATCTGACCTCCGTTGTTGTTGTTGTTGATGTTTTGTCTTTCTATTTTATTTTGTTTGTTTTGTTTCTTTCATTGTTTGTATTTTTTGTATTTGGGTGGTTTGGGGGGCAATTTTCATATACCTTATCTGGAAATTTGATACGACAGCCCCTTCCTCCTTTCAAAATGGTGTAGCAACACCCCTGATTTTCTTTTCTTATATTTCTGAAATAATCAGTGTCTAACGTATGCCAATTGTAACCTTGTGCAGTGAGGCGCTTACACCCGAACTTAGCATATTGATTGATTCCGTATCGATCAATTCAAGAAAAATCCTAGAAGCAAACTTTATATTTTTTCTGAACAGATGGATTGTCTTTTCATTTCTAGTGTACTGTATCCAGAGGCATATCCACTATTATGAGGAGCCGGGTAAACCCCCCCCCCCCCCCCCCCCCCCCCCGTTTGAAGGCACAGAAACAATATCAATACAACCCGGGCGGATTAAGGGGTAGAATTAGCCAATCCCCCCCCCCCCTCCCCCATTTTGAAAAGTGAATGACATTCCTTTAGTACACTAAAATTTGCCCCTTATTTATTAATTTTTTTCGGACTTTCGGCCCCTCTCCTTTTAGAAAATTTAGAATCCACCCCTGCCTCACCCCCTCCCCGAGTTTACCAATTTCTGGATACGCCACTGGTATCTGCACTCAAAGAGTTTGGGTTTTTCGACAAGATGACTTCTTCTGGTGCTTAAAAACGCCGCAATTATGGCAATTAGGCCATTGAAGTGCATAAGGAGTCCCATTGCATTAATATGTCCTGCCATAAAACTAGCTTTATTTCCCGCATCGACGGGATGTCATTGCCTTCAGCTTAACTTGTACTCATCTTCTTTGTTTCATGAAAAACCAAAAATGTTTTTCATTCAAAGTATTTACGAAATATTCTTGTATAGTCTAGGCATTTATAACGCCTTTTTCCCTGTAGTCCCATTAATTGCATTACAATGTTTTTGAATTATGAATGTATACTATGCACATAATGTTTGAATACTGAGTAAAATGGGGTGAAATCAGTGAAAGAAAATATTTGTTACTTTGAATCAGAATTTGGTGCACCAGGTGACTTTCTTTATTATTTCTGCTGCTTCAGTTTATTGTTTATCTTTTCTTTAGTTTGGCCTGAATTTGATCCAATAAAGTCGCTGAATTGAACCCCAAACCATAATACTTTGTTAGCTGAAAAAAGTATCTTTTAAAAAACAAAATACTGAAATATTACTGTAGAATTAGCACATTACAGAGCCTGCAAAATAGTTCAAATCAGTGGAACGTAACATTTATTTATTCCATTCACTTTTTCTTCATTCTCTTATATAGAAGACATCTACTTTTTCCTCGTTTCATATCACACGATTCACAATGACCTTTTACCAACTCGACGTGTCTATACTCCATTGATGACCAGCATGAGTAGAGCATGTCAAAGAAACCCCCCAGCCTGACCACCACACACCATCACCGGGCATGCCTGGCGGAGGGCATGTCCGACGATTTGAGAGGAACGTATTTCAAGCCGGTTCTGCTGAGAGGCTTTTAAACTCTTGATCCCTGCCTTGAAGAGGATTCGAGATGGGATCCCGATGAGGGGCTCAAGTGATGTTGTCTCTACGTGATACGAGACAATAAGAGATCCGATTGGTTGCTTTGTGTTAAGAGCTTCACAATGCCCTGGGGGGCGTCGCTGGAATATTTTGAATGAAGCGTCGGGATGTTAGTTCATATTTGCCTACAGCCAACAAAATTTGCCAACAAATCAAAGCATAAATCTTTTTATGCCTTAGATTTTCAAACAAGTGTTTTGGGAAAGTCAAAGAATTTACAAAATTTTGCCAAAGAAAAATATTGAGGATGAAGACGAGAATCTTGATGGGGTGTAATGACCCCCGACATCCTCGTCTAATTAATAGTTGTGGTTAATGCCCCTGCAAGTGCCACGTTCCTCTAGCCACCAAACAAAAGGGTAAGTTTGACCAATATGGCAAGCTATGAACAAAAAGAGATTTCGTATCTTGCTGTTTATCAACCAGAATAAGTAAAAGATTTTGCGAAAAGTTGCTGAGGGGGTGGGGGGGGGGTTAAACTTAACTTTGGCATTAATGTTGATTTGAAACTCGTTAGCAGTCCATATTTTGTGAAGTAGCTGGACGTGCTGTAAAAAGGGGAATCCGTACACCGTATGGACAGCAACTTTATTTCAATAAGGCTTCTGGAAATACCGGGAACTTTATAGTTCCGACGTATGGAGAGAACGATGTTTGGACATTGCTTTACACGCCCCATGGTTGATTTGCTATGCGTGTATTGTTGCTAAGGGACAGGTTGCTTTGATTATATAAACGGCGCCAAAACTAGGTTTTATTCTTGTCCTTATCGCCTGCTCAAGACTCAGAGGAGTTGCGCGAGCTACTATTTCACGATGCTCGTACAATGAAATTCTTATCGCCATATTATTGTGAATGACATATTAAGAACCCTTATATCCAGTGACTTACATGTTTAAAACTATAAGTATAATCTGTAAAATCTAACACTTGAAAAAGTTTTATAACTAAACAAAACTGAAGGATAAAAATGGCATATTTTTTTAGATTATCTTATCAAAATGAGTAATTATTCTTTCAGGAAAAACACCGCCTTTTTGGCGTGATTTGATTCAACAAGTTTTAGGATTTTATATTCATATAGCTTCTCTCGTTTCTAAAGTGTAACGTCTCATGATTTTGAATTATATTTTAACTTCTTACATGATTATTACCCATTCTAAATGTAACTTTTTTACAGGCACCACTGATTATAAAATTACTTTTCGCTGTTATCATCTACAAGAAAGTACAGAATAAATGTGTTTGAATTATATTTTAACTTCTTACATGATTATTACCCATTCTAAATGATATAGCATGGTAAGTATTCCACTAATATCGAATTTACAACATTATTCTTGATTGGTATTTGTTATTTGGTATTTTATAAAGAAACTTCATTCACATTGACATCAATATTTTGTTTTACAATACAAAGCATTAGTATAAAGAAAATTAACAATCACATGGAATGGAAAAAAAAAAGTATAGCAAATCATAACAGGACTACTCGGATTTAACATTAGAATAACTAAATCTGTGATAGGTCGCTTTCAGGAACAAGATGAAATACAATATTTTTTCTTACAAGTACAGAATAAACACGATTCCCAATCTTTGATATTGTCTGACAGCTGTTATTCGCTGAGTGCATGACAACGAAAAGTATACCCACTGTTTTCCCCCCTGGAGTTATGTGACTACCGTCCGGTACTTGTTTTCCGTGGAACACAAAACTTATTGTAGGTAACGAACCTTTCTAAACGAACCCTAATTTCCGGACTGTTTTAGAATGTAGAACTCGGTAAAAAGTCGCCATATGAAGAGCAAAAATCGTTGCAAACATGGTTACAAATTCCAAGAATATTGTCAGACGTGATTGCGTCACATCAAATTGTTAGTGTTGCTGAGTTGAAGAAAGGGCTCCACTGCGCATGAGAGTTGAATGCGAGGCAGGGTTCGATTTAAGCGCATGCTTAGACCAGCAAAACACATTCTTAAGATTGAAAAGCCGAATCGCTGAGATTTTTCTAAATTTCGGTTGCTGTTTTAATCTGTCTTCTTCATGTATTCCCATTTGGAAAATTGTGACTGATACGAGAAAAGACTTCTGAAATGCTCTCGTTTTGGTTTTCGATTGTAATATATTCTGTCAAATAAACCAAGAAGAGCTCCACGGCACCGCATTAATTTTGCACAGCTTTAAGATTAAGATTAAAAAACTTAAAGCTAACAACATTAAATATTTAATAAAAGAGGGTAGTTTACATGTTTTCACAGGCCATGTCATATTTTAAACACAGTTAGATAGACCAATATATTACCCATTACTATTACTTGTCTAAAGAAAGAATAACAAGTTGTTGGCTTTTTACTGCAATTATCAAAGATTCATAGATCTGGAATGTTTCGATTAATTATACAAGGGCAAATTGTTATAACACCGCGCTGTGATTTTTTTCATTTCTGTTTTTCGGATTGGATAAATTTCAGTTTGTGTATTCCCATATTTTACGTTGAGACTAATACGCATCAAAGCACTAACAAGACTTCTGAAATATCCTAGTTTTAGTTTCTGTATACCTGACTAAGAATTTGTGCAATAAACTAGAAAGCGCATCACCTGATCATAGCACCACACATGCACAGATTTGAAGTTAAACTTTAAAAAAATAAAAGCTAATTGCATTGGATATTTTGTTCATTTATTTATTTATTTATTTATTATTTATTTATTCATTTATTTATTGGTATATGATGACTGACCAGCAGCAGGGCTGAAGGGGTCATTTTACAATCAGATATGCATGTACGTACATACAATAGAATCGCATCAAATATATAACAAGATACATAATTGGAAGCAAAACAAAGATACAAAGACTTACGCTACACAAATAATAAGATAACAAGTGTGAAAAGTGGGAGACAGAAAAAAAGTCAGGAACAGGAAAGAGGAAGGGAAGGGAAAAAAAGAAGGAGATAGTAAGTGAGAGAGGAGAAAATTTGGGAGGAATACATATAACCAAGTTAGATAGAAAGCCATAACCATGTAAAATGAGCCATTACATCTAGACATGCAATCTGAGAAGTGAAAAGGTTTGGGATGCAAAGCGTGGGGGGGGGGGGGTATTTCAAGATTCTGGCAAGGTGAGGGATGGTGGATTTTCGATATCGTTCTATATTGCATTTAACTGTAGGGAAGCCAGTCATGTTCAGAAGCTGTCTTACATTTGAATCACATCTAGGGACGGGAAGGTGTTTGTGGTGATCAGAGTTTTTTGAGTTTTTGTCCAAAGCTTAGCAAAAGGGAATCTCTTCTATCAGATAGAGTGGTGAGTTTAGTTATGGCAAGGGCACTGGCATAAGTCACGTTATAGCCTACAATTATTTTGAGGGCCCGCTTTTGAACAAATTCCAATTCATTAGTCTCATTTAGGGTAATTGAGGTGTGCCAAACAGGGGAACCATATTCGAGTATGGGTCTTATGTACGTAGTGTAGACAGTTACCATATCTACCAGGCTTGCCTTAGATCTTCTAAGGATACATAGTGTGTACAATCTTCTGGATGCTTTTGACACAATATCTGAGATATGTAAGTTCCATTTTAGATCATTCTTAATTGTGATTCCGAGTAGTTTGAGATTTTGAACAACATTGAGTTGGGCTGAGTTAAGCTGGAAGTCGGTCCTAGGGTTTAAGTTCCTTAAAAATGATATGGTCATGACTCATGAGGTTATATTTGGATGGTTTGGGGAGCACGTCATTATCATTACACCATATTAAACCAAAGGAGCATTTACGTGTCTTCCAAGGTCACCTGATCGGTTAGACGTAGTTGCATACTCAAATTTATCATCCTTTACAACTATAACAAGTTGTTGGAATTTCGTTATGATTATCAAATTTATTGATCTGGAACGTTTTGATTAATCATGCAAAGAGTCGATTCCGAATCTTAAATGGCTATAAAGCAGGAAAAACGCTGAATAATTTTGTTTCCTCCACACGCAGAGACCAGTCCTTCTCCCTGTGATTTCCAACATCACTTGAGCTTTTTGAAGGTAACTGGATTGGGCAGACAAATCAAATCTACAGACTAGATGCTTCTCAGACAAGTAAATTAATGTTTCAGATCAGAGTGAGTTAACTATCGAACCATCTAAAATGATTTGCGGCAGGCTGATCATGGGGAGAGGTAATTTATCATGGGAATTGAGGTAAAATGTCACAGGGTCGGAGTAGGTGCAGCTAAACCTGATTCACGTTGCCCAGAGTATAATCAATAGTCTGAACACGACTTGACTGCATTTCCACTCTTTCTTGCACAATGTTTTAAAAGTCAAGAAGGCAACACCGTATACCTTGCTTACTTCTCCTACTCTTTCTCTCCTAAAAAAAAGTTTAACTTTTTAAATACAATAATGTGAAAACATCAATAATGATACTATCTTTGATGTCATGCACGGTGCTCTCAATTTGACAACTACCCGCTACTATAATGACTATTACAGGATACCAATCACAAAAAAATATTTTACTCTGTATGTTAGAGGTTCCAGATCATTATACTTTATTCAAAATATGGGCTTAAAATATAACTTTTATAAAGAGATAATGCAAGTTAATTACATTCTCTATACTCATATAAGCCATCGGTGAGTAGACTATATACTCGACCTATGTACTCGACGCACCAGTACGCGCTCGCCAAGATAAGGTACTTGCGCCGAACCCAATTCGGAGTTCGCGAGTACTTTAATGTTATCCTTTAATTTCCTTCATACTCATAAACTGTTGACCTATAGAATGCCAGATAGGGTTCTTTGAGGTTAATTTTATACTTCCTAGCGGTACACAAATTATTTTTTTCACGTGATTAGTACACTTCAAGTTCGTTGGTTATAGTGCAGTGCTTTTGTATAGTGACAAGTCCATGGTCAAGTCAAGATGTTTGAGTGAGGCGATTCCCCGCGATGAAGCTAACCCATCTGGTACAGGCTAGCAGACATTGTCTTACCTACGAACAGAATAATCGCTTTTCTGTGTCTAATAGCCATGAATAGTCTTTTGAATCGTTTCATGCATTAATTTTAGTTTGTCTTCGTATACTTTTCTAACTCGCTATTTGACTAGAAACCAGGGGTGGTATTCTGAAAATTGTTGTGACTTTTGTTGTAACTTTTGTTGTATCTTCCGAAGATAATGCAGCTCCAATATTGTAGTAAGTTGGTGTTCTGAAAATTGTTTTAGCATGATATTATCTCTCTAAAGTCTGCCTATATGTTATCTTTGACACGCCCATTTTTTTGACACTTTATCAATCAACGTGGGTTTTATAAAGGTAGGTTAACCGATAGGAGCACCCCTAGCCCTCACGTCAAGGATGCGCTTTGCGCGTAAATCAATTTCAGGCGTAAATTACGGTTTTATATGAGCCATGTGCTATTGGACTGCAATTAATTAACAAAATGGCTTACCCTCTTCTGCTCGAACCAAGTCACATACTGATGTAAAATCATCGAATCCCATCTATAATTTCTTCAAAATGTCTTCTCTATGAGATCTTGAATCACACACAGTCTCCATCTTGCTATTCGAGCTTGCACTGTCTGATTCTGAGCTAGAAAAATTGCCGAGATCATGGCATATATATATATATATATATATATATATATATATATATATACACACAACAGCTAGAAGCTTTTGTAACTTGTGTTATAATTACCATGGAAGATAAGATACAAAAAAGTAAAATGATTTTCAGAATACCAATTATCTCATGATATTATCTTCAGCGCGCATATGTAAATTAGGATCATGCGCCGAGTAAACAAAGATACAACAATAGTTACAACAAAAGTTACAACAATTGTCAGAATACCAATTTTGTAATAATGGTGAAGATACAATAATATTACAGACAAAACAGTTTTCGGAATACCGCCCTAGAATTATTTAATTTCTTGTTAATAAAACAGGCATCGTCTATCACCATGTGAACTCATTACTATGCTATAGGAATATATTATATATATATATATATATATCTTGCATCTGACTTTTTATTTTCAGCCTTACTTCGAAAAAGGTCTTTGACCGAATCGTCAGTCCCAATATCCAAACACCGACAGGCAGCCCTTGCAACCCTTCGCAGTTAATTTATTTCTTTTCTTTGAGGGACAGGGGAGTATTGAACAATGAAAAGCCGCATGCCTAGCTAGATTCATGGCGGATTCATGTATTAGAATTAATTAATTATTTACAATGTGTGAGAAATTTGTTCTAGTACTATAGCATCGGCAACTCTCGCGTGTAAATTTACATAATGTGAGAAATCAATTGAATTGAATGAGAGAAATAATTTGCGTAGCTAAATAAATAAATAAATAAATATATATATATATTATATATATATATATATATATATATATATATATATATATATATATATATATATATATATATATGCAAAGACAAAGACACAGTTAACGCATTGTAGCCATCAGTAAGTTTGACGTTTTATTTTCTCAAAATTTCTTTAAGAGAACGATAAATGATAAAGTACATGTATCATACAAATAATTGGAATATTAATAGTGCGCGCATCATCATCAGATATAGGTTGCTTAGAAACAGTCTCTTTGAGATCTGACGAGCGCGCTTTATATTAAGAATGATGGATAAATGTAGATGAGAAAAGAGTAATGTGAGCGCATCATTATAACGTAATTTACGTAACAATAATTTTTTAAAATAATATTAGGGGCAAAGATTCAAAATTGTAGTTATTGAAACACAGAAGGAGAATTGATACCAAATCATTAAATCATATATTTACATATATACGGCTTTATCCGAGATATCTTTATCATGTGCTCTCTCTCTCTCTCTCTCTTTCTCTCTCTCTCTTTCTCTCTCTTTCAATCGTGTCAATGTCAGTTGTAAGTATAGGAAAATGTAACATTAAACTCCATGCTTTCAGGCTTGGTAAATATAAATAAAGACATCGATAATGAATGACCGGAGACATGCGACTCCAACAGAGGAAGTTTAGGTCCAAACGAGTGCAGACGTATTCGCTCTGTATACTCACGTCTAAGTCCCCCCCTGATTCATATTGTTGCAATTTTTTCTCCTCGAATCAAGCGACTGTATGAATTCATTTGTGAAAATGTTCGCTAGCCAAACGTCATAGAATGACCTGCTTTTTGCCAATTTGCAATCCGCTTAAGGACATGTTTATTGGAGTATTGAGCCTGCCATACTATACTTCATAATCGATCCGATCCATTATACGATCAGCTTTAATGCTTGTAGGGTTTTGCGCTTTTGAAAAGGTTATTCTGCGAAAAGGAAACTGGATAGTGATTTTCTACTCATCTCTTTCATTCGCTGCGCTAACATGATGACATTAAAAACATTAGATATCAATGAATCATTCATGAATTTAGGATCTTTTAAAGGAAGAATTGTTGTTTTCGCGCAGCTTTTCCATCGATACAAAAGGATAGGATTAGGGGACGTTGTGATCACAAAGTCCGTTGCTAAGGAGAACTTATCTAATAGGAAATAAAACGGTTCCATGTCGTTTTTCCGAAGGTTCATAATTCCGGATGTTCGTTTTTCCGAAGGTTTGTTACTCCGACGGTTCGTGGTTCTGAAAATGAAATAGGGTTTATAATTACAAAAAATTAAAAATAGGGCTCATATATCCGAAGGTTCGTAATTCCGGAAATTATAAAACGAGCCTTCGGGAAAACGAGTACCCGCCAATGAAATACGGCCCTGTAAAGTACTATGAAATGAAGTATTTAACTTGTTTAAAGGGCCCATGCAAAGCAACTGCATGTTGACTTTTGTTGATTTATGATACCCTGATCATCATTTATGTGGCCAAAAAAATATCTGAATATATGTCATATATTTTATAATAATTTTTCAATATTATTTCTTCAGATTACTGGGATCCTCCCACAAAGAAAAGCTGCAAAACCAACATTCCCCTTGTGACATCACTTTTCAATCACCATCCAGAAAATATTAACATTTCAATAGTGTTTTTTCACAATAATATAGCATTCTACAAATACACCTTCACTTACCTTTCTTTTGCATGTGTATTGCATCATGCCATTGTGAGAAAACACTTGGCATTGACTATCCGACATAGCAATATATATTGAAATGTTAATATTTTCTGGATGGTGATTGACAAGTGATGTCACAAGGTAAATGTTCGTTTTGCAGCTTTTTTTTTTTTTGTGGGCTGATCCCAGTAATCTGAAAAAAGCAAAATTATTATAAAATATATGACATATATTTAGATATTTTGGGGGCCACATAAATGATGATCAGGGTATCATAAATCAACAAAAGTTAACATTCATTCGCTTGGAATGGACCCCAATCACACCTACAAGGCTGACACCAGACCGACTACAGACTAAACGAAAAATTCACATTACAGCCAATGGCCCAGAATGGGTCGGTTTGGAGTCGGGTTGGAGTAGGTGTGGCATTGTGACTAAGGCATAGTGTCTGAATTGGGCATGAACATCTCGAATAAAAAGGATTCAATTCAATTCAATTCAATTCAATTCAATTCAATTCAATGGTTTTATTATATTCTCATCGCAGCAGTAATGATGCTGAATTGTGAAAATATTTACAGAGTAAAAATGAACATCAAAATACATCAAAATGCAAGTTTCAACAAAAAACATGTATAGAGTAGCGGGATATAAGAACGACATAATAATAAACCAATAAACAAATAACGATTTGATATTCACATATTGCACTTTGAAGGTTGGATATTGAAATTGAAGTGGGTAAAGTCCACATGACATCTAACAGGCAATGACGAACAAAAAATGAATATAACTTTAAATTTGTTTAAAAACGATGAGATGAAACACAGCTAGTTCAGCGTCTATTCGACCATTCGAAAGAAAAGAAAAGAACCAAACTATAATTAAGTTTAAGGCAAAAGCTTTATCGTTCGATGTATCTTAAAGAAATCTGTCTTTTTTTTTTAAATTTATTTATTTGTTTCTCACCTGGATACCGTAACGTTTTTTGCACTTGGGGAGTAGGCGTCAAAACCTCTAAATTTTGTGTGTTTTTTAAAAGATATTTTACAAGTTATTTTTGCTGGTCATGTATGAATAAAATTGCTGCGAGGTATCTATACTTTTGGGATGGATATGATGCAAAATCAATCCAAAATATTATAAAGATCAAAATAACCAAGGAAAACCATCACCGCGGGAATTATTTCTTCATGATAATATTGGAAGGTATCCCCCCCCCCCGAAAAGAAAATAAATAAGAATTAATCAATTGATATATATATATATATATATATTTATATTCATTTATTTATTTATTTATTTACAAGTTTGTTTTGTTTTGTTGTTTTTTTTTTGTTTTTTTTTTACAATAACCATTCTTTTCTTGAAACTTTCGAGTATATCTTTTTCACGCAATTTTAAGGCTGGTGTTATCTGAAACTTTGAAAGTTACTTACGATTGTATAGAATTTCTTCTAAATGTACTTACAAAACATTTTCAATGTATAAACACACAAAAAAGCTGAAGATCCGACCTAATCTGGAAACAAACCCGTAACGTCAGAAGTTGGTGTCTCTTACTATAAGATCTTCTTAACTCGTTTTCTACTGGAACTGGGTGGTCGTTGTATTAAACCTAGTTTATAGGAATGAGAGAATTCAGTAGTCAACGAGTTAAGATAAACAGTATACAACATTGTTCATTGCTTTATAAGCATTATGAATCAACTAAGACTGATATTGGTTCTGCTTTTTTAGAAATTCGGTAACTAAGAGTGAACAAATAACTTTTTCTGTAACGAAAGTAGTATGTTATGTTGTGTTCTCAAATAGAACTCCTTGTGATCGAAAATTAAATATTTCTTTTGCACTTCTGCATCTTTGTAAAGTATGTTGCAAGCAGGACTCGAATATTAAAATGGTGATACCATGAGTGGCTAGGATATCACGATCAATTTTGGCAATCAGTTCGATTTTTTCCCAGCTCCACTTTAAGAAAAAAAAATCATGCTCATTGCAATCTCGCTGGTTTTCTACTCTGGCGCTTCTTGGTTTATTTTCTCCGATTGCAAAAGCGCAAAAGCCCATGGCGCTATACGCGATGACTGTAATGTGATCACTCGCATAAACATTCAAAACGAAATGCCTTATTGCTAGCCTCCAGTCCGGCTTGAAATTCTATCTCCGAATTCCTTTTTCCCCTTATCTATTGCAGACCTTATGATTTGAATCTGGGGATAAGAGGGCTGAAATATGCTCAAATCCACCGCTTGAATTTGTTCATGTTTTTCTTGGGAGGGATGGGAGGCACGAGAGAGAGAGACACTGGGTGGCATCAACATCACTCTCGTCTCTTTAGTAAGAGCAAGAAAGAATAATGACGCTAATATAAAGCAGGTTCTCTATTTCATGCAGCACGATTAGGATAACTTTGTAGTGATATATTAGCACCACTATGTTCTCCTGTTCCGTAATCTCTCCCCTTTTCTCAATTTTCTTGCTTTCACTATGAAAAAACTAATTTTAGTTTGTTCTAGGCGTTTCCAACATTGTTTGGTTGGTTGATGGTTTTATTTTACCTCACTGCTAAGAAAGCTTGTGTATGCTTGCAAGTAAGCAACCGGGGATCGACGGCTTTAAGTCCTCCCCGAGGGACGTAATAAGGATTAGTGCCTTACAAAGGGCACTAGTTTTCCCACTAACCACTTGTTTTCGAACCCGGGTCCTCCCCGCCATTCAGCAAGTTACGAGACCACTGGTCTACGACTGAGCCATCGCGCCTCCTCAAGAACAAATTTCGCTGCTCATACTGTGATATAACACACCATGCTCCTATTTGCCGAAAAATGTACATCTGAACAAGACATATATACGGCAAATTTCTTTTCTTTCTTCCTCCTTTTGAAAATAGAATTTAGAATTCATGCAGGTTTTAGTAAGAATAACGGGAGAAAATTGTGCCTTTCTGGTGCAAAATACAATACACAGGTTGCTAAAACAAATTAATATTTTGTGTGTTCTTCTATAAATCTCCTGATTCAATAATTAAAAAAAAACACTTGCCATCGTTTTGTTTGTTTGTGTTTGTTTTGTTTTGTTTTGTTTTCCGCTGGGTTTTTTTTTTTCTCATAAATAAATTGGTTGGCTTCATCAAGTTTATGTGAATAACTGGAAGATTTTACCCTTTTTCCATTTTTTCTCCATTTTTCTTTGATTTGGGGTGAAGTGATGTTTTGACTGAACGTTGTGCTGTCTCATGCACACAGAATAGGAATGAGCTTGGCCGCAAGGCAGCCATGAGAGCTTGGGTGACATGCGATGAATAATGGAGATTCGTCCAAATAATTTCATGTTCACACTCTCAATAAAGCCCATCTAAAGCACTAGCGGATTTAGGAGCACTAACCCGGACAATCTTGAAAACTCCGGCGGTACACGATAGAAAAATGTGGCCCCTTAATAGTATTCTCATTCCACCCCCTCCATTTTTTAATTTTTGTTTTACTTGTCAGAAAGTGTTTGATAAATTGGCACCTAAAACTGTGATAAGCTTACAGAACTTCTGTTAGAACTATGTTTATGTACTTAAGCTTCTGCGGACATAAATATTTCAGATCTTATTAATACATTATGTGGGGGTGATGGAGGAGATGGTGTATAGAATTAGACCTTCCTAGCTTGGTCTAGAATTATACATGCTTATTTGAATGAAGTAATTTATTCCCTTTTGGAAGGAGTACTGTATCAGAGCTTTAATCGAGCGGAAGGAACATTAATTTCACCATCCCTGCCCCTGGCTAGTTTGTCATGGTAAGAGCACATGCAGCCAGGGGCGGATCCAGGATTTTGTGAAAGGGGGCTACAATAATATTGATAAAAATTACACTGTTAAGAGGGCATATTGTTATTGTTGTTGTTGGTGGTGGTGGTGGTGGTGGTGGGTACATGGAGTATGCCAATCGGGTTTCAAAAAAGGGGGCACCGGCAGGAAGTGCGCCCATTCCCACCCCAACCCCCATGTTAATCCGCCACTGCATGTAGCCATATTTTGGGGGATAGCGTGGATAATGTGGGCCTTTTCTGTCACACACACAAAAAGGCTCGAAACGGTTCCAAAATGATAAATAAAAGACTACATCTACCAGTCTTCCGTTTCATCTGGCGACCTTTTATGCATTAAGGCAGCGCTCTGGTCGCCCCCCCCCCCCCCATCACAACGGAGGGTAGTTAGCTCAGTTTCTTCGAGAAGTGGGGCAAAGGTGGAGCAAGATGTGCATACTAATTTTCAAATGCATTTATAGTGATGACATATATATTACACGATACATTACATCACTTGTTGTGATGTTTGTATTTTAAGTTTACATCTTTACGTAATTTTCTAATAATTATGATTAAAGGATGTAACGTCAATAATTTTCTTCCATCAATTCTGAAATATTTATTCAAGCATTAAAGGCATTATATAAGCATTAAAACAAGTGAAAGTGAAGTTCAATTTCAACCTTTAGATTAACAGCATTCTAACCCTATTTTTGTATAATGAAAATGGCTCGATGGAGATAATATCAGCGAAAATATAATAGAAGGATATGAAAGTATTCATGTCCGTTAATCAATCATTCTTAAAATTATATCCACTTGGAAACATTTGAAAGTCGAGTCCAATTTCTCCTTCAGTCTTGATTAATAATACTAAAACCCGGCCGTGTTTTTTGTTTTGTTTTTGTTGTTTGTTTGTTTTTTTTTTTTTTTTGTTTTTTTTGTGTTAGTTGTTTTTTTTTTTGGGGGGGGGGTTTGTTTTTGTTTTTTTAATATGAACAGGGCTCACTAGAGAGCAGACGAGGGAAAGAGGTGTGGAATATGTCTGCACTCGACGACAATTCGTTGCTTTATTGAATTATATGCATTTAAAAGTAAACACTTCTCAGCGAACATTACCTGCATGTGGTAAATGAACCGACTAGTGCAGCGACGCTATGCATCCAATGCCTACACTCAACAGTACGTCCATACCAGGTTTCCTTCTTATCTAGTTAGGAAAGAAAAGTTCGCATGTTTTCTTAGTGAATCAGTTGATTCAGTCGTTCATTCAGCAGGGATGTTTGTCTGTCTGGCATTTCTTCTATTTCGATAACAAAGTTCCTCACTGGAAAAGGCAACACGAAACTCTCTCTCTCTCTCTCTCTCTCTCTCTCTCTCTCTCTCTCTCTCTCTCTCTCTCTCTAGAAGCGATATACAGCGTCTGAAGCTTACGTTTCTCTTATGAAAATTATAACTTACCCCATTCCAGAGACGAATTTTACTTCATGATGTTCGATGCGGATATTTCATAATGGACTAGGTGCCAGAGAGTAAAACTCAAACAATTCTGCGAGTACAAAAACTAATATATCATTTCAAGTTCGTATTACTATCCTGATAGGCCATATACACGCGTTTCAAGATGAATATCATTGGTCCCTTAGTCATTTATTTTCTATATACAAAAATATACTTGCTCTTCTATTTCTAGAAATAATAAAATAGATAAACTGGAATAAAAACATAAATTCTGAGTATTCCTGATCAAGTCGGTCTAATCGAAAAAGGGACAATGAAATCTGGTAAGAAAGTTACCTTCCGGAAATAAAACTGAACATGGACGCACCCTTTGACGGTTGGTGTCAACGCACTGGTCAATGCATCGGGTGAATGAACCGGTGGGTACATTGACGCCAGTCATCAAAGATGCAGAAGATGATAAAAGAGTTTGGTGGTTTATAGAGAGAGAGGGAAAGAGCAAGGAGTATGACCGGGGAAACAAAAAACAAGAACGAGAAAACTTATTGGAAAGAGTAATTGAAAAGGGACGTGCTCTGTGGACTGTGGTCATAATTTACACCCCTTTCCTGCCTTTCCGAAGAAGGTGTTCCTGTTGATCATTGATTGTGTGCTAGTGTATTCGAAAGACTATCTCCCGAATTGTCATCCCAGACAATTCCCAGGGAACAATTACCAATAGATAACTACCTTTTGACAACGACCTAAAAGGTCATTGTCTTTGAGGTAGTTGTCCGGGGTATTATCCTTTGGATAGTAGTCCGGATGTAGTTGTATAGTCATTTCCTGGTACCACAGTCACACCAACAAGACCGACGCCAGACCGACAACAGACTGAACAAAGAATCGGTCGGTTTGGAGTCGGGGTGGGGTCGGTTTGGAGTTGGTGTGACTCTGGTATAAAACTGTATACACAGTACGATTAAATTGGTTTGAGAAGCGCACTGGTTTCTGGTATGCCCTTGAATAGGAATATCCTTGGTTCAAAGCACGCTCTGACGTACTTACTTCCTCTTTCGGAGAAAAGGCCAAGTCCACTACGAATCGATGTGACATCATACGAGTCGCACGACTGGCCACCGACTAACTTGGCCTCTTTTTCCGAGTTGAAGGATAAAAATACCATGTAATTTTCGATATCAATACTCATATTACCATTCAGGACCTCACTTAGATACAGTTTTTATATTTATAAGTCCTCATTTAAAGTGGTTATTCAAATTCTAGTCTTAAGTAGTTGTGAAACCTTGGGAATTTAGCCAGCGTATGTCGACGTAGGTAGAGCACGCTGAAGCACGCTGGTATACGTCGTAGTACGGCGAGGTCTTTAAAAAAAATTTCGACATATGCAAGGTACGTATGGCTCATACGTCCCCCACGCAGGCCATAAGTTGTAAGTAAGTTATGCGATCGTTGACACACGTTCACACACGTTACTTGTAAGTTACTCATAAGTCGAAATACATCAAGATAATGTCTAACGTACCCAAAACCTATGAGTAACGTATTTGAACCTATAATTATCGCACTTATCTAAACGCAAATTGACGTATGTATACCTACAGGGTGTTCAGACACAAAAAGTTTATACCAAAACGGTATGGCTATACGATGGATTTATGTGTCTGAACGCTGACTATTAAACGAAACGTCGTATAACGAAACGTCGTATAACGAAACGTCGTATAACGAAACTAGGGTCAGAGCATCCTTTCGAACTAGTATACTATTAATACATGGTTGGGAGCACGAACTCACAACCATGTATTAATAGTTTTATAAAACGGGTCTACAATCTTAGTGTTTTCGTTACAATCATATGTTCGATCCGGATTAGCCGTGCGTTAGTCCCCTCGCCGTGCGTTAGTACTTTTTTTTTTGCACGGTCACGTGGTGTTATTTGACCAATCAGGATGGTTACATTCTTGAACCCGTTTTATAAAACTCAATAACGAATCACCTTTCCTTGTGTGTCTAAACGTATGGCGACCATAGAATGGTATAACTGGGCGGGGCTTAACATGAGCGCGAGCAAAAGGTGACTTTACCAGGGGGCAGGGGCTAGCGGCGACCATAACAACATGCGCAGTGGAAAACTGCGCATCTATACGATGTTTTTTCTAATCGGTCGAGATATGTGTCTGAACGGTCCGTAGGCTATACGACTTTATACAACGTTTCTTTATCGAGTTTCGGTATAAACGTTTTGTGTCTGAACAGGGGGCTATATGACGTGTTCCGGACGACGATTTTTTTTTTTTTTTTTTTTTGGATTTTGGGCGTATATATAGCGTATTCATAACGAGTTGGGCGTATATATAGCGTATTAGTAACTTATATAGAACGTTTCGATAACTTATATCTTATACCAACGAATGCTAAGCGTGTTGCCGGCGTTCTCAACTTACGCCAAACGATAGTCTAACTTATGCATAGCGCGGCAGCATATCTCCGACGATCACGTGTCGTAGCCTATAAAAAGGCTGCCGCTCGACGATTAGAGAGAATTAAATTGTGTTATTTTATATGATTAAAGTATGTCTGTGAAAAAAAATAACGGAAAACATTGTTGGTGATAAAAGTCAAAATTGACCGATTGTCATTTAGCACGAATCAACAACAACAACAACAACGATTCAAATCATAACCACACTAGAACATCGCAGTATCAACATCACCGGTCATGCCAAAGAAATCTTCGAAGAACGCTCCCAATATGCCATTATACGTAAGTTAGAAACGTAGTTGTGTGGTCATCTGGAACATCAAATATGTCTACATACGAGATATGTGCGGTATAAGTTATGCATAGGTTCAAAGCACGGTACTCAACATAGGGCCCGCGTATGTATGAGCTATACACTGGAATACGTCGAAAAATATTGTGCATTTTTCGACCTAGCGGTACTACGACGTATACCAGCGTGCTTCAGCGTGCTCTTGACTTATACAAAACTTACCCATAACTTATTCGACGTACGCCAGCGTATTCGCCAAATTTTTCATACGTCGGCATACGCTGGCTAAATCGCCAACGGTGATGTTGATACTGCAACGTCTAGTGCGGTTCTGATTTGAATCGTCGATAGGCTACGACACATGATCGTCGGCGATACGCTGCCGCGCTCTATGCATATGTTAGACTATCGTTGGGCGTAAGTTGTGAACGCCGGCAACCCGCTAAGCATTCGTTGGTATAAGTTATCCAGTGGCAGATCTACGGGGGTGGGGGGTTTAGGGGGTTTAAACCCCCCCCCCCCCCTTGGGCTGCCAAGTAAACATTTAATGTGCATAGGAAAACAAAAAAGAGAAAAAATAGAGCATGCAAGTATGCTTAAAATCGCAAGCTGGCAACCCTAAAAATGAAAAATCTCCCTACTGTGGGAGGGGGGTATCCCCCCTCCCACACCCTCCCCCCTCGCTCGCTTCGCTCGCTCGGGCTCGGTCGCTACGCTCCCTCGCAATACCCAGCTCCGCCCCTCAACCCCCCCTTGGAAAAAAGTTAGATCCGCCCCTGTTATCTATAAGTTATCGAAACGTTCTACTGATGCGTTATGTATATGCCCAAAATTGAAAGAAAAAAAAAACATCGATAGTTCAGCGTATGCCAGCTTTTTAGAGAAATTTTGATAAGTCGGCATACGCTGGCTAAATCGTCAATATGTGACAGTGCCATTAGTCAAGTTGTAATGTGTGTGCCATTATATGCTGCGACGAAAATTGTTCCTTGATCAGCTTCTAATTTACTAACCGAATTCCTAATTTCAACCCTCGACCAAACACTTTAACTATCTCTAACGATAACACTAAACCTAACCTAAAATCAATCGTAACCTAGGCCATAAACCTGTAGAATTGACAAAATAAAGCACAGAATAATTATACGCTTACTTCGGATCACTTGTAGCCGATACTGTATATTCTTCAAAAAGAAAACACTTAACCTCTGATTTGTAGGCAAAATATAGGTAATGAAATGCAAAGTCTTATTTTGGTTGTGTGCTATTATACGCTCATACTCTAATTTCTAAGATTTATTTTTAAGTCGGAAGGATCTATCTGTTTAAAAGTCCAAGAGAGTTTTAAACCAAGGACAAAACAGTTCTTTCAGGCTTAGAAATAAGTTTTTGAAATTTAGAGTATACGTTCATAAAAACGGAAAACTACTGATTTTTTTGTCATCCATTTACACCCCTTAGACTTTTACTAACGCAATACATACATTCCCTTTAACGCCATTATCCCTTAAAACAGCATATACATACATCTAATTTGAGCTCATTGTAGTATAATTATGGAAGTAACTACAGCCGTAATGATTTAAAGAAATATACAAATTATGACATATATCCGGTAGTAATGCATCTTTCTCAGTACTTGCTAGCATCCATAAGGAGGACGTTGGGTTTAATCCTGGTGATTAATGTCAAAGAGGGTTGTTTAGGACTGGGCAGGATGGGCAGAGTTGATGCCGCGAATGAGGTAGATGGTCATTTTTGTCTGTTTCGTTCATGCGGTTAATCTTGGCCTCGGCGCCACAAGACACATCATCGTGGAAGCTGGGATATCTTTACATCCACATTAAGGAGTGCATTCCGGTACAGGGTCAGAGTTATTATCACCGGGGTCACGAGTCTCCACGACTATTGCCAACATCACCCCCACCCCCATCCATCAGTGATCCGACATTCTCTCTATAAGACACTCGCTCCAGACTTTATTTCGTCAAAGATTTAGGGTTAAGGTTAAGTTGCGATTTGGGTTATAAGTTAAGTTCCGGGTTAGCATGGTTAGAATTAGAGTTAGATATAGTTCGGGTTAAAGTTAGGAATATGATAAGTGTATGAAGCTGACTGTGGAGCATTATTGTGGCTGGTGAATGTGTCGTGCATTGCCCCACCAGTCCCTTAGAATTCCCCTACTTATTTCCTTTTCTATCTCAAGTAATTTTTAAGTGAGGGGGTGTTATACCTCAAGATTCCCACCATTAACAACATCAGGGATGATCGTTGTACAAAAAAGTCTTGGTAATTCTCCTTTTAATGTTGTAAAATATGAAGCTGTACCTCTTAAAAATGGGTTCCATGTCTTCCGCAGAACATCGTGAACAGTACTGTAGAAAATAGTCGACGATGTGGAAGACATGAAATATAGAACCAGATCATTCAATTATCCGCTTTAATTTCCTGTAGAATACCATTTTCATCTAATCCTAACTTATGTTATGCACACCAAACGTAGAGTCTTGTCACAGTTTCTTATAACATTTGAGGGTCAGACTGATGAGAATGTGCTACTAAATATCTTTATTCTAGGAATTGTTTGGTTACTTCTTCTATTATTACAGGACGGAGGCATAATAAGGTCGGGAAAAAAAAACTTGGAGAGAAATGGGATGAGGAGGGTTCATCAAAAAAGGGGGGATTACGATAAATGTGCTAAAGATCGCTGTAATGATGCTGCTCGCGATTAAAAGAACTATAAGCTTAAGATGGAAATTTGGTTAAATGTGAAGTAGATAGAAGAGGAAGGGGAAGGGTAGGGTAAACTGATCTTTGAAGAGGAAGAATAGACGAAAAAAGGGACAGAATAAATAAATGGATGAGTATGACCTTCCAAGTGTCACAGGGTTCTATTTGAACCACCCTGTGACTCTGGAAGAAGAATCTCTGCTACGACTTTAATTTGAAGACTGGTACTGCAATTTCAAACTGATTAATTAGATTTCTATGCACAACGATCTTGTTCTGGCGATGGCTAGATTCAATCAAGTGATTAAGACTGAAAGTGAGCGACTACCCTGCACTCTGTGTCAACTTAACGATTTGAAGTAAAACCCACTCAACTTTGATTAAGAGTAATCTTTTTCTTACTTCAGACGACAAATTCATCGAAATTCGCATTCCTTCAAGGCATACAAAGAAGAACACGATTTAATACCTTGTTCTCGTGATTTGCTTAATGCCGGCATAATTTTTTTATGCCAATGCATTCCTGTGCCTAAGAGTACAACCATTTCCAAGTTCTTCTACATTGTCACAAATATAGAATTTATTTTACTCTCTTACTTTCAATATAACTGATGTCAGGTATAATCATAGTCCAAATTAAATAATCTTAGACCTACCTGGTTATCTGTTATACGCAAAGTGAGCTAAATAATCCAGAATATTAAAAATATGGATGCCAGTCAATGCGGTTAATGCACAGATTTCGGATAATTCATTGTGTTTACATTATTTTGTCTTTAAAAGACAGCTAGACTTGTGTGCCAGTAGTTTTTAAATTCTTTCCCATATTTTTGAAAGACACATTCCTAAACTGTCTTGCAGGAATTTTTCGGTTCTTCAGTGGTCTTTAAGAAGCGCAAAATGGTTTGTTTCAAATTTCTTTTCCTTCTTTTATAATGGAAGTTATTAATTCATACTTTTTAAAATTTAAGCGATAGTTTCACTGACTTTAGTTCCTATGCAACAATATGACATTGCGTGATCTACGATATACTTATTTGCGCAATCATTACATTTAAAGTTATTTTGTGGTGCTGTGCTTAAGTGGTATTTTTTAATAGAGCTATAGATAAAGAAATGTTCGGGAAAAATCCATAAACAATCATTACTTGGAATATAAGCACCATGTAGAATTATGAAAGAGAGACGAATCCTCTCACCCCAGTAACTTGCCAGGACATTATTGCACATGTTTATTAAATACAACTATTTTCCGATGATTACATGAATAAGTATAATGAAATCATATATCAAATAAACCAAAGTGATCAAAACATTTGTATAATCAAAAACTGTAATCTATAACCTGATCAGATCCGCCCATGTACTAACAATAGATTTATTCTTTTTTCCTCATCCAACAAAGCGTGAACAAATAATAATGTACTTTGATATGTCTCCCTTGATGCAAAATGATTGAAAAACTACTCGATTTATTATGCTCGCCAAAAATATTGCTACAGTTTTCTTCTTTTTCCCCCCACAAGACCAGAAGGAAAATAGCGAAAATCCAGGCAATTGTGTATTTTTTATCCAAGTCGTGATGCAAAATGATTGAAAAACTACTCAATATATTATGCTCGCCAAAAATATTGCCAGATTTCTCTTTTGCTTACGTTGACATTTTTCAGTCCTTGTTTAAGACATTTTGAATTACTGGTTTTAGCAAACACGGTATTTCTAATGGAAATGATTTTACTTTGGAACAAAAATTAAGAGAACCTTCTCTTTTAAGAGAACCTTCTCTTTAAAAATCGTCTCTATAAACTGCTCCAGACTTAGAGAGATGAGACTTCGCTTGTCAATTCGACGTGTTCTTTTGAGACATTCTAGATAAACAACGATGTACTAAAGAGTGATGGAAATGTTTTGCAGACACGTTCTGCTCTCCACAGGATTTTTCTTTCTTTCTTTCTTTCTTTTCTGAACAGTGTCATACGTTTTTGAAAATTTCCGTTTATTACGAGGATACCAGATGATATGTACATATATTGAAATATCCTCTGTATTTTGTTATGTTTTGTTGCTGTAATGAATTTATATTGTTACTGGTTATCTTTGTTATCAAACAGGGCCTCATGGAAGACCACCACTATTGGTGAAAATATGCTACCCTGTAAAAAATATCAGAAATGAATAAAATAAATGAATAAATAAAATGACAAATGAAATCGCTTTATTTTGATGTGTATAAACATGTAACATTTTCAAAGCTGCAAATTCCCCCCCCCCTCAATAAATGATATTACTAGTGTATATTCTTTTTAATATCTAAAGCCACCTTTCAAGTTTCCCTGTCAGAAAACCACCCATAGTCACAAACAATATATGGTCACAGAGAAATGATAATAATAATAATAGCTATTTCTTATGAACACACTGAGTTCAGAGCATGAACTTTTTGTGTTGACTATAAGCGTTCTTTCAACAAGGTTACCACATGGTCATCGCAAACTCATTCATTAAATACTTTATACATTTTCTTTTAGTAGAAATGTTCCTCGAATGCAACGCTGGTGGTCATAGTTGTTTTAGTAGAAGATATAGTGGAAGAGATGGACTATGAGACGGTCGTAGCTGTTATTATCCTCCTTTATTTGTCAAGCTTCCGATCTATGATCTCATAGTCCATGCATCTCTTCCACTATATATAGTATATATATCAACATTATCAACATTATGTATATATATATATATATATACATATATACATAATGTTGATAATGTTGCATCTCTTCCACTATATATAGTATATATATCAACATTATCAACATTATGTATATATATATATATATATATACATATATACATAATGTTGATAATGTTGCATCTCTTCCACTATATATAGTATATATATCAACATTATCAACATTATGTATATATATATATATATATATATATATACATATATACATAATGTTGATAATGTTGATATATATACTATATATAGTGGAAGAGATGCATGGACTATGAGATCATAGATCGTAAGCGACATATATATATTTATATATATATATATATATATATATATAAAGAAAACTGCTAAAATATATATATATATATATACACTCTAAGAGTTGAATCTCACTTTTTGTATTGCCGGATCCAACACTGAACGTTGCATTGAAATTAGTCAATTTAACATAACAAAAGCTTGACTTTCTTCTGCCCTTCTAATTTTAGTGTCAATATTGCAATTTTTTTTTAGTCTATGAGTTTAATTTTGTCTATTGCAGAAAATACCTTTGAACTGATTTGCTGTGATTGATGATGAACCAGTTTTCAGCAATATTAGAGTATTAAATGATATTCAGTGGAATAATTAGGTGTTACAAAATATGCCGTCTTTAAGCATTTCTCCTTGAGACGAGATAAAAAACGACAGCCAAACAAGAAACAGACAACAGAACAAAGAACCACAAAGAAGTATTAAGGCATTGCATAAGAGAATGTTTTAACGACTTTTGTAAGCACAGAGAGGCATTAATGTGCTTGAATTTTTTGAACATTAAGCTATTACAATAGCATAAATTCTTACTAATATTCATTTCAATGGTATTCCACCTCCAGATTTTACGATGACAAACGCCTGCATTTTTAGAACTTCATTTGCGATAATCACCCTGGATGGATGCAGCAACTGGAGGGGTTTCGTTCTAAAATGAGCGCGAGTGGGGATAAGATCAAGACCTAACACTGCAGGCTGGGGTTTGATGTATCCCTATGGCTTAGATTTTGACAAGTTTACCTGAAATAACCGATTTCCCGTCCATTAGAATTTATGAAATGAAATGAAATTCGCTGTCGGTATGAATCGTTAGACATGAAACGTGTCGCTGTTTGCATCCATGGCGACATTTTGTGTCGATTTTCTGAGGGAGATGTGACATAGGCAAACTATATTTGGATGAATATTTTTACGATCAATATCATGTAATGAAGAGTGCGGATTTGGAAACCACATCACGCTAGTTCAAAAGAAGAAGCAGAAGAAAACAGAACGGAAAGTAATCTTTTTTTTCTTTAATTCAAATTCCGAATTTTCAACTTAAGTTAAACAATGATTAATTTACCGACATTAATTTTCAGTTTGCATACCAAAAGTTGTGATGGTGGTAATTAGGAGGAAATAACTCCTGATGTCCCCCTTTAGCAACATCCATTGCGGCACGCATAAGAGAACAGCAAGTTCTTCTCCAATATCAAGAATTTGCAATTTCTTGATTCATTATACAACTGATAGATATTAAATTCAAGATTTTATCATCCTTTTCAGGAACTTTCAGTTCAGTAACTTATTGCGTGTTGTTTCATCGTTCCAGTAATTACGCTGCTCATAACAAATAACGCATTTGTGCAATGAGCAAAGATTAATCACGTGGTTCTCTAATCAACCACGTGTTCAACGCATCACGGAATGGTCAGGTGATTAAACAAGTATTTCACACTGTAATGATAGCACAGACTTAAGATATCATTTCCGGGGGTGCAGGTAGCTCTTACTTAAGGGTCAATTACCTAACACTGGTTTCGACCCTTTTTTCTCAAAGCCTCATCCATGTGGTATAGAGAGCTATTCATTATGTGTTAGATACCTAACACTGGTTTCCTCTTTTTTCACAAACTTATCAGAGTGGTATAGAGAGATATTTATTACGGTTCAGCTAGCTAACACTCGTTTCCACCGTTATTTTATTTTTATTTTTTTTGCGTGTAGTACTGAGAGCTACTTATTACAGGTCAGTTTCCTAATACTTGTTTCCGCTTCTTAAGAAGCTTGAAGACGATAATCAGGTAGGCAAAATCATGCGTTCGACCCGAGTTCTTTATAACAAAACATAAACAAAACAAAACAAAAGAACCCAAAATCAGACAAAAAAAAAGCATTTTCCCAAACGTCCCCTACGTGGAATAATTAATTGATTCTAAAAAAAATTCAAATACATACTATATGCGACATTATCTTGCTACTTAGTGAGTGTGGTTACCACTCTTTATGCTGCGACCTCATCCTTTTGAGGTGTTTTTCCAGTGTGTCTCTGTCTTCATGAACAAGAGGGAAAAAAAGGACAATAAGAATAGAGAGACAGAATGGGAAAGAAAGAAAGAAAGAAAGAAATAAAGAAGAAAGAAAAAACCCACCTCGGATGTGGTGTCAGTTTTCAGACATCAATCACCAAATGGACAGCGATTCCTCTCGGTAAATGCATTGACATCCGCTTGGCTGAAGAGTCGATTTTTGGGGTTGTCAATTTTGAAATTGTTTGCTTTATATAACACCATCATTCGTCCAGCTCGATCAGATGAAAGGAAAAATAAGAAGCAAAACAGAAATCACAGTTTGTTATGTCTGGACGTATCCTCTATAGGTTTCGTTGTTTATTCCTTTTGATTAGTAAATGTAACTTTAAGTAGCTCTGTTTGATATCAGTCCTTGGTAAAGTGAAACGCGGTACGATATTCAATATAAAATAATACAAAGCAATATGAATGTCAGAGAAATTCTTTTTTTCATCTTTAATTTCATAATCCATATAATGTATAGTTACATTATTTAGAGTTTTAGAACATGATCATGTTGTTTTGTCCGAATTTTATCTATGGTGAAACGTAATATATCTTTAAAGTAGATTGGATACGTTATATGCATTTCAAATATATATATATATACCGTATATATTGTAAGGAAATATCATATACAACATATTTCTCAAAATTATATATTCTCAAAATATTATATGAGAAATATGTTGTATATGTTATTTCCTTACAATAAATATATATATATATATATATATATATATATATATATATATATATATTTGTAGTAGCTGCCAAATAAGGTGGTTCAGCTGGTTCACCGTATTATTTTGTCTCTTATTTCTTTATCCCCTTGCCAAAATATTCGTTTTGCCTTTTCTTAAGCTCTTCCTTCATTCGTCAATGACTAATAGTATGTTTTGTAGTATATGCTTATTGCTGCACTCATCCATCTAGGTGCAGGCATGCATGAAGTGAGAAAAGGTGTTGAGTTTTTAAGCTTCTGTTTACTTTTTTGTAATGCAAAATATATTGTAAATTTCCTTGTTTTCCCTTTCCCTTTCTCTCTCTCTTTCTCTCTCTCTCTCTCTCTCTCTCGCTTTCCTCCTTTGTGGGTGCAGATGAGGGTGTGCGTACATTGAAAAAGAATAGTCTTCTCTCTCTCTCTCTCTTTCTCTCTCTCTCTCTCTCTCGTTTTTCTTCTCTCTTTCCCTCTCTCTCTCTCTCTCTCTCTTCCCCTTTCTTTATCTCTATCTTTTTTTTTGTAGTTTCATAATTTTTATTCCTTGATTCAGATTTTCAAAATGAATATTACAAATTAAGCATTGATTACACAATATAATTCGAGATGGCAATAAACAATACAAAATAATGATATAATTAATTCCATAACATGCCATTCATGAATAAACAACCATAGTACAATTTAACTGAATAAGGTATAGATTAAAATCTGATAGGTGACGAATTAAAGTTTATAGGGCAATTGTAACAATGAATATAATTTTATTAAAAGCTGTTTGTAATATTATCATCCATCACACTCACACACACCCACACACACACACGCACACACACACAATCTCTCTCTCTCTCTCTCTTTCTCTGAGTCATGCACTTTCCCTATCCATCTCTCCCTCTTCCACACTCACGCTCTCTCTCTCCCTCTCTCTCTTTTTTCTCTCTCTCTCACACACACACACACACACATACACACCCACACCCACTATCTCGTCTTATCATTCTCTATCTTTCTCACCGCTCTCCTTCCCCGTTCCATAGCTCCGCTCAGGCAACCTGATAGCTTCTCATTTCCTTTGTTATGCTACCACCAGTCTCATTGAGCGGGTTTCTTGAGATGATGATGATGATTCTGACACACCAGACGCAGGTGCGATCCTCATCATTACCAAGATTGCCTCCAGAAACCGCATCCCTGATCCAGGAGGCGGATGGCGTCAACCTTCAAGAAGTGGGGTGCTCGCATCTCTGATGCCGCCATTCCCAAGGCCTGCATTCAACGCGGAAAATGCAAGGTGTTTCTGGGAAGGCCTTACAACTCAGTACCTAAAATCAGTAGTATTAAACATTAACCATTTTACTAATGTTCGAAAAATAAATTCATAATATCTTGACAGAATATATGGAAAGGAAGGAATCATACCTCACGTACATGTTGTAAGGTCTATAGTTTGTTACGCTCTTTATTCATTAATGTATTTATCATTTTTTATTTATTTTATTTTATTTATTTATTTACCACTTGTGGGACGGAAACACCCTCATCAGCAAGAATGCTGTTTTTCATAGGGGTCCATGGAGTTGCATGTGCGTAAAAGGATAATAATGATAATCATAATCGGTTCTTGTATGGTGCATATCACATTATGATATAATGTCTTTATGCGCTTCCAAAGAACTTTGGATATTATTACCCCGGCTTTAGTGAGAAGTCGAGTCAAAGTTAATGTGTATTTGAAATAATCATATTTTCGTGTTCACAATAAAATTAAGTTCGTGCAATTGTTATTCATGTTGGATATACATGTATCATGGAGGTACATAGCCGAAAAAGCCTATACCTTCTTAGAACTTTGCTTTAAATTCATTATTTTACATTCTGCGTGCTCCAGTTATTCTCTCCCAGAGAACTTCTTTACCATTTACAACAAAATATGGGTATCGTTCAAACATGTTGAAAGCATGCAATCATTTCATGGTACTTCGCTTCGATCTAACTAACAAGTTCATCATAGTGCCTTTTACCAAATCATAGATTAACAAATGTTGATATATATATACAATGTATATTCTTCAAGTAGAAGGATGAGGTAGGGGGCAGAAGTAATGGAAAATAATGAGATAAACCGGAGGGATTATTCCTAACCCCTTTTTGACCCCTAGCTGATGAAGACCTTCATAACAAACAACCACCAACCTGCTGGAAATCAGACCCAATCAGGCAGGGAGGGGTGATTAAACGAGCCAGACATCAAGCAGTTTTACAAGACCATCATGCATCTTGACCGGGTACTAAACCTTTCATCTTCATTCAGTCGTGATTACGTCAGCAAGCGCATCCTCGTTTTCATCTTCTTGGGACGGATGACGTATTCATTTTCAGGATTACAGTCATGATGGGTTTGGCAGCATCTTAGACGATGGCGTTATACGATTTTTGAGATCTGGAAATGTCTTGAAGTACCTATCCGTAGCGCTTTGGTTGGAAAGAGGAAAGACTTTAAAGAAGAGACGAAGAAAAGTAGTAATAGAAGTAGTAGTAGTAGAAGTAGTAGTAGTAGTAGTAGTAGTAGTAGTAGTAGTAGTAGTAGTAGTAGTAGTAGTAGTAGTAGTAGTAGTAGTAGTAGCAGCAGCAGCAGTAGCAGTAGTAGTAGTAGTAGTAGTAGTAGTAGTAGTAGTAGTAGTAGTAGTAGTAGTAGTAGTAGTACATTGTAAAAAATAACTGTAAAACTACAGGGTTTTTTTAGCCCTTGAAATTACAAGTTGCCTTTATTTCAATTTTACAGCCTTTTCCTGTAAAACAACAGCAAGTTTGTTGGTTTACCGGAAATCAGCATATATTTACATGATTTTATTATGCTGATTTCCGGTTTAAAAAAAAACTGCGAAAAAACGGGCATTCCCGGCATCCTGACTGCCAGTGAAAAACGGCAAATTTTTTTACAGTGTATAGTAGTAGCAGTAGAAGTAGTACTTGTAGTAGTAGGAGTAGTAGTAGAAGTAGTAGTAGTAGTAGTAGTAGTAGTAGTAGTAGTAGTAGTAGTAGTAGTAGTAGTAGTAGTAGTAGTAGTAGTAGTAGTAGTAGTCTAGTAGTAGTAGTAGTAGTAGTAGCAGTAGTAATAATAATAATAATAGCAGCAGCAGCAGCAGCAGCAGTAGTTGTAGTAGTAGTAGTAGTAGTAGTAGTAGTTGTAGTAGTAGTAGTAGTAGTAGTAGTAGTAGTAGTAGTAGTAGTAGTAGTAGTAGTAGTAGTAGTAGCAGTAGGGGTAGTAGTAGTAGTAGAGGACTTTATTGCATAGCTTGTTTAGCACGAGGCTAACCTGCCACAAAGTCCAATACATTAAAGAATAGACATTAAAATTATTTTTCCATTTCTTATTTTCAATTTCTTTCCATTTCAAGCGGCTTTATTTACCTGAGTCTTTGATCTCTTTCGCTCCCCCAGAATCTTTCTTTTGTTTTCATCGTTTAACCTTCGTTTCTTCCAGACGAAGGCAGCTCATAAAATGCATTTCAAAATTTCTCTGTCTTTAATTCAGCATGTTCTCAATATCGTCGCCCTATAATGAATATCATTAGGGGTTTAAAAGAAATCCAATAACAGTTAAATCCATAATTCAATGTCACACTCGAAGAGACCCAGTGATAATCATAAAGAAGTACCTCGATGCAGTATGATCATACAGATGATCTTATCATAAAGTCCAATGTGATCACATCCATTTCTTCTTGAAGTTTTGATTAAACATGCATGATGTCTTTGACTCACGTTTCTTGGTTGTGTTATCTCTCATCACCATTAAATGCCCACACGTTTAAGCCCCTGGTGTCTGGGTTTGAGATGGCTGCCTTGAATAGGTGTGAAGTGGGGAGATTAAGTTCACCAACACGAAGTCTTGTGTAGTGTAAGCTTTGAATGGCAAGGAATAATCCAATATCTAGCCTGATATCATTCCATGAGCGTTCGGAGCCAAAAGGAAATTCAATCTTGATAACAACTTGCTGTGAAATAATGCAAATAAGTGGACAAACATAATTGTTGAAAGTTTGAAAGAAATCGAATAGTAAATCAGAAAAGTTAGGCTTTTTAAAGTTTGAATCAACATACAAAATTACCTGATTTTATATTTTTCTCCATTATCTCTAAAGATGCTGCTTGTCTTTTTGTGAACTCAACATATGTTGTGTCAAATATATTTTCCCATGATATATCTTGAGCTAAGAAGGAGACAAGCTGCACCTTGAGAGATAATGGGGAAAATATGAAATTTTGTGTAAAAAACGTATGGAGAGTTGTACTACTAAACCTGTCACTTTGAAGCAACATTGCCAATTTGAGGGTCGCCATAGAAAGTAAATTGAGACTTTTCAAACTTTCAAAACGTTTTCATTTCGTAACCGATTTTGATGGAACTTTTTTAAAAATTGCTTCTCTCTATCCTCTCTTTCAATTTAAATCGATTTTACACCAGGGTTTCATTCTCCTTCAAATCTTTAAGCATACATGTATGTTGTGATATCGTCATCATCTATTTCACTGTGAAAGTTAGGATAACAGACGTTTACAAAATCTGGCTCCGTTCTCTCGATGTTCTGACAATTCAATATTTTGATATTTTTTTCTTGCATACGATATTTTATTTTATTTTTTTTTAATTCATTTCTTTGCTATTTTGGTCCATTGTCCTGGGCATGCAAAAAAAAAAATCAATATCAGATCACAACACCAACCAAAAAAAAAGAAGAGATATTGCTGACTGACGTCAACGACAGTGAACGAATTCACTTCTTTTGGCGAAATATTAAACTTCAAATATAGGGTGCAAAATTTTACACCCCGTCTCTTCGAATTAAGGGAAGGAAAACAAAAGGAATTAGGTTAGGCGGGTATTACGTTTCACACAAAAGAGAGAAAAGGGGCACTGACTGAACGTTTCAATCTGCCATATCCCCGTGGAAATGTCGGGAAGCTGTCGGGCCGGTGGGAGGGTAACACTAGCCCAGTCATGGGGCCCTTTCAGAAGTTCAAATACACATCACCCGGATGTAAGGTTGCCGGTATATCCTGTAACCATGACGTTGTATGGCGGCTTTTGAAACCGACTGACAATTGTCATCGACATCTCTTTTTTTTATGTTGAAGGGTTAAGCGAATTCTGCCGCAGGTTCCAAACCATGTAATACGTTTATCCATTTTCATTCTTTATATTTCCTTCTTTTTTTTTCCTTTCTTTTTGATGGGAGGGGGTCTTATACTTTATTCTGTTTCTTTCAGGGACGCATGTGTCCTCAGTATTATCTCCGATCTTTGATTACCATGACGTGTGTTTGGTACACTGCTGCGGTCCTCTCATCACCCTGCGGCTAAACGCTTTTACTCACTTGATGTCACGCGGTGGTCTTTAACATTTATAACTTTTCTTTTGTGACTGATATGATATTCACGATATCCAGTTTTTAAGAGGCTGATGAACTTTTTTTTTGCTGTAACATTGCACCATTCGACGCATGTTCTACTTTTCCAAATATGAATAGATTTAAGATAGAAAATACTGTTCTCTGTAATACTGAGTTTGGAATATGAAAAACGTGAAGTCGAATACACCATACCCTATACGTCCTTCCACTATGCACTCACAGACACCCCTGCTTCTATTACTATTTTTACTGACAGCAGTGACATGCACAATTTTCAGCAATTGCCTTCAATTTCTTGAAAACAGTACGAATCGTATGATGTTTTCCACTACGTATAAAATGCATGTAAAAAGAAAGCTTCTTTCCATACTAAAGATGATTATTGACAAGAGATGAACAACAGAGCGTTAGGTTTTTCGTTTACAAAGTTAATCATCTTCACTAGTTAAATATTATAGCAATGAGAACGAGGCCAGAAAATCATATTTATCTTTTCATTTTTACTAACGATATAGGAACAACCTACCACCATCAATATTTTACTGCAAATTTTCGACTATCATCCAGCTGGTTAAATGTAAATCCGCAATGAAAGCCAAATCTATAGAATAAAAAAATAACAGATGATTGTTCGATTAGAGGTCGTTCCATCAATCTTTCAACGGCATATTCAGTCGAGGATTGTGGTATACAGATGGGAAAAAATAGGTAATTATGGTTTTTAAACCCTAGGACTTAAGACAGATTGCATATAGATTAAGTTTTTTATCGTGAAGAAGTCGCTTTCCATTAAAATCGTTTTTTGTACCCAAATGGCATGGCTTTTAATTTACATGGAAATCATCTATTACATGAGATACAAATGAAGAAGTCAATCCTACGTGAACGGTGACATTTGCTGATACAATTCGATTACCACTTTGTCCTGTATAATCAGAATTCTTCAACTTTGTTGAGTCTATTGTTTATTTATTGTTAAGTACATGTATATGTTTTGTTATGTATTTGTTATATATTGCAAAGTCAAGAACAATACCTAATAAAGATGTTTCTGTTGAGAAAAAAAAAATTCGATCAAAAATGATTACTACCATGATGAGAAGAATTGGGTATCTCAAAATGGATTTGTGCGTTTCGTAACGATCTCCTGACAGATATAGAATATACTTGATTTAAAGAGAAGGTTGAGTTCTTGGAAAGGTGAAAACTCATTTGTGAGCTTTCACATTCATTTTATGTCAGTTTAGAAGAATATCATAGGAGAAATGTCCCCTGAAAAGGAATTGGAAAAAGATTTGGAAGAACATCATAGTAGAAATGTCCCCTGAAAAGGAATGCTCTCCAAATGCCCTCATATTCGAATTTATGAAGACAAACGTGCTCTTCAGCGACACTGGGTCAATTTCTTAGCATATTGATGATTCCAAAATATCACAGTATACACTAATTCTTTTGCGGACATGATAAACCTTCCCCCAATTGCTTTGAGACTGTTTCTTTTACAATGCAATCGCATGACCAGAACTGAACTTTATCTTTAAATAACCTTGAGGATTTTTTTTCACCCATGGAGTAATAATTGTTGGCATAAAAAGTAAATCGTCAACATGATGGTGTGAGGTTTGTACAAAATATTTTCAGAATAACTTCAAAATAATCTCTTGTCATAAGTATCAATATTTAGCCTTGAAAGTAGATAGTGTTGATTTTTTTTTTAAGTGAGTTACTGATATAGACACTGATTTAAAGTAAAAGGCCTAATAATGCCATCAAAACATATCAAACTTAATTGGAATACGAGTATTAATTATCAAACAAGAAAAGTTGTTTCCCTCTTTTTTCCAAATTCAATTTTTCATTATTCTTAGGTCTTCATTAAGATGTCAAACTAAATTGTACAATCTACATCCCTGTATGGAAAGTATTTGATTGGTGCAGCTTATTTGGTAAGCATTGCTATAGGTTTGGAAGAGAAGAGATTGTGAAAGAAATCCACTCTAATCTGAAAACAGTTAGCATACAACAGTTATGAGTATAAGGAAATCATTATCAATGGCACTGTACTTATATACTCTCTTAATTTAAAAGTTTATTCTGCCCTGCTGAGAGTGGATTTGTAAAATTGCATTCCGTATTATCTAATGCTGATGTAGAGTTGGAGAAGTAAAAGCATGTTCCTCTTCGAACTATGTCTCCCATTTTCCTTTTCTCTCTCCTGAATTTCTCTTTTCTTTTTCTCTCACTCTTTCTTTCAAACTCACTCTTCTTCCCGATTTGTGTCGGGTGTGCGTGTGTGCGTTTGTGTGTCTGCGTGGGTTTGTGCGTGTCTTAATATAAATTGAGCTATCTCTCTAACTCTCTCTCTCTCTCTCTCTCTCTCTATCTATCTCTCTTACTCTCTCTCTATCTCTCTCTCTCTCTCTCTGTACCCACCCTTCGAAACGCAAGACTCGTCAATGCTGACACCACCACTACGCATCGCAGTGCAATCATATTCAAATATTCAACACGTTGAGATCAGATCGAGGCAGCCGTGTAAGCCGTCATTTTCTAGGAAACAGATACTATCTCAATCGAATATTTATGTGGGTTTTTATTGATTTATACCCCGTCAGTCCCCGCGTGCGAACCTTCATGCCGTTTCTGGCGCTGAAACTTACACCTCAATTCCACACTTTCCTATGCATTCAGAGTGCATCAATTTTTCCCCTCTATTCCAGATCAGGTCCCTCATGTCCTTATCCGTTGCTCTGTTTGTCTGTCTGTCTCTATATCTATCTTTCTCTCTGTATGTGTGTCTGTCTCTCCATTCCCCCCTCTCCCTATCTTCCTATCTTCCCCTTTCTCTTCCTATTTCTATCTATATCTCTCTCTCTGTCTGTCTCTCCATTCCCCCTCCCCACCCCCTCCCTACGTATCTCCCCTTTCTCTTCCTATTTCTCTATATCTATCTCTCTCTGTCTGCCTCTCCATTTCCCCCTTCTCCCCCTACCTATCTCCCCCTTTCTCCTCCTATTTCTCTCTATCTATCTATCTCACTCTCTCCCTCTATCTCTCTCTCTTTTTAAAATACGTACAAAAAGAGAGAGAGTGAGAGAGAGAGAGAGAGAGAGAGAGAGAGAGAGAGAGAGAGAGAGAGAGAGAGATTGTGACAGCAGAAACTAGAGACTTTGTAGATGTAGTACGTCCTTGCTGTATTATTCCATGATCTATTTTATACCCCAGCTTCTGGCTGCATAAGATGGCCTTATCTGGAAGCTATCTAAAGAGCATTGGATACATAGTTACGTGACCATACAATGACCAATCCTACATGACCAAACCTACCATGATAATTATGATTTTTGTCCCAAATGCGCTTCATGCTTTCCCCGTCTTACTCTGCCATCCACCAACGCAACCACCCCCTCCCCCTCCTCCCATCCTTTTTCTCTGTTTTTCTTTCACCTTAGATCAATCACCGTCTCTGCCTAGTTCGTTCCAAACCAAATTGATGTCTGCATTAAATACGTGGCATAGATACCATTCATCAATTAGGCCTCCCCTAGTAACGTTCCATCATGAAAAGGGCTTGTTTACCTAACTTTTCTCTTTCTTTCCTTCATTTCATCCACAAAAAAAGATAGATTGATACCTTCTTTGACTGCGTTACATCACTTTCGTTTTTTTGACAAGGAAAAAGACAGTAAAATGTGCAGTCATGTCTTGCCTAGAGCTCTGTTTTTTAAGAGTATGTGGTGTTTGTTTCTACTTTCATTAATCTAGCAAACCCATATTTTAAGTGTCTGGAAATGTTGAGACTGTTTGCCCTATGCTCACAAAAAAACAACACTTTTTTCCGTTTGCCTTCTGGGAAAACTGCGTTTTCAATTAATAAAAAGACTTTTTCTTTTCAAACTTTGTTTTCAAATATTCGACGCCCAATTGAAATCCTAATTGCGTTGTCTTTTGCAGAGTCTTTTGCAGAGTAATTAAGTAGGGTAGATGTGGAGAATACAGAATATATGCCTTTTTGTTTGTTTTTGTTTGTTTCTTTCTTTCTTCTGTTCATAGGGAATTTCCCCGTTAAAAATGGTTAACTTGTAGACAAATATGGTAGAACCCCACTGCCCCTCCAAAGGTTTTTTTCAAAAGCCAATGTAGACCTTCACAGTGCTCCTTTCTAAACTGCAATCCTATAAGATTTCCGGCACGCCTGGTCATCGGTCTCTTGGTAGTCTTGGACAATTTCCCTTTCTCCCTCAAACAGCTCGTCATTTGATAAATTCATGGTAAGCGAGGGTCCTAAGCAGTGGCGTAGCTACAGGGGGCTCGGAGGCACGAACCCCAAATCGAATGACAAAAAAAAAGAGGAAAAGACAGAAAGGGTGTGGAGAAAAGGCAGTTTTAAGATAAGATGATTACATCCCTTCCATTCCCTCACCCTATACTCGGCGGCCTTGTTCTTTTTCGTTTCATTCACTCAGTAAAACCGATGCCCTCTCAATGGCTGTATACCCACGGTCCTCTGAATTCATCCATTCCGTGAAAGACGGATTTTATTAGTTTAGCATTAAACCCCTGCATTTGAAGTATCTCTAAAGCAGATCAGGCTTAAAGATTTTCATCTTAAGAAGTGGACCCCTCGTTTGGTTTAGGCGGTTGCATATTTTTGGCAACTTTTTTTTTTTCTTCCTTCCAGACCCGGAGCAGGTGAAGCATTGGGTTTGCTACTTGTTTACGTTGTTTACAGATGCAATGTCGGTTGGTTAAACAGAATGATGCGACATACTGTGGTTTGTATGTGGATGACATTGGCTTAGGGTTCGACCCACGTCTCGGAAGGCCTAGAAAAGACAAGGTGTCTTACCCCCCCCCCCCCCCCGCCATCACCATTATTTCAAGCGTGTGTTGTTCTTTTCTGAATTAGCCACTGTATTGTATATTTTAAATAAGTACGAAAAAACTCTTGTGACTTTGGAATTCAACTACAGGGCTACTTTTTCTAATCAAAATACATATATGAGACGGATTGGAGTATTTAGCACTAGACCCAGGATAAGACTAGGCTAGTTTATTTTATTTTATTTGTGTGGGTGTGTGTGTGTGTGTGTGTGTGTGTATTGTTTTCTTGATCATAATTTTAGACCCTCCTCCTCCTCCCCTTATAAAAAAAAAAAACACAACAACACAAACATAGGCGCATACACACCCACACCCTCACCCACACAAACAGCCATAAACAGAAACACACACACATACACAATTGTATTGGGAAGTGAATGTATCTTTTTTTTTTTCATTCCGGGCGTTCGAATGAATTTGATATCCGATGGCGAAATAACATTGTAAAAAAATCATTTCCCTGGGAAGATAAGCTAAATGATAGTACAGCGTCACATTGACAAATGTTTGAAACAAGATATTCAGTCGATGTTGGGCGATTTTTCTGCCACGGTAGTCAGAGAACTGGAGCATGAGGAAGATTTCTTCCCGCTCTTTCTTCCAGTGGTATCAACTCTGACGTGGATGCGGTAACTCCAATTTGACATTTTGATTCCAGTGGCTAAGCTGACCCATTAATAGCCATCGTTCGCTATGTTGGTCAAATGAGGCGTGAGTCCGCTGTGACGTTGATGAGGAATTGCGAAGAAGATGAGAGCTTGAGCACAACATGAAGGAAGGTCAGGGGCGTAGCTTGGGTTCATCCATTGATGGGGCACTGGCATCATGGGGGGGGGGGGGCACTAGTCGAACTTGATGGATGAAATTTGAATAACAAGGCCACTGGTCAGAGGGGTGCGGGAGAAGGTTCTGTTAACTATTTTTCTCGTTTTTTCCACCTCTCTCTCTCTCTCTCTCTCTCTTTATTTTACTATTCTTTTTCCTATTCTCCCCTTTTCTTCGCCGATTCATGGAGACACGTGGCCCCGTGCCTCCGTGCTCCCCCCCCCCCCTCCAATCTACGCCACAGATGAAGGTCAAGCTACACTTTCAAAATCCCTCAGTGAAGGACAGAGCCAAGCAAGTTAAAGTTAAAATTTTCAAAGCTCTTTACATTATTCAAGTAGCAAGTAGTAAGGCAATTGACCTGAAAGTAGTATATATTAAAAATAATAATAAGCTCATTTCATCTTTGAGTTATATACATAACCGCAACTTTATATAGGCCTACAGTGTTAATGCTTCTTATACAATAGACATGAAATCATGTAAAGTTATCCTGTTCTGATGATGAAAATATGAATCTTTTAAGAGATCATTTTAACCAAACTTCATAGAATGAGGAGGATGTCACCAGGCTATTTTTCACCCTGAATCTTCTTCACCTTCTTTTATGAGCGAATAAAACTTACGATGTTTTACTGGATCGTAGATCTAATTTGAATTATTCGTGAGGGCACCAAGAAAATGTTTGTTGAGAGTCATAAGGGCGTTAAATCATGTACTTTAATATAGATTTAACGCCCTTCTGGCTCTCAGCAGACGTCAGACATGCTCTTCGGTCTTTGATTAAGTTCTTTCAGAATTGAAAATCTTCGGTTCAGATCCAGTCTGATGTGTGATGGCGCTATTCAATAAAACTGCTAAAACTACCTCGGTGCATCTCATATTCTAACACAGCTTAATGAGTGTGTGCTGTTTTGTTTTTGTTTTGTTTTTCAGAAGTCCATTTAAATCATTTTAGGATGTGGACCTCAAATTCATCCTGTTTGCAAATAGATCAGTCAGGAACATGCCATGAAAACTACTTAGTAGGGATACTTCTAGTGGAAAAAGTCTTAGATATAGGCCTATAGTACTTACTGCACTTTCAGATTGAACGAAATGCACAACCAAATGATAATGCTGTTCTTTTCATACTTGGCTGGGTTAAAAGCAAAATCTGCTTATTGGCCCATACACAATTGCATTACTCATGAGGTCATGGATTATCCTCTTACTACGAAATGGTCCCTTTTTTTTTTTTTTTTGTTGGGAAGGTGCAAAAACTGTACTTTTGGGTGTTTGGTATGGAAAGCCCATAACAGACAACAAGAGTACTCATCCCCATAAATATGAATTGAATGTCCACAGTTCCACTTCAGTCATTGTTGCAGCACTCTCTTCTTTACTCCCAGGCCCTTCTCTCTCTCTCTCTCTCTCTCTCTCTCTCTCTCTTCTCTCTCTCTCTCTCTCTCTCTCTTTCTCTCTCTTTCTCTCCCTTCACATCTCTCCCCATCTCCATTCTCTCCCCTTCCACTCTCTCTCTCTCTCTCTGCCATCATCCTATCTCTCTCTCTTTCTCTCTCTCTCTCTCTCTCTCTCTCTCTCTCTTACTCTATATCTATCTATCTTATGTAAGGATTTCATATCTACGGAAGACGGAAACCGTCTTAACACTTTTAGACCTGATAAGATGCAAATTACTCAAATGCAAAGAAGATCTGGACCGGATCTAAATTTGCAATACAATTTCTACATTATATTAGGCCTTTGCTATATCAGATTTTTTTTAAAATTGTAACCCATTGTTGGCCTACCGAGGAAAAAATTTAATCAAATAAAGGTCTTCATTTTACCTATCATTATCACAGGATTCTTTTTGAAGGGGCTCCTGTCAAAGTCAGAAAGTAGAGAAATGGCATTAAAGGGCAATCCAACCTTGATAATAAGATGATTTGTATGAAAGCAGAAAAATAAGAAAAACAGGACAGCGAAAGTTTGAAAGAAATCGGACAGGGACCAAGAAAGTTATGGATGTTTGAAAAATGAGATCACTACATCTATGCGAATCTCAAAGTGGCAATTTGGTGTGTCAATTGCGACATTTTTGTGGACAACTCTCCCATTTGTCGTACACAAAATATCATTAATTTGCGGTTTTCTTCGAGGCGCTTTTACCCTCGGGGCAGTACTCAAAATATATTGGAGATAGCATATTGTTATAGGTCCTCATGAACGAAAAGATCCTACTGAGTAATGCATTTTGAAAAAAAGTGACATTTTAGTCATTTTGTGTGTTAGAGCGAATGGGGGAAATTCCCATATGCATAGTGATTACAACTTTCAAAAATTAATAACTTTCTTATTGCTTGTCCGATTTCGTTCAAACTTTCACCAATCTGCTTCTCTGATTTTTCCTCTTTCTTTCTTTCAAAGCAACTTGCTATAAAGGTTGGATTTCCCTTTAAAGTAAGATTGGAAAGGAACGTTGTTGTTGGTTGTTGTTTTTTTCATCCGAAGAGATCGTTTTCCGTGGCCAGAGGGGTATTTCATCGTGGGAGGGTCACTTCTGTTGTTTCGGGAAATATGCCCTTCTGTCGGCTGCTTCATAACTTTTGCATGGGATTTCCCCGTGAGAAAGTGCTCTTTGTTGACATTGGTGAGTGGGTTTGAAAGTACCGATGGCCCCACATAATGCTATTCCATATAAGGGCTAATAATCCTAAGAGTGTTCTTGAAACCTATCCGGTATGTATATTTCATAACAAAAATGATTATCCAGTCGCGCTGCTGCCTCAAATTTCTAGCAAATCATGTAGTGCCAATGCAGGAAAACGCAAACTCAGAAAAGACACCATAAAATTTTGGCACATAATTCAGTGGCGGATCTACGGGGGGGGGGGGGGTTTAGGGGGTTTAAACCCCCCCCCCCCCACCTTGGCTGCCAAGTAAACATTTAATGTGCATAGGAAAAAAAAAAGAGAAAAAATAGAGCATGCAAGTATGCTTAAAATCGCAAGCTGGCAACCCTAAAAATGAAAAATCTTCCTACTGTGGGAGGGGGTATCCCCTCTCCCACACCCTCCCCCTTGCTCGCTTCTCTCGCTCGGGCTCGGTCGCTACGCTCCCTCGCAATACCCAGCTCAGCCCCTCAAACCCCCCCCCTTGAAAAAAAGCTAGATCCGCCCCTGTAATTCGTAACAGGTTTCCGAGAAATTGGTTCAAGGATATTCCTTAATCCAAATATCAACGTAACGACAATTAAGACTAATACCTACAATTTCCGAAGAGAATGATTTGATTATAATTTTAAATAGTGTGCAATATCCTCTGAAATATCCACATAGTCTTATGTTTTATGCAGTGTAAGATAAGTTCAGGTACATTTCAAACATTTTTACTGACAAAATTAAAGCGAACTATTAATCAAATGTTTAAAAGAATAATTTTGCAAGAAGAATGACGTCCTTAGTCCAAATATCAACTTTCCTGTTTCTAAATTTTGCGACCGAGTGATGCACGTGAGGGTATTGATATTTGTATCTAGTGCCAGTGCTACCTCGGCATCAAAATTCACTTGATACAAAAAAAAATCATAGATCATCTATCTTCCCGAATATATGGGAGGGGGGGGTTCCGAATATTTTTGATTTCCCAATTCGAGGGCGTAACCCCCCGGGGGATCCTATACGGTTAGGTAAAGAAATTCCAGTTGCGGTGTTTTTCAAGTTTTCCATTCATCTTCCTGCAACCTTTCCTCTTTAGAGATGCGTCATCCCCTCTTTCTTAGACCATGTTTAATCAAATCGATTTGAAATCACATGTGCTCGCTTTTTATTTCTTTTACGGTCCAAATAATACATCGTTCGCTATTTATAGAGTCAACCCTAAATACTTACAAAGATGTATGGACTTATTTTAATGGAAAAAGATAGATCTAATGTTTAGTTCATTAAATTCCCCAAATGATTCGATGTTACTATTTTTTCTGATGTTGGATAATTATCTATGTGCTTCAATAAATCTGTCGGGTTTTTTTTTGTTGTTGTTGTTGTTGTTGTTGTTTTTGTTTTTTTGGTGTTTTTTGTTTTGTTTGGGTTTTTTTTTGTTAGTTTGTTTGTTGGTATATTTTTTTAAATTGGAGATAATCATCCGTCTCCTGACTGTTTCCTTTTGAATGGGCCGTTTCGTAATTCAACGCTCTTTTCCTTTTGCTTGAATTTGAACTTTATATCTCTGCAAAATAATTTTCTTTTGATTCATTTGCTTCACTACGGTTTTATCTCTCTCTAATCTATGAACGAGCGGACTTTCTTGTTCTATTTGCGAATACGTCCTCGCATTTTCCGTTTCATCCAAATGCACATTTTATACTTTAAGAAAGATCGTTTGAGAAAGTTCACAGTACTAAGCCAAAATATCAAGTTGATTACTGACCAAAAGGTAATTGTTCTCCTACTATATAGCGACATGAACAATTTATGCAACCAGGTAACTGTGCTTTTTAAACATTCGGACTTTCTTTATCGTCATATCTTATCCCATCTTCAAAGTTAGAGCGAGATAGAATCGAGATTTACTCCTTGATCAAGGAGATTTTTTTCCTAAATATCTCTTAAGACTTTAAAAGTCCCTAGCCTATATCAACTCTATTTTTTTTTCTTTCTCTCTCTCTCTCTCTCTCTCTCTCTCTCTCTCTCTCTTCTGTTTTTCGCCTTATTTGCCAAGCACCATCGAAGGCATCATTAACCTAGTTGAGGCTGTGCTTCAAATACATTTGTCGTCTGCTGCAAATTTGTGCCACCCATTCGGGCGGGAATCCGAGCTGATGAACCCGGCTCGAGAAAGAGTCTTTCCCTCCTGCCTGATTATAGAAATATTATCCAAGATCAGGGAAGTAAATTAAGCTAAAAGGACCATTATCTCGCTTCATCATTTGAATATTATTCTGTAATTCTTGTCTGCTTGAATCCTAAAATTTAATTCATCAATTTTATCATCACGTGAGGATTTCGAAAATTGCATTTGACAATAACAATACCGAGACGCTCATAATAATATAGGAAGGGGTGCGCTAGGATTGTGATAAAACAATCAATGGAAAAATTAACATTTTTGATCACAAGAAAATAAGGTATTGTTGCCATGGTGATCTGTCCGGAACTATATATCTCAAACCACCGCGGTTAATGACACATAGCTAAATAATTACCAATTGTCTCAAACCAACTCCCTTCTCAATTACTGTTTCATCATCATCATTAGGGTATTGATATTCTTATTGCGTATAGGGATTGCGGAAGAAAATTGTTCTGTGTGGCATCCGACTCTCTAAGCAACCATTATCTTCTCATCCCTTCTCAACAGTGACAAACTAAGGAAGGCAAAACAGGCCCGTGCCCCCCCCCCCCTTTATTCAAACCCAAATTAGCATACCTTAAGAACCCAGGAAACAGATTTGTCTCTAAATTGTGTAGGTTTAAGTACACAATTAGAATACCTTAAGTACACAACAAAGAGATTCGTCCTCTCGATTGATTGTGTACGTTTTCGGAATTGTGCCCCCAGCCCCCCCCCCCCCCCCCCCCCCCCCCACTCCCTCCCCCTTCACAAACTCCTGGATCCATCCCTGGCTCCTGAGTCATACATTCCATCGGATAATTTTCTGAATATATCTTGGGGAAGAAGTCAAATCTAACATAACACCAAAACTGAAAGTAGAAGTATATGGGGCACACCAGTTTGCGATAAGTTGAAGCAAAAGAAATGGGTTTTATTGATGCGAAATTCCAGTTATATCATTTCTTTGTAGGGATAAGACAAATACGTGACTCTTTTTTTTTTTTTTTTTAGAATGAGACATGTATGATGGAACGGCAACAATAAAAGGTCATTAGGCCTGTCGCATATTCGTTAAATTTGATATAGCCAGCTCGATCGCTTTTCTCCCTACTTTTGCCACTTAAGGCGACAACAATTGAATACTCCCCAATCCCAAGCACGCTTACAAAGCAAATAAAATATATGTCAACAGACAATAAGCGATTTCATTTCTTTTCCTCTGCAGTCTTGATTATACACTTGTGGCCTAATTTTTCACTTTGTATCGAGTCCATTAAATCCTGTTTGGAGACTCTCGACTACGGTTTATTTTCTTCTTGAATCGCAGCAGCCGATCCAGTTTCCTCCCTGAAGAGGTCAGTCACGTGATCTCTAAAATTTGAGAAATCTCTTCTTTTTTTTTTTCCTGTTATATTCATCTTACCATCATTGTCTTTCACTGTCATTTTCCATTTTCCATTGTTTTATTTGTTCTTCCAGATCTAGGCAGTTTGGTGGACTAGATCTTCTTCTCTTTTTTTTTTTTTTTTTTTTGTTCGTTGAAAATGGTAAACATAAGCAAACATTATACAGGAGAAAGAATAAAGGTCAAAGGTTACGTTAGAGGACTCGATAGTGCAGCAGGGAGAGTATTTGACATGGAATCAATAAAAAGTTCGCATCCTGATTATTACAGAAGATAGGAAAATTCTTTAGAAAATGTATGGAGAGAAAAAAAAAGAGAAGGGAATGGAGAGAAGGGAGAGTCAGAAGGATAGACAGACAGACAGACAGGGAGACAGAGAGGAATTAGGAGATACTCCGAAAAATGTTCACGTAGCTATAACGCACATTGTTTCCATGGTAACTAAAAATCCTTGTTCCCAGTCAACCGGTTTCGAGGAAGTCCGATCTTCCCCTACTTTTTTCTTCTTTTGGGGGGGCGAAATAATGGATGATCGAGTTTGAGCGCCGAAATAATATGCGAGAGAGCGTGACAGCGTACCGCTTGGAATACTTCGAAGTGGAGTTCGATACACGGCAAGAAGGCGGAGACGAAAGTTAATTTTTGTGTTGTTGTATATATTCTGAAAAGATGTTTTGTCTGCTTAAAGTAGATATTCAAAGCAAATCACAAATATGCTCAATAATGTATCTCTAGAAACTAGAAAGCTTTCAGATGGTAATCGTATAAGTTTTACGTTAACTGCGTGTTTGATGATTAAAAAGTAACACAAATAAAAACACTTCTCAGCATCTGGGATATCCGAGCGATTCGCCAGAAATATACCGATGTTTTCGTGACGTCACATCAGGTGCCAATCCTGCCTAAGCAGACGACGTCCTATATCAAGTGAACGTAACTGCAATGCAATTATTTTTAAATTATAAAGAGTTTGGTTTGTTTCACCATGACCGTATTTCACATTCTAAAAGGGAAGTGAAACCGTTTCTAGTAACTAAAATCTTTTGTTTGTAAAAAGTCATGATAAGGGTCAATGATCAATCAAAGAAATCACACTTTCGAATTGTAAAGCCCGCTGAATTATAGCATGGATGGTATTCGTTCCCTCTTGAAACGCCGACATGCCGCGGTGCATGCAGCTGAAAATACAATGGCATCTTTTTTTGTTTACAAGCGATTGATTCCTTTATTTTTGTAACGCTGCATTTTTCATCAAAATAATACCATGCAGGAAATTTAGAGTGAGGCAACAAATAAGCATTTATACTGACGCTAGTGAAGTAAGAGAAATAAGTGAAGATGAGATGACAAAACAGGCACTGAAAATGTATAAGATGTTATGGGGCATCGTCTGCTTAGGAAGGATTGCTCCCCGGTATGACGTCACATATCTCAGCAGCGTTCAAAAAGCTCTATAGGTGCTATAGCGGGGCTGTGTTATATCATTTTATAATTGATAATAATCATTACTTCAAATGTTTCCAAGCGTTGAATTTTGATAACCTTGTTCAATCTAAGCTTCACCTATGCAATAATAAAAATTAAATCAATATTCAAAATCAATGAAATTCTACTTTAAGCCATTTGCACGTTGCAACTAGGGAAGAATGAGAAAGCTAATAATTTATATTACCTCCGTACTGAGATGCATGGAGGTACTTTAGAAACCGTCTTTAACTTCGTCTGTATCATTACTTCAAGGACGATTGCTAACTTATTAATTGATACCACAAAAATGATTAACATTTCTTTTCTTTATTTTCCCATCCTCGTATTCATTTCCAAGTGCACAAAAAAATCTATAAGGATATTAATCAGATCACTTACAGACTGCAATTCAAGTGCGCAATTTATAGATTATGCTGTCGTGTAGGGTGACTTTAATGAGTTATAGATAACTTTGAAATTGCTCTAGATAACAAAATTAATGAACATTTTTCCCTGATTTCTCTGTCTTCAGGCAAAGTAACTTGCTATTAACCATGGAATTCTTTTATATAAGTTGAATCATAATGGTATAAGATGTGTATTTTTAGAATGGATTAGGAGTTATTTAAGTAATAGGAAAAAATGTGTATTAATGGCATAAACTCCCCATTATTATAAAAAAAAATACAGGTGTACCACAGGGATCAATTTTAGGACCCTTATTATTTTTATCATATATCAATGATGTGCAATATGTTAGTCATGATATTTGCCCTATAATATTTGCAGATGACACCATTTTTAAAATTTTTTTTTATTGTTTGGTTTTGTTTTGTTTTTTGTTTGTTTTGTTTTTTTGTCTGGTAAAAATATTTTTGAGTTCAATTCTAATTTAAATGCAGAATTACCTAAAGTTCAAGAGTGGTTTATAGTCAATAAACTCGTAATTAATTCTATAAAAAAAAAATTATATGATGTTTAAGACAAAAATATAAGAAACTGTTAGATAACTTATATGATATTCATTTAAATAACCAGAATATATTACAAGTTTCAAGTACTAATTTTCTTGGAATCACTCTAGACGAAAATCTTACTTGGGCTGCTCATAATTATAAATGGTATACTTCACAAGATGTCTTGTGTTATTGGAGTTATATTTGAAATTAGGCATTTTATACCACTAAACATTTTATTATACATTTATAATGCTACAGTCTTGCCTCATTTATCTTATTGTACAATGGCATGGGGCCACTGTGCAAAAACATTTTTAAATAGAGTTTTTATTCTATAAAAAAGAGCACTACGTGTAATTACTAATTCTCATTCTAGAACACCATCAGAATCACTTTTTTTTAATAAGTTAAGGATACTTACAGTTTTTAATATATACAATTTACAAATAGCATCTTTCATGTATGTGTTTGAGCATAGGTTGTTGCCCACTATATTTGATAATTATTTTAAAGTAACACGAAAAGAACATTCATATCTAACTTTACAAACAGATGATTTATATTTGCCTTTGTTAAAATATATGACTTCACGGAAATCAGTAAAATACACTGGTGTTTTAATAAGGAACAAAATACACAAGAAAATAAAAAATTGCCCATCTCTTCCCTCATTTAAACACAAACATGAAATTATTACTATTCTTTCGTACTTCTATACATGTATCTGTATTTTTCTTTGTGTCCTTGTGCTTATGTTGTTTTTCCCCCTCCTTTTTATAATGATGTGTAATATTTGATATGTACGTGTTTTTAAATGAGAATTGGAAATAAATGAAATGAATGAAAGGTCGACTGCCCTTTTTAAATTTGTGGGTACGGAGTTTGGCTGGTTAGGATGACAATAAAGGCTTATACTTGTTAAGAAGATAAAGCCTTGATCTTGAAAAAGGGAGATTTCCCGGTTGTCTTTGTACCAGTTTCCTCTGGGAGGAATCCTCCTGATACAATTATAAGCCTACAAGCATTATTGTTTATTTCGTAGCACCTGTCCGAAATATGCTAACAAACAAAAAATATTCAGTTTATTAGGTTCACACAGGTGACGCAATTTACCAGATAAAGATCCAGGATTTAAAAAATAAGATAAATAAATAAAAGGGAGCTATTCCGAAGAAAACTCTCACAAGCAAGACATAACAAATCACATTTCAGGTGATTTTGGGGTCTTAAATTTGAAAGAGGGGCACATTTTTATTGGGTGAACTTAAAGTATGTAAAATTGGATTTTCAAATTGGGCAAGAGAAAGTTGTGTCCCCCCCCCCCCCCTTAATCAACAAGTGGTGCTTCGTACCTTGATTTCATATCTAGAGGTTGAGATTTAGTGAATGGACAATCCTTAATCATGAAGGGAATATTTAATAGACGACGCATTTGATCTACAGTTCTCTCTCTTCTGTCTCTTTCTCTCTCTCTCTCTCTCTCTCTCTCTCTCTCTCTCTCTCTTTGATTGTTATTATACATGAGTACCTAGCTGGATTTCTTGTAGTTAGTGATGTAGATAGAGGGGCACTGGGGCACGTGCAACTCTCCCCCCCCCCCCCATCGAACGGTGTGAAGGGAAAAAAGGGGGAGAAAGGAATATGGAGAGGGGGAAAAGAAAGTGAAAGGGAGATGATAAGACCCCCCCCCCCCCTAATCGAAGTCCTTGTTTATTCACATTTCATAGACCTTGTAAGATTGGTGCCCCCTCCCCCTCCCCATACTGCCAGTGTCCCTTCAGTGACCGGACGCATGCTACACCATATTCTGTTGTTGTATATTGCGAGCCGATGACGGCTACAGGAGCTAAAGCCAGGGTGATAACTTCCTAAGTGGGTTATAATTCAATGATAACGAGAAATAATTGATTTTCTGTATAGTTGTATTATTATTATGCTAAGTATAGCATTTAATACTTCCCATTCACCTAAATATTAATAATTTTGAATCTTAATATGAGTTGTGTTTATGATGTATAGATTTAGATATTCAAATATCAGATTTATTCAAATTGTTATACATGATCTTGCATCCTGTATGTAGATATTCTTTTTGTTTCCTTAACAGGTATTCTTCATGTCATAATAACGTGTAAACTATATTCATTTTTACACTTATTTTGCGGATATATCTTCTTCTTTGTAATGTTGTTGCAGGTGTCATGTTACACGTCAAAATTCAAGAGTTGGTGAGCTAATTCCTACAAAAGATTACATCCTGAAACCGCAGATTTCTTCGACAATAGCATTGCAGAGATCTTGCGGTTTTTAATTTCCTTTCTGTATTCCCTTAGGCATTTAGCGAAATATTATTTTTTGTAGGAAATATAAATTTCAGTTCTTTTTTCTAATTATCCATATGTCTTTTGAGTGGTTTTCTACTTCTCCTCCTTTTTTCCTTTCTCTGTGCTCACACAGCTCAGTCCCTTCTCATATTTCTTCTCTAATATTGTTTTCTTCCTGGTTTATTTCATCTTATTCATTATCTATCATTTCCTGAAGTTTTATCAGGAAAAGAGTTAGAAAGTGTATCTCCTTTTCATCCAAAAAGACCATGGTGTCTTTGAGTGTTCTTATAGTAGTTTGGTCGTCTTTTATTTCACAAAAAGTAAGGGTATACATAAAGTAACATTGACACACCTTTGTCTATGGCATTATTCTGTGGAGAACTGAAGTTCCTTTTGTTCCTTTTTGTCCAAAAAAAGATCATGTTATCTTTGAGTGTTCTTATCGTATGTTTTGTCGTCTTTTATTTCACAAAAAGTAAGGGTATACATAACGTAATATTGACACACCTTTGTCGATGGCATTATTCTGTGGAGAACTGAAGTTCCTTTTGTTCCTTTTTGTCCAAAAAAAGATCATGTTATCTTTGAGTGTTCTTATCGTATGTTTTGTCGTCTTTTATTTCACAAAAAGTAAGGGTATACATAACGTAATATTGACGCACCTTTGTAGATGGCATTATTCTGTGGAGAACTGAAGTTCTTCGACACTCGCTCCGGCAACAATTATTGCTCCACGTTCAATTTATTACACATACCGATTTCTTAACTTCAATACTACATATACCTTAATCCTAACCTTAAACTTAAAGGGGAAGTCCACCCTGATTACAAGTTGGTTTTAAAAGAAGCAGAAAAAAATAAAGAAACAGATCAGTGAAGGTTTGAGCAAAATACGATAAGAAATAAGAAAGTTACAAATTTTTGAAGTTGTAATCAGTCATACGCAAATTGGCAACTCCTCTCCCATTTGCCCTGTACCCAAGAAATCAATAATTTCGATTTTCTCTAAAGAAAAAAATATCAATCATACGTGCACTTTATGTATAATCATTGCTCATTATATTTTACACAAAACTTGTATGAAACAAATTTATTTCTTCTTAAAAATATAAGAAAATGAAAATTTATGAAATTTTCTGTTCTGAGCAAATGGGAGAGGAGCTCCCAAGATACGTCACGGAGTTACCAATTTGTGTTTGATTGATTACAACTTGAACAATATATAACTTTCTTATTTCCTATCGGATTTTGCTCAAACCTTCACTAATCTGTTTCTCTCATTTTTCTGCTTTTATTCAAATCAACTTAATATACCAGGGTGGACTTTCCATTTAACATAAATCCTGATTGCAAATCTATAACCCTATATATGATATATATATATATATATATATATATATATATATATATATATATATATATATATATATATATATATATATATATATATATACATACCATATTTAGCAAAATAATGTCGTCAGGGCAAAATGTCGGGTCGCCCGTACGAAAGCTGTTTTTATCTTATTCCACATCGACTGCGCACCCTGACCTGTATAATAGGCGCCGTTTCTTCGAGGGAGATAATAGAATGCCGGGTAGATATCTACTTCCAATAAATTTTATCCGTCCCTATCAATTCGTTTATATGCAAATACCCATGATTATCAGATAAAACCATGCATATGAAAATCTCGAACACATATTAAGTCAGGAGCCAGATCTATATATGGGGTTCTGATATCCGAGGGATTTAAGCTGCATCCGAACATAATTTGTACCCCAAAATCAATGAAAGTGATTGATGCAGCGGTTCGGTTTTTCAATGTCGGGTTCATTCCTCCGCTCTGTACTGTGATGTAATGTAAAAACAAATAACAGAATCTAAACTGATCTTAACTCATAGAAAAAAAAGAAGGGAGGATAGACTTGAATTTATCTACAATCTCGAATTATTTCATTAATTCATCTTTATCATAACAAAAAATTAACAATCAAATAAAGAATTAAGGTTTAACCCAGGACCGAGGTTTGCAAATAAAAGTATAAGTTCCTCAGGTAGGGTAGCATAGGTAGCATACAGTATATACAAACAGAGGAAAAGTGCAGTTAAAGTTTAAAGTTACAATACGTTGCAGACATGTCATATGAAAAACATATGAATACCTAAGCGTGACTCGGAATACATTACTATAATATGAAGAGATGAGATGGGAGAGATGAGAGAAGATATTTATAGGATCACATGAATATAACATACGAGATATAGTTGATAGGTTAAAGTAAAGCTTCTGTGTTCTTCATTGTCGTATGATGGTAGGGTGTCGTAAACTTTGTACATGTATATGTCCCGCAAGTGGATTGGCTACGATGGGGCACAGGGGCACGCCGACCCCCTAAAAATACCCCGGAAATATAGAAAATAGGAGAAATAAAAAAAGAGGGGGAAAGGGAGATGGGAAGGCAATCTGAAAAGAAGATGAGTGACCCCCTTCAGTCTGCACCCTCCTGTTACCCGATGGCGTTATTCTCTCGTATTTTTTTTTCACCTAGTATGTCTCCTATGCCCCCCCCCCATGACACCTGTGTACCCTCAATGAACCTACGCTACACCACTCGATCACACAGTTGAACTAATCACATTCACACCCTTGTTTTGTGCTTTACCCCCATATTCTCTTAGATTATTTGTGATTTTTCAATTCTCCTTCACCTTTTAATTTTCCTGCATATTATCATTCCTATATATTGCTTTTTGTTGTTGTACTTCTTCTCTTTCTTGAATTTTTCCTCATATGTCTTTTTCTCTCCTGTTGTTTGTTTGTTTGTTTTGTTGTTTTTTTTTTCCTCTATGTCATCCGCTAATACCTCTATCACATACCCCAAAACGTTGGCGCTGTCTTATCTGTCCGGCTGTCTTTATTTCAGTTTTATCTCAGCTTACCATAGTCTTTCTGAAGCTAGCGTCTCATTTTCAACACTACACAATAAGTGCAATATCTTAATGTATGGAATTTCTTCGTTTTCCGTTTAACGACCCTGGTCGCGCCGATTCACCCAGCTCTAATGACTCGCTTGGAGGGTAGCGTTTTGTTATGGACTTCAAGTGAGGGTGCCGTGTATTCAAATTCATTAGAAATTAATGAAACCGATTAAATTCCCTTTGTGCAGGTGCACTGTGTTTGTTTGTTAAAAGGGCAGGAGGTATATCATAATCCCGCAGCAGCTATATTGTTCTCCATTTCTTCGTCACAACTTTCATCTTGCTTTCTCTCTCTCTCTCCCCCCCCCCCCCTTTTTTCTCTTATTTTATTTTTTTTCTCCTCTCTCTCTCTCTCTCTTTATTTTTTCTTTCTCCTCTCTCTCTCTAGAAGAAAATTAATGTTATTTTAAATTGAACTCTCTCTCTCTCTCTCTCTCCCTCTCTCCCTCTCTTTTTTTTTTTACGTCACTCTCAATTTGTCCGTTTGTGTATACCCATTTTCATATCTCGTTTAATGTATCCTGCTCTTCACTCTTTTTCCCGCTCTTCCCTTTTTTAACATTTCTATCACCCCCCCCCCCCCCCCAACGCCATCCCCGCCCCGTCCCTTCCAAATTTCCCTTCAATAATAATCTACGGGCATTAACGTAAAAGCCCATGTTCGCGTCATTACACTCTAGAGGGGCCGACTCTGCCTGGCCTACGGCAATTCTTCTTTTTGCAAAATGCCACTGGTGCTTTTCAACCCCCACAAACACACCTCAAATGGATAAGCTACGGGCCTTTGCACTTGTCGTCTAGTGGCTGTGTACGCAAGACTGAAGACTAGACGAAAATTGGGGGTAATTTTTCTTTAAAGATTTGTAAAAACAATGCTTACCCCCGTTTCCATTTATGTCCTTTGGAATAACAATGTTGACATTACCGAGATGTCATGCGTTGTCTTGTATGTTAGCATAATTGGTTTTAACTTTCACGAACAATCGTACAGGTGAACACACATACACACGAATTCTGTTAAGGTCTTGTGCAATTTGGGATACCATGAAAATGCCAACTTTGCTGCATTTCTTAAACATGTTTGCCGTACATAATGCTTTAGATCTCCCTTATCCATACAATTCGAAGAAAAGATGTTCTGCAAAATGAACATATGCTAACCTTTGAATTGCAATGATCTTTGAGCGTATCCGGACAACTACCCCATTTGTCGTACACAATTAACCCCCGGACAGGCCACCCTGGGCAGTACCAAAATATATTGGAGATACCCATATTGGACAACTACCTCATGAGGACAACTACCTACTGAGTAACATTTTAAAAAAGGACATTTTAGTTATTTTGTGTGTTAGAGCGAATGGGGGAGTTGTCCACAGCTACATCCCAGTGACAATTACCCCTCGGCCAATTTGAAATACCCCATATGGACAGCTACAACTTTCAAAAATTCATAACTTTAATTGCTTGTCCGATTTCGTTCAAACTTTCACCAATTGTCCTGGGGGTAGTTGTCTTTCAAAGTAATTGCCTGGGGGGTAATTGTCCTTTAAGGTCTTGTCCTTTGGGGTACCATGTGCCAACTTTGCTGCATGTCCTAGGGGGGTTAGTCGTACATAATGCTTTAGATCTCCCTTATCCATACAATTCGAAGGGTAGTTGTCTGCAAAATGTAGTTGTCCTAGAATCTCTTTGAGATGGAATGTAAAAGTTTTGGACAGCCAACTGAAAGAGAGCATCAAATAACATTCTCAAACACTTTGTCAGATCAAGGGACAGGGGCATATGTCCCCTCCCCCGCCAATCTTTTTTTTTTTTCACCAGTGGGTGATTTCAAGTTCGGTGTTGGTGTTGGTGTTGGTGTTGAGAGCTTGAATTGGGCTGCTGATTCTAGCCCTAACACCGAATACGGGTTTATAAAAATAATACCAATCACATTATTGATAGCTCAACAGCTAGTGAAGTCAATCCCAGCACCAGCTTCATTTCAGGTTCGGTGTTGTGGCTGGTGCTAGTTTTGCCCTAACACCAACACCAACACCAGCTTTCAACACCGAACTTGAATTCACCGAGTGTGGCCCAAACATTTTTTGTGCTTGCTAATTGACAGAGTTTTTTATAACTCTTTTGATAATATTTTAGCGATACACTCCTCCCCTCACCCTCGTAAAAAAAAAATCCTGGATCCGCCACTGGAGAAACGAGGGGTTAGACTGAGATATCGGCGATGGAATTACACATTTTATATTATCATCCAGTATTACATGCATATTCAAAGTTTCATAAACTTTGGATGAAACACTTATACCTGGGAGTCATCCCCGTAGACAGACAGTCCACGAGACCGACATTTACAATAGGTTCACAGGAGCGACAGCCCACGAGAAAGACAGCCCAATAGGCCAACGGCCGATGAGACCGGCAAAGTTTTGAATTGTGGTTTAGAGATAAGAAAATATAGAAGAAGGAGAAAGTTCAAGAACGAAAAACATCAACAAAGATACATAAGGGAAGATGGGAACATGTCTGTCTCGTGGGTTGTCGGTCTCGTGGACTGCATTCCTTATAACTACTTTCTGAAAAGTAACTTGATAGAAAAGAAATAGAAAATAACTTTGGTAGTAAACTTAATTTTGCCCTGTGACTGTGTAAACGGTCATACAATAATAACTATTGTCTAAAAAATCCTGAGGGAAAAATCTGGATCTGTGTGCAGAACCGCGCCCCTAATTTCCTTTCATAAACTGTGAATAAAAATGTGAAATACAAAATTTATCAATCTAGTAGGATCATACCGATTTCATATCCTACATCTAGAATTAAATTATACAATATCAGATATTTACATAATAACTGTAGGTAAAAATGACTTGATTAATTGTACCTCGGAGATAATAATTTCGCTCCCCGACAGGACATCCATTTATTTCACAATTTACCAAACTCAGTAAAAAAAAAATTGTTTCTGATAAGCACTCTCGTTGTAAATTTGTATTTTAAATGATTCTGATTGACTTTGATTTGAATCATTATCAAGAGCCGCGAAGCGTTTTTGAAAGTGGGGGACTGATCTGATTTCACTCTTTAATGACTATTTTCTAGCCTTTTTTTTCCCGAGATTTTTTCTTTAACGTGTCTACTCAAAAAAGTGGGGGGGCTGCAGCCCCCAGCCCCCCCCCCCCCCCCCCCGTTCCGCGGCCCATGATTATCGCTTACTCTACACTCAAGGAATTCTGGGAAATACTATATTGATATAATCAAGCTCCAATAAGAGAGGCGAGATCGGGTAAAGATCATTTTATTTTAATTACCGGAGAGGTTTTACACAGAGATTGAAAGGATGTGCGATTCTTATCTCTTTGGGCTACTCCCCGGTATCCAATCTCCGGGTCAGAAAAAGAGGGTGAAGAAATACATCTGCTAGGCGGATGAAAGAGATAATGTGAAGACAATATGGAGAAAGGGTAGATGTGAACATTTTAACCAAATCAAAGAAAGAAAGGCATAACGCATAGCTCAATTTCATCAAAATAGCGAGAGAGGCATGAGCACAAAGAAAAGGCACTTAATATCAGAGCCTGCGGGGGGGGGGATGAGCTTAAGATTGGGGGTGGGGACTGGGCCTCGAGCACCCTAGCATGGATTAGCGCCCACACATGGACATTCTATACTGCAAGGGTATTTTGCTCTCTTTGTGCATCCCCACATTAATTGGTCCTCAGTGATTGTTCGAAACGTGGAAATAAGTGTCACCATGTTGAGAACAACCACATCGTAAATCGTTCCACGACACCTGTATACCTATATTGCGCTTTATTTATCTCAGCTATGTGTGGAAAATTGCAGTCTATTCCTAGAAACAATTCAATACGACATAGACTCCGCATTTGCATTTTGTGAGACATACCATCCAAATAAACTGTCACGAACTTCCACACGTCAAATGTATTTTCGAAGCTAAGCTATTTCCTTCCCCAGTTCGGCCGACTTTTTTTTTTTTTTTTTTTTTTGCCGCCGAAAATGTGTCAAGAAATGCAGCGATCGTTGATCGTCGTACTGCCTTGAACTTGCTGGGCCTGGTAACGATTACCTCTCTACCACGCTCTACTTCCCAAATTCGAGATGATCCCGGATGAAGATGAGGAGAGATGAAAGATGATCGAATCGTTAAGATAAATCGACCTGGTCGACACCCGATCGCCTGCCTCTCGACCGAGAATAGGAACGGCGATGTCAGACTGTCATCCACGCTATCGATAGCCTCGATCATTGACGGCGCGAATTTACACTCTGCGAAAAGGTCACGGGGGATCATGTCGATTTGAGAAGGGTATCTAGATTTTTAGGAGAGGGACCATGAGTGGAGGTGGGGGTTTAGAGTGACTCCATCGAGGAGCATCACAAGAACGTGTCATTGGGGACTGGATTTTGTCGAACAAATTCACCGACAAGTTCGCAGAAGGAAAGTGCGTCAGAGGATTTTCAAATTTGTTTTTAAAAAGTTATTTAAAAAAAACAACAATGGGAAATAAAAGAGAAATTCATTATTCGAATTGGTAAATAAAGTCCTTAATGCTACCCCCCCCCCCCCCCATAATCTTATATCAGAGGTTGTTAGATGTCCTTGCTACACTCACAGAATGATGCTTGAATATTGATAACATGAGTTTCATAAACACATTTTCATTTTTGTTTGTACATGCATTTTTGTTTAACTTAAATTGTGTAAATATCAGTATGTAATTTATTTACACTGGCCCCATGGAAGAACAGCAGCAATAATTACAGTTGCTGCTGATAATAGGCTACCAGCCGTATTTCTTTGTAATATATTTTCTGCTTTTTAGATGTTGATTTACACAGGAATAAAACGAACAACAAATTAATATGATGGCATAGCACCACCAACCCCCCCCCCCCCCCCCCCGGCACCTTTTTTTACAAACAGTTGACAACTGTGAAATTATGAAAAGAACACAATTAATAATGTACAGATTATGTAATCTCTAAGCTGGCTTAAAAATAGAACTCAGTATATACTACTGAAAATCTTGTAATCTACTTTTGAAATTACGCGTAACGAGCGCGCATTGATTGCCTATAATTATACGTACAGCTGAGGCTGTATTCTGAAAACTATAAAATGATGTTAATTGTCATAACAAATCAAAATCAGGACAAGTCACTGGTTAATGATTGGGCAAAGATGGCTGTGCTCGCGTAAAATTAACAGATACATCTGCGCAAGCACCAATGATTATATATTTTTCAGAATAAAGGCCCCTACCTCTATTTTGAAGTCTCTTATGAATCCTTGGGGTATAAGATTTCGGAGCTGAAATGGTAACCTTAAAATTTAAAGTAATTTCAAAGTTGCTCATTCTGTTCAAACTCTCATAGTCTTCTTGATGTTTCATTTCTTTGAATTTATATGCTCAATCATTTTTCTCTTTACCTTTCTATTTTAGTTAGCGATGATATTTATTCCTTTAATGTTGTATGTTTGGATTCTCCTGGGCCCCGTTGCATAAAACTTACCATTAACGGTAACTTTGCCATCAGTGGTAAACTCCCATGGAAACCTTCATTTTGATTGGCTGTTGAGTGATGTTACCATGGTAGTTACCACTGATAGCAAAGTTACCATTAATGGTAAGTTTTATGCAACGGGGCCGAGGTCTATTTTCTCCATCATCCTTAACTCCGCATTTTACCGTTTACATTTATGTTGTTGTTATTATTCTTATCATCATGAAACCATAATATGTTTATCACTGTATGCAAAAAAGGGCTCTCGTGTGGTTCTGAACAGTACCATGCTCTTAGAGAAGACATTAATAAATGTTTAAAGTGTACCAATCACTTGAAAAAAATAATATTTGTGTACAGCTAGAAAGTATAAAATCAATCTCGAAGAACTTTATCTGCCATTCTATCGGTCAACAGTTGAGGAGTATGAAGGAAAAAAGGATAACATGAAAATGCTCGCGCGGAACCGAACTCCGAGTTTAGTTCCGCGCGAGCCCTTATCTTGGCGAGCGCGTAAGAGTGCGTCGAGTAGTCTAATCACGAGTCGGTTTTACGCTTATAGAGAGTGTAATCAAAATTGCAATATCTCTTTATGGAATTATTGTTTGAAGCCCATATTTTGAATATAGTGTAATGACATGGATCCCCTAACATACAGAGCAAAATATTTTTTGGTGATTGGTATACCCTTTAACATAAATTAATCCCTGCTATCAGAATGACTACATGACTTTTCAAGCAAATAGTAAGCATTAATTTGATACAAGACAATGCTTACTGAACCGCCATAATGATCGGTAATTTTACCCCTTGCTCGTTTCATGTCAGCTGCATGTATATCCTTTCAGGATGAGATTGGGGTGATGACGAGAAGTAACCATGGAAATATAAATGCTTGAATCCTAGAACGTGGGGGAGTGCGTGTTGGCTAATTGGTGCCAAAGGGTTTGATTTTATTTGATACAATTTCTCATCCTAATAATTACTCTAAGGATATATCTCTTTGTCCATCAAATTATCTATTTCCCTTTCAACTTTGTCTGGCTGGTGTCTGATGTCCTCTTCCCTGGGGGCGGTACGACCCACTTTACGGTCAAAATGAGTAATCTTGGTAATAGTTAGCCTTTAATCATGGCGGCATGTTAGCTCATACTACATGTAGCTCTTTTCTTTGCTGCTCTAGTTCAAGCTCTGTCGATCCTTGAAACGTCCATTGATTGCGGGAAGTCGATACACACGTTATAGCAGACCGCCTTTACCCACCCGCCAACGTTACTTCTTGTTTTTGTTTTTTGTTGTTTTTTTTTTTACTTTGAAATCTTTCGTAAATTTTCTAGGAAATTTTTTTCATGAATAATTCAGTTCCTGGTAGAGAAAAATGAACCAATCAGAAGTTTCTTCGACATGGCGTGAAGAGACCGCTCAGCTAATTCCAAACATGGGGGAAGTATAGATTGTTATCGCAAATAATGACATGATAATTCCATATACAAGAAAAATATGACTGTTGACCGTTTTCTTTTTGAAAAATGAGCAAACATTTACATGTGTGTGGATTTTTTATCAAGAGAAAGAAAAATTATAAATACTTTCAGCTTTATCTATCCTTTTTTGGTCCCCACTGAATAATGGACGAGCTCATCCTTTTCCGTTGCCTGTTCCTTTTATTTGATTGGTTAAACTCACTGAACTGTAGAGTTTAGTGCTTAAAGTAGAATTTCATTGATTTTGAATATTGATTTAATTTTTATTATTGCATAGGTGAAGCTTAGATTGAACAAGGTTCATCAAAATTCAACGCTTGGAAACATTTGAAGTAATGATTATTATCAATTATAAAATGATATAACACAGCCCCGCTATAGCACCTATAGAGCTCTTTGAACGCTGCTGAGATATGTGACGTCATACCGGGGAGCAATCCTTCCGAAGCAGACGATGCCCCATAACATCTTACACATTTTCAGTGCCTGTTTTGTCATCTCATCTTCACTTATTTCTCTTACTTCACTAGCGTCAGTATAAATGTTTATTTGTTGCCTCACTCTAAATTTCCTGCATGGTATTATTTTGATGAAAAATGCAGCGTTAAAAAAATAAAGGAATCAATCGCTTGTAAACAAAATAAGATGCCATTGTATTTTCAGCTGCATGCACCGCGGCATGTCGGCGTTTCAAGAGGGAACGAATACCATCCATGCTATAATTCAGCGGGCTTTACAATTCGAAAGTGTGATGTCTTTGATTGATCATTGACCCTTATCATGACTTTTTACAAACAAAAGATTTTAGTTACTAGAAACGGTTTCACTTCCCTTTTAGAATGATGTGAAATACGGTCATGGTGAAACACACCAAACTCTTTATAATTTAAAAATAATTGCATTGCAGTTACGTTCACTTGATATAGGACGTCGTCTGCTTAGGCAGGATTGGTACCTGATGTGACGTCATGAAAACATGGGTATATTTCTGGCGAATCGCTCGGATATCCCAGATGCTGAGAAGCGTTTTTATTTGTGCCATTTTTTAATCATCAAACACGCAGTTAACGTAAAACTTATACGATTACCATCTGCAAGCTTTCTAGTTTCTAGAGATACATTATTGAGCATATTTGTGATTTGCTTTGAATATCTACTTTAAATCTGTGGGTTAAACGTAACGAGTTGTACTGCCTTATTTGGGAAGGTTGTTGAATGATTCATAACCTCTTGGTCGTCTTGAATATATGAATATTGATTACGTTGACGGGTGGGTAAATGCGTTGGTGCAGCAAGACTTCCCGCGCAATAATCAGAGGATTATTCCGCGCTTTTCGAGGATCGACCAGGGGATCGACAGAGCAGCACAATCGGCTTGATTAAATGCTATGTAATACCAGAGAAGTTACATTTCACTGGTAATACTGGGTTCTTTACTCTCCTGTTTTATGTTGGGCGAATTTCTTATCTGAAAAGAGAATAAACAAAAAACAGTTCAGTTCAGTTTAGTTTATTGCCATTTATTTCCAATTTTCCAATATAAGAGTAATAAATTAAGAAAATCATATACATGTATTTTTAACAAAAAATATGACAAAATATACATTCATCTTAATACATACATAATTGGAGGACACACCTCTAAAAGCAACAGCTTGGGGTGAGGGTGCGCGCGCCCTTAGATGTTAGAGTACATAACAATTTAAATTATATGAATATTTATCGGCAAAGTGGAGACTCAATACTTTTTTTTCAAATATATAATTCTTTATGAATAGGCCTCTCTGGTTGATGGAAAAGAATTACAATACATCTTTTTTCAGACTTGGAATGTAAGAAATCAGAAATTAATAAGGTTTTTAAAAAAAGCAGTTGTGAATATAGCATAGAAAAAATTTGATGCATTGGGTAAGTATCAATTCTGAGCTGAAGCACCATCGGATACCCAATGAATAAATAAAAAATGACCCTATAAAATTATGTAATTTCTCGAAATTGTACACTCTAAAAACTATAGTGTGAAATCACCATTTAAAAGGGCCGAGGAGTGTCAACTTTTTCAAAAAGGTAGATCAACTCTTTTAAACTGCTGGATTTAGCCTTTATAGCGTTGTATCCAGCATGTTATAAGTGTTAATCTACAATTTTGAAAAAAGTTGTCACTCCTCGGCCATTTTAAATGGTGATTTAACACTTTAGTTTTTAGAGTGTAGATATTTTGGAGCAAATTTAGGTTTGGGGTTGCGTTCTAACAAAAGTAAAAAAGAAATATCAAGGAAATGTTTTCTCTCCTATCAATTTTTCCGACGCTCTGTTTCATGCTAGTTGAGTCGCTCAGTTTGTGAGCAGCAACTTTTGTGCAGTCACCCCCCCCCCCCCTCCCGTCCCCCATCCCCTATGCATTCTCCGTTCACCAAAATGTGATCAATGAAACTAGGCATATATGTTTTCAATTGAAGAAATCATAGTGGGAAATTCCCCTGTGGGTTGAATTTGAATTCCTTTACTGACTGAAATAATTATCAATCTGTTTTTCGACTGAAATGGGTTACCATCGGATAAAACTTCGAGATTTCCTTCCCATCTTTGGTTAATCTCCATGATCTCTTTTCTCGTCATTTCCCCCCCCCCCCCTTTTTTTTTGCCATTTAGAATATCTCTCCTGCTTAATCTTCCCCGAAATTGAATCGCAGAAATCCATGTGTCTCAACTGTTAATGGCGCGCATGAGGAGCTTAAGAGGAACGGTGTTAGCGCAGATCTTTGGAGCTTAAAACTTGATACTCACCACTCCGCTCGGGCAATCGTTGGGGGAGTAACTCTATCCATTTACGCGCCCAATTATACGGAGGCGTATTAATAGATTTCTAACGCCTCCAATGTGCTTCAAGGCCGAGATGTATAATTTTGTAGCTCCCTTGTTGGGCGAGAACCAGGGCGTCGATGAAGTCGTGAAATTTAATTCTGTTGACATTTGGCGATGATGGGAATTGCAGGAGGGCTGCCACTCGTGTCGAGCTTCGTTATTACACGCCGTCACACGTTCGTCATATCACAATAATTGCGCCCCAAACCGCGTGAATATTCGATTTCGGCCTTGTTACGCAGGTAACCACGAAAATGTCATCATGTAAGCATATACTTTGCTTGTAAATTATGAAAGGATGGATAATGAATAAATATTAACATATATAATCAATAATGTATTCAGAGAGACAGCTGTAAGTGCATCCCCCCTAACCCCCCCCCCCCCCTCCTTACCTCTGAGGTTGTTTAATTTGCCAACATTCGGGTAATGGTCATCTCATATTTGGGTACAAGTGACCTAATTTAGGGGAAATAAACGGATCTTTGTGTATTTGGGGGATCTTATTTCATATATTATTATATCCTGTTTTCCTTAAGTAGTGCAAATTTATTTTACTAAAATCAAAATTAAAATCTTACGTGTACATACATTTTGACTTATTTTGTTATCACCCTTTAGTCTCATTGGCTACCCGTGTGGGGCCTGGTGGCCTCAGGTGCTAGAGCTCCTGTGAGTTGTGTGCTGACTGGGCTTGTCCCTATGGCTTGTCCCTTGAATTGTCAGTGAACGGAGCAACAAGAGGGTACCAGGCCTCACCAGGTGGAGCTGAGAGTCGCAGTGGGTGATGCAAATGTTGTGAATTTGTTTTAAGTTTTTAGTACTAAAAATCCAATTATAATATAAATTTGGATTAAAGAGAACTGTTGCTGGGCTAGCGCCATGAGCGTTTTCACTATTATTATTATTATTATTACTATTATTATTATTATATGATATATTACAATAAAAATGTATTGAAATTTAGTTCTTGCTCTATTCGTTCGCTCCCAAAATGTAGAAAATTGAATCAAGTTTGTATTCGGGCAAGAGACGTTACACTCTAAAAAGGGTACCAAAAAACATTTTACTCTGTATGTTACAGGTTCCATGTCATTCTACTATATTCAAAATATGGGCTTCCAATATCACTTCTATAAAGAGATATTACAAGTTTAATTATACTCTCTATAAGCAAAAAAAAGGTTCGTGAGTAGACTACTCAACCATACTCAACGCACCCTTACGCGCTCGCCAAGTTAAGGGCTCGCGCGGAACTCAACTCGGAGGTTCGGTTCCGCGCGAGCACCTTAATGTTATCCTTTATTTCCTTCATACTCCTAAACTGTTGACCTATAGAATTTCAGAAAAAGTTCTTTGAGGTTATTTCTATACTTTCTAGCGGTATACAAATTATTTTTTCAAGTGGTTGGTACACTTTAAATCACCATTTAAAAGGGCCGACGAGTGATCACTTTTCAAAATGGCTGATTAACTCTTTTAACATGCTGGATTCAACCTTTATAGTGATGCACCCAGCATGTTAAAAGTGTTAATCTACCATTTAAAAAAAAAGTGGTCACTCCTCTGTCCTTTTTAATGGTAATTCAACACATAAGTTTTCAGAGTGTGGTACCCCTGGCGAAATAATGGGTAAGGGGCACTTCAGTGTGACACAGCAAGGGCAGTTAAACTGAAAAAATGAAACGAAAGATGGTAAATTCGTAAAATTAATGAAGGGGAGGAAGAAAGTCATCGCAATCAGAGCCTTATCGATTAAGAGTGAGCATTGAAAAATTCATTTTCAGATTTTTATGATGAAATCACTTTCAGATTTTTCATTAATATCTAAAGTCACTAAAAATAAATCACGTTTGTTTAATTGACAAGGTCCGGAAAATCATTGGATTTGCCCACTTTTTAACGGGGTGTCGAACACTAATGTCACAGACGTAAATTTTCTAGAAAAATTGATTTGGTCCTAGTTCCACATTCTCTAAATTTTCTTAAGTTTTACATCAAATAATTATCAATCAAACACCATTCCATTGAAAAACAAAACATATTTGAAAACATTCGTACAGAAATCGTTGTGCCATATAGTCATTCACATCTTGATGCCAAATTGTCCGTCCGTGACAGATAAAATGTTTTAAGTTTCTTTTTTTTCCCATTGGTGGGGCAAAAAAGAAAACAAAAACCATGTTGAGCTATTTCACTAGCTAGAGACCTATATGAATAAAATCTTGATCAATTAAATATACAGTACATATACTAAAATCGAAACTGAAATTTATCACGGACGGACAATGCAATGTACTGAAATGGTAAATGCTGTGAAAATTCAAATTCAATTAATTGTTTTGTTTATTGGTTCATGGAACATATTTCATCCAAAATATCAAGTAGAGTGAAACCTATCTATAAAGACCGCTCAAGGGAGACACTTGGAAAAGCGGTCTTTATGAGCAGGTGGTCTACGTACATGTTCCTTTAATACATGTTTCAATGAGAAACAGTTTTCATGGGGAACAAAAATTGTGGTATTTATAGACAGGTGGTCTTTTTATACAGGTGGTCGCTAAAGCAGGTTGAATTGAATATGGTATCGTGATCCCCCATATGAATGCAAAAATAACCCTCATCCCGCCCCAATTTTTTTTTTCAAGCTAATAAATAACATAATGAGTTTGCTACGGCTCTATAATGGGAGCCAGCCTGCAGCAGCATTGTCAATCTCTAAAAGACATCCATTACATGTGTTTACAGATGATGAATAGTTATCTATTAACATTATTATTGCTTTTATTGTAGCTTATGTTTTTAGTCATTAACAACGTGTAAAAATTTTACATTCAAACGTAAATACTGAAGCTTGATCCACTGAATGACAAGTTGTGCTTGAAAGTTATAAACATTGGAGGACAGATGTGGTTTCAGACCGCAAGAGCCATGTTTGGACTTTTATTTTGTAAGAATGCTTTGAATTAGTTTTTACTTTTGAGAGAGATAGGGGTTCTTTGTAGTTCATGATCATACACAGCCAACAATTCAAAAAGAAATTATGTAATCACATAATATAATTGAAGAAACCTTGTTAAGACACTATATGATTTTAAATGCTCATTATTGACTTTGTTGCACCAACCCTGAAACATTTTTTTATGGGGAAGGGGGTAAGAAAGTTATAATATATGACTAGTCGGGTTGGGCAATCCCTCAACTGACAGGACATAATTAGACCATATATGGGTTTTATATACTCAACTGTTGCCATTAGGACTTTTTTTTTCCAGAAAGCCAACATTGTTCTTAAAGTGATAGACATTACTGAAAAAGTAAACTATGGTATGATAAAGAGTTAGACAATGATCTGCATGTCATGATTTAGTTTTCACCCTGTTAAACAGAACTATTGAAAAATATGAGATGTATAAAGAGTACTGGTATATGTGATGTTGTAAACCAAATGAGAAATTTTACTTCCTATGATGATGATCAATCACACATAATCCTATTTCCATATTACCTCCATGTATGAAACAAACTATGACTTAGAGATGAAAAGTAAATTGAAATACTAAATATTGATGTTTAATTCAGGTCCACTGAATGACTGTAAAGCTTACATCACATTCTACTCAACATGCTCATTTTGGTCTGTAGCATAATTATTATTGTACATGTATAGTACATGCACTTGTACATTGTGCATACAGTACAATACAGGCATCCACTTTTGACATAGATTCTACTTTTTCAAGCTAAATAGTGAAATAAAATCAATTTCAAACAAAAAAGAGAAAGCAAGTAGTGCGTAAGCGCTATAGCCCGTGGCGCTCAAAATGTCCGCCCGTGAAAAAAAACTTTTTTCGGACCTCTAGCAAAAGTTACAGCTTGCTTTAAAATTCCATTTATATGACATGGAAGTCACTTTACTTGACTAACATTTGCAGTCAAAAAATTTGTCAGTGACAGTTTGTTTAGATAGAAAAAAAACGAAAGACTACCGATTAGGCAAGAAACCCATCTCGTACGTCCGTGATATTGAATATTTAATGGATTTTATTTCTAGTAGATAACCATGGCAACCAAATTCTATCATCATTTAACACCTTCAGTGGTACCCTTCACAATCAAACATAAAACAGCTCAACACATCCCATTACTTATTTTTTTACAGGCCTTCAAACTTTTAAAATATGTCAAATGCCCGTTCGCGAGTAACTGTAAAATATAGGCACTATAATTCAATTTAATGTATTCTAAGATAAATGTTTACTCTAGTAATTTCAGTATAAAATAAGCAGGGCGAAGCATGTCAGTAACAAGACTAACAATATATTGAATTTTTCTCTTGAAAACTGACAAATACCGGATGAATTACATATGCATTAAATATTTTGAAAATATTGATCCACATAATTAGGAATTAGGTACCGTATAATTTTTTTTTAATGTCTGATCACTGTAACAGCAGGATCACGTGTCCTAAAAATGACGCTTTTACCTCGTCTGTTTTTTTTTTTTTTTTTTTTTTTTATGTACGGCTAGCCACGCAGCCTTTAGCTACGTTCATACGGGACTTATGGTTTCGAAACTTTAAGTAAGCGAAACTTTAAGTTAACGAAACCATGACTCAATAACCGCAACGAGGGTTCACGCGAGCCCGAAACAACGAGCTGAAACTACAAGCCCAGCGATCGTCGTGGTTAGCCCCGGAAGCAGATTCCGATTGCGTGTACAGTACACATACAGATCCTGTGTTCATAATTCGCCCGAAGGGTATGACCCAGAAGTTTAACATGAACAGCGAGGTCATCGTTAACCACAAGCTTGCGAAACTTAAAGTTTATTCCGTTCACTGCGATGGAGGACCACCCTCTGCTCGTTGTTTCAGCGTTAACCACAAGCTCGCTTGTGGATCTAGACTACGAGTCCGTTCATACGATCTGAAACTACAAGATAAGTTAACTTAAAGTTTTGAAACTATATACAAGCGAAACTTAAAGTTTAGCTCCCATCGTGTGAACCTGACTTTTATCATGTTTATGGGATGAGCATAATCTGATAAATATGAATTCATAATACTTTTCGCTATAAAACACACTCGTCTGGGTGAAAGGAGTTATTATACTTTTTTGTTTGTTCCAAATCAAATACCATCTCTCGTCAAACACGAAAAGAGAATAGTCTTCAACTAGTTTGCGAAATTGAAGAGGGGGGGGGGTTGGGAAACATTGTCTGTGCCTATTTCTTTCGAAACTGTCATTTCCAAAACGGTTATTCAAAAGATATGATGGAGGGGGCAAGTATAAATGATTAATCGCTTTTCTTTTCGATTGTGATAAAAGTGCATTTGCAACTTCATACGTTTTCAAAAGTCTTCACAACACGCGTGCATATACAGTTAGCACTCTTATAGAGTGAATGGTAGAAAATAAATGTGGTTAGTAAAAAAAAAAAAAAACAGTAGAAGGTCATATCCACATTAATGAAGAAAAAAAAGATAGCGCAATGCATCGCTAGAAATGCGTTCTTTTGACGTTATCAACGCGCAGTATATTCACGGTGAACGACTTTTGAAGATTTCTGACATTTTGGCCATAGAATATGAAGACGATGTTCGAGGTACTCTCTTTCTCTTTTATATGTATCCCTCAGCTCAGCTCTCTATATCAAAAGATCTGGCAAATGTGTGGTAGCCTTATAATTATGCTTGCAATACACTTTGATATCCTCCTCCTTCTTCTTCTTTTTCTTCTTCTTCTTCTTCTTCTTCTTCTTCTTCTTCTTCTTCTTCTTCTTCTTCTTCTTCTTCTTCTTCTTCTTCTTCTTCTTCTTCTTCTTCTTCTTCTTCTTCTTCTTCTTCTTCTTCTTCTTCTTCTTCTTCTTCTTCTTCTTCCTATTCTTCTTCCTCTTCCTCTTCCTTTTTTTCTGTCTTTAATATTGCTTAAAATAATAATAATAATAATGATAATAACAGCTGTTTCTTATAGCGACTTACCAGTTACAATGTAACCGACCAAAGCACTTACAGCATTATTACCCCGGTCACTGAATTCACTTGCGATTCTGCACATTACAGTGCACATTCTCAACTGCTCTAGGGAGCATTCCAGCCAGTCGCCTTTTAAAAGGTTTCTTTTAAAAAAATAAACGATAATCGCTGCATGTATAAAAATTATTCCTTTAGTTAACACATAGTTTAAATAGTGTATGATGGTCATTCCATATCCCCCTCCCCCCAACACACACACACACATCCCTGTAAAACCAGAAATTTTCGCGGATATGAAACTTTCACGAATTTCACGAGTGGTCAAGATTCGCGAAAGTTTCATACCGCGAAAAAATCAAATCACCATTGAAAGAACATAAATTATTGCAATTTGCGAAAGTTTTTTTTTACTGCAAAATTGGCTGTCATTAACAATTCGCGAAAGTTTTATATCACGAAAGTTTCTGGTTTTAAAGTATCTAGTGTCCGAAGGCATACAATAAAAATTAAAAAGCGATGCAATATTTTTTTTTAATTATATGTTTTATTGTTTCATAATTAAATAGAATCACAAAATTTACAAATAATTAGCAGTTATTGTAAAAAGGGAAGAAAAAGCGTGACAAGAACATTTCATAAAAAGACATATTCTAAAAGAAAGAACAACATTGACCAAGTTATGTCCAGGAAAGCACAGCTCCCTCGAAGACCCCCCGCCCCATAGCACACATAACGAAGAGAGCCTCCCCCGTTCAAAGATCCCCAAGCCGGAGCAGGCTCCATACCTTATTTCTAAACCACAAATTACACACTTTATTCCACACAATCAAAATTTACTCCTACTCATGTTATACCAAAAGATTACACTTTCCCAAACTCATCTCCTCTAATCATAATTCATACTACTGTATAGATCCTGAACCGACCCGAAGATCTACAAAAAAGCGAAGAAATGTTCAGAGTGCCAAGCACATGAGCTTCCAAAAATACATTCCCAGCCACCTTCCCCTATGGGGGAGGACCCCTGCCCGATACGCCACTCTGGAGTGAATATATCATGGGTGTGGATCCCAGGGGGTGGGGGGGGGGTTATATCCCCCCAAAAAAAATTGAGGTGGGGGTGGCCTGTATTATCATCCCACCATGGGCGCAAATCCAGGGGGACCGGGGGACATGTCCCCCCCCCCTACCTTTTCGAAGATAGGCCAATGCCAATGTCCCCCCCCCCCTCCCAATTCATGAACACGGATCGACAACCCCTGGAATATCTCATAAAGTTTTGTCAGTAAGTAGAAATCCCAGAGGTACGTAGTATATAAAATGTATAATTCAAACAGATAATTAATGTTCTAGGATGTAGACTTTGTTTTGGAAGAAATTCGAAGAATAGTCCCAAGCTGCTCATCCCAAGAAACCCAAACTTTCAACAAGTTTCGGCTTGATGAAGGGCCCCCACCGTATCCTTGGCCAGAGCGCTAGAGGGAGACATTTCATCAAAATGGCAGCCTACATCTGGGTAGTCGTGGCGTGTATATCGGCACTGAAATGCCTGCTTATTCCTTCATAGTAAGTCTATGTAGTGTAATATATGTCAGTTATTTCATTTGAAACTTAAATGTAATGCTTGCGCTGTAATTTAGGAAAACAGTAACCTTGGTTGGCAGTATAGAGAGTGGAAGTTTCACCGGGATATTGTGTTTAATCCCATGTACTTCGAACTGTGTAACCAAAAGGTAAACAAACAAGGGCGCTCTCATTTACCACGCCAGCACTTAGTATGTACAAGCTTATCTGAAGATAATCTTGTAATTTAGACTAGCTTTTACGAGTGAATAGGCTTCAACAGCTTTTGTGTGTATCAGCGGGCCTTTTTTCAGTCTAGATCATTCATACATGAGAGGAAAATAATTATTTAAAATTTCACTTTCAATTCACGGTTTGCAAGAAACGTACACAACTACACAATGATTTTGACACACTGGTTCGACATGAAAAACTGAAGATTTATGTTTTGATACTTCAAAGAATGTTTTCCTAAATCATTGAGTTAAAACAATTGTATTGTATATATTTCGATTCCATTTTTCAATTTAAAGACATTTATTTCCAACTTTTCAATATACCAAGTAATAAATGAGCAAAATAATGTACATGTGTTTTGAACAAAAAATATGACAAAATATACACTAATGTGGTACATACATAGTTGGAGGACACACCTCTAAAAGCAAAAGCTTGGGGCGAGGGTGCCCTTAGTACATAATACATTATTACATAATAAATATATAAAAAGAAAATAACTACATACATGTATATATGTATTGTATGAGTGGGAATAGGAGTAGAATTTCTGATTTCATTTTGCAAAGAATGTTTTTAAATGTCTGTCTGTCCATTTGATTGTATTTAACTTTAATTTGGGTATCATTACATGTATTTGTAATTTGAGTGCTGATATTGAATTGGCACAGTGGTGTTTGAAAATGTTGAGATTTAATACAGGGAGTATTAAACTTTATTTTTTATAATACATAGTATTAATACTGCTATGGGTGTGAAGTCAAGATGTGAAGTAGTGGTTACCTAGCTCATGATACTCTCAATTTTAATTGTATTGTTGTGATATCAATTGATGTCATTTTAATTATTACAAGTTGCAGTTTATTTTTATAAATTAAAGATAACATACATGCAAGTGATGCAACAATTCAATATTGGCTTTTTGCATGATAAGTCGATGTTTACTGTAAATATTAAATCAACACTTCAGTTACAAATACGGACACCTAAGTATAATTGAAACACCATCAATTTAAAAATGAGAAGAGTAATTTGCTGCCATGTTTGATGAATGGGTGATTTGAAGCTGTTGTGTTTAACTCTTTGTCACTGTAAGTACTTGAATCTCAATGCAAATTCAGCCCAAAAAATAAACTCAACCACCAAAAACTCTCATCAATTTAGCTTTATGTTGTGATTAGTATGATTACTCTACAGCTCAAATGTTCCAAATTTGTTATTATTTCAGCTAAGAATTCACCTATTCAGAGTGAGTGTTTAAGGGTTTATGTTAGTCTTGTTAGATGGTGACTTTGAATAATTAATTTGCATCTGTTATGCCTCTGCCCACAGAAAGTGATGCCAGAGGTATTATCTTTTGGGGTTGTCCATCCATCTGTATGTCTATCTACCCCACTTCCTTTTTATCGCTATACTTTTAACGTGGTACTTGGAAGTGGTACTAGGAAGACTTTTTGATTAGATTTGGGGGTAAGTAGGACTAAGGTTAGAGGTAAATTTCTGGGAAGTTCTGTGTTTTAGTCTCATGATTTTCATGATATCTCAAATTCTCAATAACTATGTGCGATATAAACTTCAAAAATTGGAGCTAATATGTATGTATCATCATAGGAAGACAAACTTTTAGATTTGGGGGTAAGTAGGTCAAAGATGTTAGGTCACAGAGGACAGTTTCCTTGAAATTCCATGTGTTTAGCCTCGTTGTTGCGATATCTCGAACCATTTAAAGAGAAGGATGAGTTCTGGAAAGGTGAACAAAAATTTGTAAGCTTTCTCATTCCTTTTAGGTCAGTTTGGAAGATCATCACAGTTGAAATGTCTCGTGAAAAGGATAGCTCTTCAAATGCCCACATATTCGAAATATTACGAGAAATAGCTGAAATGTTCCGGCTGAACATTCATGTCACATTTATGTGCAGTCCCATATACCAATTTCTTTGTGCAGTGTGACTGCTTTTCAGCAAGATTGGGTCAATTTCTTCTCATTTTGATAATTCGAAAACCTCACAGTATATTCCAATTCTAATGTAAACATTATCATTTTTCCCAATTGTTTTGAGAAATATCTTTCAAAATGTAATGGCATGACCTGGACACAACTTTATCTTTAAGGTATGAACTTCAAAACTTGATAATATTATGGATCACCATAGGGAGAAAAACTGCTAAATTTGCAGGTAAGTACATGTACATGTACAGGTCAAAGGTTACAGAGCCAGAGGGCGGTATACATGAAGGTAATGGTATTTTACTTTGTTAAAATTGCAATATCTCAAGAACCATTTGACCAACAAAGTGCAAATTTAGTATTATGTATTACTATAGGGGATAGGAAGATTTGGAGATAAGTAGGTCAAAGGTCAATGGTCACAGATTTCAACTTATATGAAATTTTATGTTTTGGTCTCATCTCAACATTTTAAGAACTGTTTGGGCCATGAATTTTAAACTTGTTACAAATATGTGTCACCATATAGGGAGATGAACTGAAGTTCAAAGGTCAAAGATCAATCGGTGATTGATATGAGTTTTTAGTCTTGTATGTATGAATCTCAGCATCATAAAAACCTGAGTCACCTAGTATGCAGCATCTTAAAGATGTAAAGTAAGCCAAGTTTGGAGACTGGTCATAAGATTTATGATTGTGAAAAGTAATGGTTATGAAAATTACACAGTACATATCAAGTAGGAACAGTTGTAATGAATATAGGCAGAGGAATATCGGAGACAGGTCGGATTCATTTTGTTTTAATTCTGAATGTGAAATAATCATAGCGCTCTTCTTATGGACTGTGAAATAATACTATGATCTTGCTTTAAGTTTTTGTTGTTTATCTTATAAATGAGCTGTGTGTTCAAGTTAAGTAATGATGATGAAGAGGATGAAGATGATGATGAAGATGATGATGATGATGATGATGATGATGATGATGATGATGATGATTTGGAATGTTCATTAGGATTTCAAGATGGGGTTAGCTGGCTGTGTGATAATTGCTTTTAATGGGAGAAGTTCACCCTGACATTAAGATGGTTTTTATAAAAGCTCAAAAATGAGAGAAACAGATCGGTAAAAGTTTGAGGAAAAGGTCGGAGAGAAATAAGAAAGCTGTGAAGTTTTAAAGTTGTAATTGATTAACCACGAATTGGCAAACTGATTTGCAGCAAGGGTGGGTCAGTTTGTTTGTAGTTTTTTTTTCATCATTTTAATGATTTGTCAGCCTTTCTATTATTTTTTTTACTACATAATCAACCTTTCCTAGTAACCTCTTTCATAATGCAACTCAATTTAATATATTTCTATTTTTTACCCTGTTTCTGGTTATAAAGATGTCTAGGTCCACATGTTCCAAACAAAAATTGAAGATTAGCTTAATCCACTCCATTTCCCCATGGGCCTTCTAGGTAATTTCTGCTTACAGTTTTGAGACTTTAAAGAAAAAATATCATGGTCAAAAGTAGTTACTGTAATTACTGTTCTACTTTTTGTTGATTATGAAATATTGTAATTTTTTCTGAAATTTCCATTATTCATGGACTTCCCTCTATGCTTCCTTTTTAGGTACTTGAAGGAGTTGTTTTCAAAACTGAAGATTTTGGTCTCATTTCAAGAGGATTAGGAAGAAATAAATAAGATTCCGTGACCTAGATATAATGAAGACAAAATCGATGTAGCAAATCCCTGGAATTGTATCTGTTTGCTATTATTTCCCCATGTCATTGGGATTTTCAGTGCCTCTCTTTATGGCCTAGGTTATGGTGGTTATGATAGAAACTTAACTTGCTCCAGAAAGCTAGTCAAAATCGACTGTCTCCATGTAATGTGGATAGAGCTACATGTACAATTAAAGGTCATGTAGAGTTTTGGTAAGCCCTCAAAAACTTTTCGTCAGATTTCTTCAATTTTTGTTGATAAATAGCAAGATACTAGCAATACTAAGACACTGAAGATTTCACCTCCTAAAGATTAATTTTTAATATATAGGAGGCAAAAACTAATTTATGTGCCGGGACAGGCATGTGAAATCCCAACAAAGGCAGCACATGCTATACACTGTACACTCATATGTAAAACCAATGAGTAGCTACACACAGTGATACACATGCTGTCTCTGTGCGAAGCCCCAAGATTGCTGTGCGGGGAGCCGTCGCGGTGGAAGGGTCCTAGCATAATTACAGATATTTACACTGAAATTCACAAGAAATCATAGATGGAATACCAAATGATCTCTTACAGGCATCTTTTGATACAAGGAGAACAACATGAGACTATATTTAACATGTTTCTTTCCAATTTCCTTTTTGCTCCCAATACTGTACATGATTCTTGAAAATTCTTTGGAAAGTTTGTTTTTTGAGCAATATGCTATATGGAATTCCTTTGAATGGTTGGTAAATTATATGATTTTATTGTTATTCTTAAAGCGGTACAAATTGGTGTATTTTTGTGTGGTTTTTTTTTTGTGTTTTTTTTTGTGTTTGTTTATGGGAGCTCTTTTGTATTGGAAATGAAAAAGTAACATTTCTATGCAGTGATTTTTATGTACAGTATTTCATTGGTTTTGGTTATGATAGAAAAAAGATTTGCTCTAGTCAAAATTGACTTTCTCCATGAATTATGCTTTCAGTCACTATTGAACATTTGTCAATGCATATAAAAAGTTGCTTGGAAAGTTTATGGAAAACAAAATTGTATGAGTGGCAACAATGATATGGAATTTCTTTGAAATGCTCGTATTTCTGATTTCATAGTTATTCTTACTGCTGTGTAAATCAGCATAGAAATGCTATTTTGTTTAGGTTTGATAGTTTATTTTACCTAACTGCTACAATGTAAGAAAGCATTTGTATGCTTGTGAGTAAGCAATCGGGACCAACGGCTTTTCCTCTTCGAGGGACTTGGTAATGAGGATTAATGCCTTACCAAAGGACACTAGCACATCCACTTGGCTTTGAACCCTGGGTCCTCCCAGTTATGAGACCACCGCTCTACCACTGAGTCATCACGCCTCCTCCTTTCATTGTTATTGTTGTTGTTTTATATTTGTTTTTGTTTTGTGTTTTGTATTTGAAATGTAACTTACCATTTCCATGCAGTGATTTTTATGTATTTCATTTATATTGGAGCTCATTTGGAGTTTTCCAGAGGTAAATCGCTCTTTGCCACCATGTACATTTCACACTAATACAAATAAAATTCCTTTTTAAAATCAACATTAATTGCATGCTTCCTGAAGCAGACTTGATCAGTGTTATTCAAACAAGAATTATATTTTTACCCAAAGGAAAAAAATATATCTCTTCTGCTTTGCCTCTTTCACAGTCGATTAGTCAGAATTAGATTGACTATACTCACTTTCATGAATTCATAACTACTTCTTTTCTCAGTAGCAGAACATTCCATTTAAAAATTAACATTAATTGCATGCTTCCTGAAGCAGCTTGCTCAATGTTATTCAAACAAGAATGATATTTTTGGCCAAGGGGAAAAAAATATCTCTCCCACTCTGCCTCTTTCACAGTCAGTAAATCAGAATTAGAGTGACTTTTCTCACTTTTCATTCATAACTGGGTACTCCTTTTCTCAATAGCAGAACAAATTAAACCTTGGGGGAAGACATAAGTAGTTTTTATTTGTTTTTTGTAGTGAGCTTACTGATCTCCATATGAAAGAAACATCATTACCAGTCTTCATCACATTCATTTCCTCTACAACAAGCATTGTTTAACCATGTAACATCAGGTAATCTTACCCCTACAGGCACAGAAAATAAAGTTGCCCTTAATACTCTGAAATTTTCCTCAATCATGATTGGATGCAAGGATCATTTTGTCAATCGCTGGGAAAACAAGCCGCCTGCATTGAGCAGAGCAGCTGACACCGACTCTTGTTTTCTCTAAATCTCAAAATAGGCTAGATTTATTTTCCCTGCCTCAATTTTGTTCACGTCCCCCTCGGGGAAGAAAAACATGTCGTCTGTTACAATTAGTAAGGTTAGGCTATGTGACAGATAATGTTCAAACTTTTGTATGAAGTCAGGCAATAACGGGGACTGTTCCTTCATAGTTATTTGCTCCATTAATGACAGTACAATATGAAAGGTGATCATGCGCTAGAACATGATGTTACTTGCTATCAGATGTTCAAGGATGCTTTGAATGTTTTTAGGTACTCTGATTCTTCGGTGTTCTTTTTATACTGATGGATTCTGTTCCTACAATGTATGTATTGTGTTATTTTTCTTTTTATGAACTCATGTTTTCATACCATGTAGAGTAAAGGTGGAGAGTAATGATTTCAAAAATGAATTATGTATGTATTCAAGAGGACTGCTTTAAAATCAAGATATTGTGTGCAGAATTTGTTCTTCATTTATAATACTATGTAATGATAACCCATTCACAAAATCGTATTCAACGATCATTGTTATTTAATTCATCATGTTTTTTTTGTAAGTCAATAGGGCAAATTACCCTCAGCCCCTATCCATTTTTATATCTGATGAATTTAGAGTACTTGATTTCGTTTTAAATGCATGATTGGTTTAGGGGTTTGTTTGTTGTTGTTTTTTTTGTTTGTTTGTTTTTTTGGGGGGGGGGGTCAGCAAGATGTAATACATGTATTTTGTAGTTTATCTTTTTATGAAATCATCTGCTTCATGTATTGAACTAGAAACCAAGAATATTGGGGTCATCCGAGTCAACCAACAGCTCATGAGACCGACATTTCAAAGAAGGTCATGAGACCGACGGCCCACCAACAAAACAAATGAATACATAAGACAATGTTGAAAGGAAGGAAGTTCTGAAAGGTCCACAAGACCAACGGCACACAAGACAAACAAAACAAAGAAGTACATAATTGAAGATAGAAAAAATGTTGGTCTTATGAGCTGTCTGTAAAGTTGTCTGAAGGCCCACAAGACCGACATTGTCCCTCCCGTTGGCTGTCAGTCTAGTGGGCTTGTGGTCTCATCGGCTGTAGCCAGGACTTTTTCCTGAAATGAGAGTAGGTGTATATGTAGGTTGGAATTAGAAAATGAATAGCTTGAGTACGTGAAGGCAAGTAGTTCGTCTTGGTTTTAAGCCATTTAAGATTTGTCTTCAACAGCTGTGAAATAGGCATTAAAGTGTCAACTCTTTAGAGTGTACAAAGGAAAATGAACCATTCCAATTTTTTTTGGTATATTTTCTTGGAAGTACACTCTTGGAACAGGAAAAGGATGGTAAATCTACATTTTTCTGGGTCGCTGTTATTTTCATCTTCATTTTTCTCACCGTTGCTATTATAATTCATGTCTGTCACTGAAGGGAAGGCGATTATGATGGCCAGGTAACAATGCTCTTACAAGTTTATCAGAAACCTTACAGCATCCTTCATGTGTCTATTCAGCGCTTGTTGGCCTGATTCCCGTAGGGCTCTCACGAGGGCGGTTGAAGGAAAGTTCATGAAAATAGCATAACGGATCAGCCAATAATTTCAGCGGGAAATATAATATATTATAGCCCCAAGCATTGCATATTATTGGATGTATTGTCCAAGCGTATTAGTATAGATGGTGTACATTTTCTTCACCTATATGACTGAACTTTTTTCTCTCTCTCGCTTACCATGGAGAATTCAAAGTACCAGTATTCTTTTCACAAATATGGGTTCTACTTTGTTGTAGTGCTATCCATATATTGAGTTTCTTTTTCTTAAAAGTCTGAAAACACTTCTCATATGTCCTGTTGATCAGGAAATTTGTTTTTGTTGATAGAATTATAACCAATTTGGAAGTAAAAAGTGATCAGGTATCTTTTTGAGGGAATTAGATTATACGAACTATCTTACGTGGATTTCTTTTCTTTGAAAATCTCTATTCTGTCCTCTGATGATTTCTTTTGGTTGTTTTCTCTCAACACTTTTTATTCTCTGTTATGTAGTCGATCAACTGATTTTGAGGTGCATCGTAACTGGCTGGCCATTACACACAGTCTTCCTATTTCACAATGGTATTTTGAAGTAAGTCGATATGTTAATCATCATTAGATAGTAAAAATTAAATGTGCAAATAGACTACACTCCTGGTAATGGAATGAAATCATATGTTTCTAAAACTTTAACTTCAGAATTTTATTTCCGGATTGCCTCACAGTTTTATGGGAAAGTCTACATTGTGTTTATAGCCCCTGATGAGGATGTAAATCTTTTGTCAATTATTTTCATACTATACTGCTTTTTTTTTCCAGAAGGTATTATATACAACATTGCTATGGATCGTACCCCTTCTGGTTATCTACATTAACAAACAGTTTATTTAAGTAAACTTCACAATGTCAAGGTTTTATATTAAATGTATTGCTTCTTCATAAAATTAGAAATTAAACTTGTTGATTAAAACACAAATCTGAAGATGCATAAACCAGCATCTGATATAGGAAGAAAAGAAACTTTCTCTTTTAGACCGAAACTTACTCTTTTAGACCAAACATGTAATATTTTTGTTTTTCAGGCAGGACCATCTATTGCAGAAACAGAGGCTTTTATTGAAACTTCAAAAAAAAAAAAAATTCTTATCGTAGGACAATTCAAAATGGACTCTAAATTACCCACCCTTCTTTGCGTGGTTCAAGTGGCTCCTGTCGCAGGTCGCAGTGCTCTTTGACCCTAAGATGTTAAAGGTCACTAACCTAACAAATTTCTTTTGGTAGGACACTTCAGAATGGACCCTAGATTACCCACCCTTCTTTGCGTGGTTCGAGTGGCTCCTGTCCCAAGTTGCGGTGCTCTTTGACCCTGAGATGTTAAAGATCACAAACCTCGGCTACGCCTCATCTGCAACCATCCTGTTCCAGCGTCTCTCTGTCATCGTAACAGATCTTGTCCTGGCTTATGCTGTCAGAGAGTAAGCTTAATCATTAAATGGTAGATTTTATGATTTTTAGGTTGTTTTTATTGTTTATTGTTGTTGTTTTGTTTTGTTCATCTTTTGTGCATTTTGCTTGTCCACATCCTAGCACAAAGATATTGTGATTGTATACACTCCAACCGCTAAAAAGTCATTTTTATTCAGGTGTTCTTTAAATATCTTGATTCTACATATTCTGAAGTTAGATCGCTGAGAAAATTACAACGGACGAATGTCAATAACATTCATTTTCAAGACGAGGTCAATGCCCATGTCAAATTTTGTTCACAAAATGAGGGGGTCCTAAAGCTATGCACACATAATAAATGAATGCAAATCTTGATTTTGAAGATGACTGATGTAAATTTCACCATTTCCAGATAGTGATAATAATCACAAAAATAAAGGGAAATTACTCATTCTTTTTGGCAAACATAAATGATATTCTCGTTGCTTAGTCACAGCAGAAATTTGGCGCATTGAACATGGCGCATTGAACATGGCGCATTGCGCGTATTAACTTTAGGACCCCTTGCCATACACATTTAAGGATGATAGATTTTACTTGAAATGAATCGATAAGTTTGTTTTTTCCTGTTTCACTCACACATGAAGCAACCATACAAAATGCTGAAGATAGTAAGCAAATAATTACTGTTGGTGAAGGTGATGGGACAAACTATCACTTCCGAGGCGATCTGGATGTAGCTATCTTTACGAAGCAAAGCTGAGGAAAGATAGCGTATACATTCAGATCGCCGAGGAAGTGATAGTACGTCTCATCGCCTAAAATCAAAAGGTGCTTATTTGCTTTATATTCCAAATCTGAAACATTTAACTGGTACGAGAGAGACAATTATTGTCTACTTCTCGAAAAAAGACATTTATTCAAGAATTAACAAAAGAAGTTGAAACCTTTACATAAACCGTACCCCTACCTTGGTGCGCACATGTGTTTTATCATTTTAAGCGCGCGAATGGGCAATGCGCTCTTATTTAAGTTTATTTTAGTACGCTTATGGAACTATTCATAAAGGTCACGCACTTTTCTTTTTGACTATTCATAGAGGTCACACACTTTTCATTCGGACTATTCGTAAAGGTCACGCACTTTTATTTTGCGCGTACCCAAAATATTGATAACGCATTTTGACTGTATGATGAACTGAAGAGTTCAGCGAAACACATCAGAACTATTCCATCAAGGTCACAAATTTTTCTTCTTGGGTCTATTGATTGGGAAAACTACGTTTTATCACGTGATTACCTTTTGACCAATCTAATAGCAAGATTCTTAGTATGTGGAATATAAATATATATATATATATATATATATATATATATATCGTCGTGTGCCCGGCAGAAGGGCGCGAACGCAAAAATTAACAAAATTTTCGATTTTCAGTTTTTGGTAACATAAGATAGAGAATTAAAAGGCCTTTCGACTGATATGCTTCTCAACTCATAAAATGCCTGAATTGTTACGTAATACAAGAAAATGAAAATGGCGCGGGCAGCCAAATAAAAAAATCCTTCCCGGCAGAAGGGCGCGAACGCCTGTGCGCACGGAAAACACAGTTTCGAGAAAAACGCGATTGACGATTATGCTTTAATTTGCAGCCGCATTCCGAACTAATTAATAATCCAAACATCTTCTAAGTTTCACCAAATGATAAAATGACACTTCAAGAATCATCAGTGTAAATATTATTACCAATGGTGCTATACTTTTAAAGATATGAATACATTTTCCGTTCACGACCTTCTGCTGGGAACAAATTACGCGAAATCAATGTTTTTCTTCCCGGCAAAAGGGCGCGAGCAACGGAGCATTGGTTCGCGCCCTTTTGCAGGGAAGAAAATCTGCGCGACGTAGGCCCGAAAGAAGGGCGTGAAGCCTCCTGCGCATAGCCGTGTATGTGACGCGAACATTGTTCGCGCCCTTTTGCCGGGAAGAAAAACACTGATTTCGCGTAATTTCTTCCCAGCAGAAGGTCGTGAACGGAAAATGTGTTCATATCTTTGAAAGTTTAGCACTCCTGGTAATAAAATTTACAATGATGATTCTTGAAGTGTTATTTTGTCATTTGGTGAAATTTAGAAGATGTTTGGATTATCAATTACTTCAGAATGCGGCTTCAAAATGAAGCATAATCTTTAATCGCGTTTTTCTCGAATCTGTGTTTTCCGTGTGCGTAAGCGTTCGCGCCCTTCTGCCGGGCACACGACGATATATATATATATAGTATCCATTTAAATGGGTACAGTGATAACTAGGGTAAACATTAAAAAAGTAATGTTTGAAGTACATGGAAGCCGCATTGTGGGCTATACATATCATTATAATCATTATTACGATTATTATTGTGGTGAGTGTGTGTGTGTGTGTGTATGTGTAATTGAGTTTTGACAGACGTGTATCGATCAAATATGATTATTTAGTGTATAGTCTATTATTGTTGTGGTTGTTGTTGTTTATGTATTTATTTTCTTTTTTGTCGTCGTTTTCGTCATCAACATCATTATCATCGTAATCAACATTATTATTTGTTCAGCCTACTTGAGAACGGGAGTAGGGAGAAGGATATGATGAAAAAGTGTGCACACCCCGAGTTTCATTGTACCTGTATTTTGTAACAGCAATGGAACGCATTAAATTAAGAAGTCAAGTTGTAATACCTAGTTTGAAATGTGCGCAACTGTCGATAACACCCTGCAACATGAGACATCGTAGGTGTTGTCACAGCCTGGTTGTTGCTCCACTTACCCGTAAGTTTTTCCTTGAAACCGCTCTGTTTCTGTCACTCAGACATGCTTCTCTACTTCTTCTCAATGGATTTGCTGGGAGGAGTCTGGTTTCAATAAATCCCCCTTGCCTGGTTGGATTCCGCTCCTGGAGGAATACTTGAAAGAAGAAGTCAAATTGTGTCTTCTCGACTTCTTCTTCATGAAAGGATACTCAAAGAAAGGATATGCATTCAATTTATCTCTTTCATTTTGTTTGGATTAACAAATAGGCCAGATGAAAGATTTGAGGAAATTGTGAGAAGATAGCGAGTTTTTGTTGAAAACCAAAGTTTCTCTCTTATTTTGTTCTTTTTTTCCCTTTTTGTGTGGACCTCAAAATTTACTTCATGATGCCTGCTTCTTAAACAGTTATGGTAAATCCCTTTTATATGGAGGAAATAGCCTTTTTTTATTCAAGAGGCAAAATGTTTATTTTTTTACTAATGAAAAATATGTAAATTAATATTTTGTTCAGAGGAGCTCAGCGGGATTTTTTGTATGAATTATAAAACTGGGATTGCCTTAAAGGTGAAGTTTCAATTTCTTCATTTTTCGGGCCTTTTAAGATAGAGGTTTGTAAAGGTAATCTATTCTGATTAGTGATATTCAGTTCATGTCATATTGTGCACAAAATCCTATCTTATGTAGATATGAACATATAGTGAAACCTGTACAGACCTACATATATAATAACAGGAAAATCAGTCAGTATAAGCAATTGTTCATTATATACAGGTTCCTTTAAAGCAATTTTCAGTAAGAAAGTCTGCTTAAGGGAATGTGAGGAACTCAAATTTCATACCTAGCATTCAAATTGTTCTTGCCCCAAGGGTAAACAATTTCCTGTTCACAATCCTGCCTAATCCAAGAGGAAAGAAAATGCCGAGGTACTTGGCAGTTATCTGTTCCGATCTATGCATGATACTAAAAGCTTTAGTGAAGAGATGTGTGGAATTACAATGTTGCTTCCTTCCTGACCCATGCAATGCCTATATAACTCCCCTCCAGTCAGGAAGTAGAGATATACAGTGTGATACAAAAAGAGAGATAAATATTAAGGAACCCATATTTTTGCACTAATGTCTAAAATAAGAAGTGAAATCAAGGAAATATATTATAATGGTGATTTCTTCTTTAATTTCAAATGTTTTCGACACATAGTTGATCATGCATGGATGCCAAAACTTGCCTTTGCCTGAGTTTGAAATGAATGGTATTACAGAGTTACTTTGTGTATGAATGCACTCACTTTGATTATCCATTTCATCAGAACATGAGCAGAAGCAAGCTTTGACGTGACTCGAGAAAGCCACTGCTGTTTAGCTGTCCATGACTTTGATTTAGTCGTATAGGTATCAAATTCGGGACAAAACGATAGGCTACATGGATAAGGTATCTTATACATGTAGTGCTGACATTATCTGACATTATCTGACATTATCTTATAGTACATGTATATGTACTGTACTGACATTTAGAGCTGAATCTTGGTTCACTTTTTTGTGGCTCATACTGTATATGTGTTTGTGTGGCTTTTGTATGGTTAAATATTCACAGCTACTGGTTGATTGCCCTGCTAAACTCCCCGTCCCAAGACGCTCTTTGAAATAGAGTTAAATGGTGGATGCGAGAAACGTCTTGACATTTTACCGCTGCGCCTGTTGCTGTCAACTGGGAAGATAAGGCTCCCTCTATGTCTCATAGGATCACTAAGAGAATGGGTCCCAAAAGAGCATTTAACAATCTTTCTCTCTCTTTCCCCCCCCCTCTCTCTCTCTCTCTCTCTCTCTCTCTCTCTCTTTCTCTCTCTCTCTCTGTCTCATCCTCTTATGTGCCTTATCCCCTCTCCCTCTCTCTCTCTCTTTCTCTCTGTCTGTTTCTCTTTCTCACTGTCTCTCAATTTAATTTTGGATATTCAGTTCATTTTATTCATAGAGCTTACAATTAGTCAGTGGCTGTTTTACAAAAAGGCTCTCTCACTCTCTCTCTCTCTCATGATGTGGCTGTTGGAATTCCATTTAGGCTTTTCTTCTATTGAGATACAGAAAAAGAAGTGTTATTTGTTTGATGTAGGTTTGATCTCAATTATGTACATGTAGCTATTAGAATATTTATGAAAGAAATGTTAACAAATATTTGTTTGATCATATTTTCTAGAAAGAAATATTCTTATCCTCCCCCCCCCCCCCCCTCAAAAAAAATGGCAATATTTAAGAAAAAAACATGACTGAGATGACAGTTTCCATTATTGATTATAGTATTTATAATACATTCTGTACTACGTTTTTGGCCTAAAAGCAAAGACAAAACTTCTTCATCTTTTGTTCGGCAAAACAATAGTAAAAGAAAGGGGGGAAAAATGATAGATATATGCATGTAGCAGACCATGTATGTCTGAACGCGAAAAAGGTTGCTGTCCCTGGTTACATGACCTTGTTTTTAATTAAAAATGATATGTGAATCCTTGGAAAGATGTTTACATGATATCAAGTATCTCGTAAGCATAGCCCCTCCTCCCCCCCCCCCCCCCCCCCTCCTCTTCAACATTTAGTAGGATTAGCTCTTCTTTTTCTACCTCCTCTCCTTTTATCCTGCGGTTTGATTTTCTGTCCTCTCCTCCTACTTCAAGATCCGTGCCAACCCCCTCTCCTCCAGTGTAAAACAATTTTTGCTTTATTGCTCTCAGGAGCTTTTTAAAAAAATTTCTGTTGTAACAGTGAAAGTACTGCACAAACATTTCTTAAGTACAGTCCGACCTCGTTTATCCGGCCGCATTGGGACCGGCACCCATCCGGATAAGTGAAATGGCCGGATATGAGAGAAATGTACATTTTCTATGCAAATGAATAGGGTAGGGCAGTCGATTGGCTGTAAAATTTATGTTTTCTTGGTGTAGTTGATGATTGCAAATGATCTTTTTATTTGTAAGCGATGAAATGAAATAAAATTAAACAGAAATTTGCCCATGGTGTTCCTTTTCCAAGGCTTTTGGGTGAATTGCATGACGAACTGGCCGGAAGACAGGGCCGGTTAATAGAGATGGGCGGATAAATGAAGTTTGGATAAGTGAGGTAGGACTGTATCATTATTTCATTAACCCATAGCAGTACAGTGTCTCCTTTTAGTGACCTTTTTGCAAATTATCTTTTGAATGCTAGGAAAATCACATTATGCATGAGCAGAAACAGCGAAAATCACAGAAATTTTAAAATCTATTTTAAAGACAGTACATTTTGCCAGTCACGAATAAGAGCGATTTTATTGTATTTAATCATTAGTGGCAATTAAATTGGCAATGTGGTGTAAAAAAAAAAAAAACTACTTTTGTGTAGAAATTGGTAATTTTTCAATTAATAGTTTCAATTTTCATACACATTGGTTCATTCAATAAACATTTTTATTGTTTTCAATCTATGAAGGAATGAAAAATAAGTATAATTGTTGCAAATTTGAGGAGGGAAGACTGATAAATTTAGACCATTAAATAGAAACTCTGAACTGCTATGGGTTGACCACAGCTCTTTAGTTTTTCAGAGCACTTGTGGGCCTTTCCAGAGCTAAATCGTTCACCACTCCAGTGTATTCCTTTCATTGCCTCTCTCTCTCTCTCTCTCTCTCTCTGTGCCTCCCTTAGTTATAATTTTCATCTCCATCAATTCATGTATTTAGAGCTAGTCAACATGGCAACCTGATCCCTTGCTTGGTCAGAATACTTGTAAGCAGGGCTGTGGTCAGCACTTGATGTATTGACCCAATCACTTTGGACGTAATACTAGCCTTTATTGTGCATTCGTTAGGGAGGTTGGGAAAGAGCGGTCAGTGCAGTCTACGAAAAAGCTACAAAGAATAGAGAAAGAGAGGAAACCATTTCAAAGAGGTAAAACAGGATAGAGAGGGGGGGGGGGGGCAAATGAGAGAGATAGAGAAAGATAGAGGGGTAATAAGAGAGACAGAGACAGAGACGGAAATAATATGTAAGTTCAGGCATAATTTCTTTCCAGCAAGACCTCGGTAGGATTTCAAAGGTACTTTATATTGCACAATGTATAGAATTCAATTTGAGATACACAAGGTTTGCGGACATTTTGTTGTGCGTCGGGCAGAAGGATTAAGCATATTGCGCTGTTCTGCTAAATGCAGGCGCACACTGCTGCATTAAAGTGATTTGGTAACTTTGTAGAGGCTTGATAAAATCTGAGCTGCCTGGTCTTACATGCTATCAGTGTATGTAATATGGTGTAAAAATGAAGCCCAGGAAAAAAAACAGCACTTCAAAATCATCATGTGCTTCACAAAAGTAAATATATGCAAGTGACCAGAAATGCCAGACTCATTTTCCTCCATAGACTCAGTGTTAGACTAAAGCGTATGGCCATACGCTTTCGTAAATGGGAGTATTCAGTCATAGATATCTTAATAGTCTTAATAGTAGCATTATATATTTGAAAACCTTTTTATGCCTGGCTATTTATTTATCCTTCTGAACATCATTATACAAGACAGATATCAAAATTCAACAATTTATTAAATCAAGCCTCCACAAAGTTACCGAATCCCTTTAAGCAGAAGGTCGTTAGCATTAAAATACTCACAAGTTTAAAAAATATGTGCTTATTTGATATGAAGTAACTCAAATTAGGTAGTACCATCCACTGTCCCTTTTTTTTATTTGTTAATAAAGAAAGAAATCCCTGTCATGTTTTAAAAATGGTATAACATGTACAGAATAATCAAAAACTCAGAAGCAAGTTAGCAGTAATATTCTTTATGAAATGCATGCTAATGACCTCCTGCCAGCCACACAATGATTTCATCTGTTTGGAGCCAGAAGAGCGTTAACTCTGTACAAATGATGGGACTTAATGCCCTACTGGTTCTAAACAGACAATATCATACTTGCAATTGGCTTTAGCCTCTCCTACATAGCTTTTTATCTGAAATAAAACTTTCAGTTGAAATGAGAATCAAGAGGAAAAAACTTTAAAACTAGCTACAGTAGTTAAGTGATGTTTTTAAAAATCCTAAAGTCAAGGTCAAAGGCTTAATTAAAAAGACAGTTAAGCGGACACGAATGCATGGCTCTTGTAGATCCAATTTACTTGTATTTAATCAAGCTTTTTCTGCTTCGTTGCACACACTTCAACATTTGTGGCCTTTTAGTGAAGACTGCCTACATAGTATCCCTTTCCGCAACATTGCAGTATTTATTTTGGGCCATTCTCGTAGAAAAAAAATCACTAAATAAGCATGAAGAGAGAGCATGCTCAATACCACCAATGTCCTTTTGACCTTCTTCTATAAAATCTCTTGACTGACTGACTCTCTCTCTCTCTCTCTCTCTCTCTCTCTCTCTTTCTGTAACTGTTAGTTGTATTTCTATTAATTATGTATCTTTCTTACTGTCTCCTTTGTCTATTACATGTACCTTACTTCTTGTTTCATTCCCTTTATTTCCATCTGTCTTTAATTTGCTATATCTCTCTTTCTCTCTCTCTCTCTCTCTCCTCTCTCTTTGCATCTCTCTTTTTTTCTTTCCCATTTTTTTTATCTCTACATACCAATCTATCTCCGTTTGTTGTTTACATCTCCCGCATTCCTTTTTCACTTTAGATCAATAACTTTCAAATGAATATACACGTCAATAGTTATTACCATGTAAAGAAAAAAATGCATCTATTCTTGTATAAAAAGAAGAAATACACTACAGAAATAAGATTCAATGTTTTTTCCCACTATTTCACTCAATGCATTTTGCATACGGTAGATTTCATACGGGCATGATAGCAAAAAGTATCAGTCTGAATCAGTATTACTCAATAGCAAACTACATTGTTCAAATACTGTACTTTTTACCATGCATATTCTATTTAACCCTTAAAGGGCAATCCAACCTTGCTAATAAGTTGATTTGTGTGAAAGCAGAAAATTAAGAAAAACAGGATGGTGAAAGTTTGAAAGAAATCGGACAAGGACTAAGAAAGTTATGGATGTTTGAAAAATGAGATCACTACATCTATGCGAATCTCAAATTGGCAATTTGATGAGTCAATTGTGACATTTTTGTGGACAACTCTCCCATTTGTCGTACACAAAAATATCATTGATTTGCGGTTTTCTTTGAGGCGCTTTTACCCTCGGGGCAGTACTCAAAATATCTTGGAGATAGCATATTGCTATAGGTCCTCATGAACGAAAAGATCCTACCGAGTAATGCATTTTGAAAAAAAGTGACATTTTAGTCATTTTGTGTGTTAAAGCGAATGGGGGAGTTGTCCACAGCTACATCACAGTGACATTACCTGTTCGGCCAATTTGAAATTCCCGTATGCATAGTGATTACAACTTTCAAAAATTCATAACTTTCTTATTGCTTGTCCGATTTCGTTCAAACTTTCACCAATCTGCTTCTATGATTTTTCCCCTTTCTTTCAAAGCAACTTGCTATTAAGGTTGGATTTCCCTTTAATATGCCACCATATTTTCAAAATATGTATCATGAATATGATTCAATGAGACAAATCATTATTTTTATTTTTTATTTTATAAATAAAAGATAAAGGCTGGTGTTCCAGTGTACTTACAGTTCATGAACCCATTTTGAATCTCAAGAAGCAAGATAAACTTTTCTTTGTCAACATAAATGAAACCATATAAAACTTTGGGTGGTATAAACTGACTTGATCACTGAAGGAGTTAGACAGCAACTGAATGTATGGAAACATATTGCTTTTTATCTACCACTCACGATAGAGTGTTCATTCCACTTGACTTCATTTGAAACCGTAGTAGAATTGAAGGATGCTATACTCTTGAATTATTGAACAATGCAGTATAGGAGAGTTAAACAGTTCAATGTCTAGTAGTTTGAATGATGCTCTGAATGTGTTATTTATGTATGACAATAGTAGATCACTCCAAGAGGGTACTTTTGCAAAGTATTGCATACAAATCGTTTAGCATATATCTGTGTAGGATAGAATAGTAAGATGAGACCATCTTGGATACGATGACTGAGTTTGCAAAGCGTTTGAGACTTGAGAGGAAATGTGCATAGCAATGGCATATGAGTATATTATCCTTTGAGATTCATAAACACTGTAATCATTCATATTTTCTATTTTAGGAGAATTCTGACCTTTTTCAGCCTGATGAATGAAAATGAGGGAGAAAATGATTTAGTGTATTCAGTAGCAAGCTTAAAGTAATTAATCATGTCCTGTGTGGCGCACAGAGTTTGAGGGATTTGTGTTTTAAAGAGAAGTCATCTTACTTCCTCTTTTTCTTTGCAACACAAGCTTAAATACATATTTCTCCATCTCTAAGTATCTGCTGTTATCTTTGCCCTTTACAATTTATGTTTGTATTTTTTTGTTTTAATATATTTGTATTCTTCTCCATCCATCTCTCTCTATCTCTCCCTCTCTCTCTCTCTTTCTTCCTCCCCCTGTCTCTCTTTCTTCCTCCCGTCCCTCTTTCTTCCTCCCCTGTCTCATACACACTCTTTTTCTCCTGTCTGTCTGTCTCTCTCTCTCCCCTTCTCCCTCTCTCATTCTCCTGACCCCCCCCCCATTCTCTATCACACACACACACACACACACACACACACACATATCTCTCCTTCCCTCCCTCCCACCTCTATCATTTCTCCTCTCCTCCCCTCTCTTTTCCCACTCTTTCCTTTTCTATTCCTTTCTTTGTCCCATTCCCCCCCCCCCTCCATTCACCTTTCCTGCATCTAGTTCTAGAGAGTTACATATTGTGATCTGTTGAGAGCCCGAAAGATGCTAACTGTAGAATGATATGAGTTAATGCCCATCTTCCTCTCAGCTGACAATGTTCAGATCTACTGTAGATAGTAAACACTGAAAACAAGCCAAACCATGCTTGAAAGTGCTACAGCCCACCAGACCCCACAAGACCAACAGCCCCTGAGACCGACAGTTCACAAGACCACCAGCCCACAAGACCAACAGCCCCTGAGACCGACAGTTCACCAGCCCATGAGACCAGCAATTTTTTTCTCTCTCTCTCTCTCTTTCTTTGTGCGTTTATATGTTCTGTCAGTCTCGGGGGCTTTACCTTTTCCAACTTTTTTTTTTCACTTTTCTATATTTCTGTATCATATAATGTATTTCTTTTTTTTTTTGGTCTCATTGGCTGTCAGTCTGGTGGCCTTTCATTACTTTTGTCTCGTGAGCTGTCCGTCTTCTGGGATGTCACCCCAGAAGGTCCGCCGAGAGCCAGGAAGGGTGTTGACTCATGAATCTATACAGAGTCAATGTCTTTCGGCTGTCATCCGGCAATGTTCTAATCGGTTGCAGATAACAAATGCTACAAAGAAAGATGATACGTAGAAAAGGGAAAATTAATGGAAAACAAGCCATCCGCTGAGAGCGAGAAACATGTGAACTCATGAATTCATACCAAGTTAATTTCTCTCTCGATAATGTTCAAATCTAGAGTTGATAGCAAACAAGAGAGATACCTAGAAAGAGGTATATTCATGGAAAACAGAATTGATAAGAGACATGAGGGTGTTAAGTCATGAATTTATACAGAGTTAATGTCCTTTTAGCATTCATCAGACATTGTTCAAATCTACTGTAGATAGTCAACAGTACAAACAAAACTCAAAAGAGGTAGATAAATGAAAAACAGATTGTCTGCTTACTATGATGAGAGCCAGTAGGGTGTTAACTCATGAATTTATACAGAGTTAATGACCTTTTGGCATTCAGCAAACAATGCAACAACAAAAAAAAGATACCTAGGACGAGGTAGATTAATGGGGGAAAAATTACCTGAAAGTCAGAAGGGTGTTAACTCTGAATTTCTTCAGAGTTAAAGAGAAGGATGAGTTCTGGGAAAGATGAAAAACCATTTTTGAGCTTTCTCATTCCTTATATGTCTGTTTGGAAGAACATCATAGTAGAAATGTCCCCTGAAAAGGATTGCTCTGCAAATGCCCTTATATTCGAAATATGACGAGAAATAGCTGAAGTGTTCGGGCCGAACATTCATGCCACGTGTGTGTGTGTGTGTGTGTGTGTGTGCAGTCCCATATACCGATTTCTGTGTGCAGTGCTGTGCAATGTGCTTTTCTTATCATTTTGATGATTCCAAAACCTTGCAGTATACTCCAATTCTTATGTAGATATGACAAACCTTTCCCAATTGCTTTGAGACAGTTTCTTCCAAAATGTAATTGCATGACCTGGGGAGCGTTTCATCAAGTGTTTTGTCAGTGATTTTTACTGACAACTGTTAAAAGCTACTGAAATTCTTGTATCTGATTGGCTGAGAGGAAATTTGTTGGTTAAAACCACTGACAAGACACTTGATGAAACGCTCCCCAGAATTCCACTTCATCTTTAACATCCTTCTTCTGGCTCTCCTCAAACAAATATTTAAGGAGATGCAGTATGATAGCAGGTATTATAAAATGGGTTCGAGAATGTAGCCAGCCTGTGGATATACAACCATGAGCTACAAGCTGGAGAAAAAAAAATGAATTGGAAAAAAACATTGAAGATACAGCTATAAAAACTGCATTGTTTGAAGATTCATCAAAAAAAAATTGTGTTTGCGCCCTGCCGGATACAAGAAAAAAATGTTTAAGGTTCGATAAAAGGCAAATGAATGTTGTACTCAAAGAAGATTGTTATTGCACTGCATTTAAGAGGACACTGATATTTCACTGCTATTAAAAACATTGACATTGTACTGCAATTAAAGGACAATGATATTTCACTACAGTTAAAGGACATTGACATTTCACTGCAATTAAAGGACATTGACATTTCACTGGAATTAAAGGACAGTTGATATTTCACTGCAGTTAAAAACAATGATATTTCAGTGCAGTTAAAGGACATTGATATTTCATTGCAGTTACAGTATATTCTTTTTAATATCACCGTTATCAACCAGATACAACAGATGCTTCCGGGTATCGATCTTGTCTTATGATTCGTGGAAATTGATTTTCCCTGGCAAAAATGAGATGTTTTAAAAAAAACGGAGCTCAAAACCAAAAGGGGCTTATGGAGGGTACCAACCATGAGATTATGGAAATAAAATTCAATAACAGCATGGAAAATAACACTTTTATATTCAAACAGTCGATTCCACAAGGACACTCAAATGTTCCCTCTGGTAATCTAAACCTGACTTGATTATAAGATATTTGCCTCTTACTACAACAGTACCATACATCTTCTTGCTCACTTTATATTTGTTTATTAAATCCTGAATTGATGGAAATTGTTGACCTCTTAGTGCATCTGTTTTTTACTTCTATTTTTTACACTATTTTGCACATTTCTTTTATCAAAACCAAAATTGATGTAAGATTAATCTTTTGATACATTTGTTGTTAATCCTGTTTCACAATACTCTGCTCACTGTCGTCATTCATCTTAAGACTGAACTCAAATTGATGTAAGATATTGACCTTTTGTGCCATTTGTTGTTTCTATTACCTGTTTTTGCTCCACGATTTTTCTACATTTATTGATCTACTTGTCAAACTTACCGTATGATTTTTGCTCAAAGTTTTTTTCTGGGTTTTTCTTGCTAGTTTTTATGTTGCCATCGAATTCTGACTATCTGATGTTACACGTTTGGCATTTCCAATTTTTTTTTTAATTGTAAAATTTGTGTGCTTTTGAAATTTCTGTCTGCCTTTATAAACCTGATTTTTTTTTTCTTTCTTTTTCTGATCAGCTTCCACTTTTTTTATGATAGAAACTGAGATGAGTTTGAAATTTCATCCAGACCAGACCAGACATCTTGATCATGATGATTAGAAAGGGAAAATGTGACATACTTCTTTCTTATGCAGGGCTGGATCCAGGGGGCCTGGGCCCTCTCTCTTGCAAAAAATGAAACAAAAAAAAAATGTTGATAATCTTTTTTTCTTCTTCTGTTTTTGTTTGGGGGGGGGGGGGGGGCTTGTCAGAAAATTTTTGGAGTAAAAACACACCCCAAAATGCTGTTGACCTTTTCTTTTAGAACTTTTTTCCCCTTTTTTGCTTTTTGGAGTAAAAACACACTGCAAAATGCTGCACTGGACCTTCATCTTTTTTTTTCCCCTCCCCCCCCCCCTTTTTTTTTCTTCTTCTTTTTTTCTCTTGCTTGTCAAAAAATATTTCTGAAATTTGTGCCCCCCCCCTTCACAAAATCGTTGGTCCAGACCAGTTCTTAAGATGTTTCAGGTTTAGATAAGGTGTTAGGTCCAAGTTGTAGTTAGGTACATTGTACAATATGGTTAGTGTTAGAACTTGACCACATCTGTCGCTGAAGCGTATGCCATAGAACCATAAGTTCATGTTTCTATGTGACAGTTAATTATTCTGTTGCTGTTGAATTTATGAGTATTTGTCTTTGTTGAGATATACTCGGCCTGAGAGCAGGCTGTTCTTGGAATAAACCCCTCTGAGCAGTTTTGCAAATCATCTCAAGTGTTTGGAATAAAGGATATTTAAAAACATTCTGCCGTGTAAGAGGTCTGAGAAGAATGGGTGATTGAATATACTAAATTCAAAGGAGGTGGGGGTGAGTTGTTCAAATCTTAACCCTTTCAGGACAATTGACCACATTATGAGGTTTGGTTCAATAACTTTTGATTCAGAGCTCTAAAAAATATACCAGATGCATGCATAGAAAGAGCAAAAATGTCTGCACACATTATGTCCATTTTTGTTGCATGACCATATTGCCTTTGATACCAGGAATTTTAAAAAGGAGAATAGGCTTTAACATCCTTAAATTGGCAACACATTGAGAGGTTCAAAATCATTGTTTTTTCATCAAAATTGGCAATTTTTCAACTTTTTGACAAAATTTGTAACTACTTATATTGTTTTCAAAGACAGTGCACCTCATTAGAACCATGTAGCACTAAAAGAAATATATTATTGTTGCCAGTTTGAAGAACAAAATGTGATTAATTTAGCCCTTAAATAATTTCTGTCCTGAAAGGGTTGATACTATCAACGTGGGCCATGTAGGGAAAATTCGTAAAGTGGGTACTACATGTAGTTATTTAGCCATAGATATATTCGTAGTTTGTTTTGTCGTGGTTTGTTTATATATTGAAGTGCAGCGACTAAATGGTAATTTTCTCAAACTATGAAGAGATTTTTCTATAGGAAAGGATATATAAAAAGTAATAGACTGAGCTGAATAAGGTTTTTTTTTTAAATCTTTTTAATGATGCACAGTTTGAGATAGACAGAAAGAGAAAAAAGATTAGATATTGTAAAAAGCTTAAAATGAGATAGTAAAGTAAAGTTTTAAAATTGCATTAAACTGGCAGAACTTGAACAGCGCCACCTTACAGTAACTGCTAAATTGAGATTATAATTTTAAAATTAAATGCATTTTATTTTGAATTTTGACAAAAAGCTGTTTGGAAAATAGGCGCATTTCATATTTCACACTATTATTTTTGATGTTGCACATGTGGAAAATTGCCTTTAGATACATTCTAAGCTTCTACAAACTAAAATGGGGCATGATGGGAAAATTAGAGGCACAGGCACTTTTCAAATCCTGTTGAAAGATGGCGCCATTACGAGCTTCAATTTACTGTCACTTTAAATGCAAGGACAATTATTTTACATGTATCATGTATGTAGTTTACAATGAGTTTTGGAGTATCTTAGTTAAAGTAAAACAAAACAAATAATAAATTGTAAACCTTCTTTTGGAAGAACATTATACCGAGTGTGTTACACAAGAAGGATTTCTATTGAAATTCTCTCAAATTTCTGATATAGAGCAAGTATTTCATCCCTTTGGCAGGTGTGGAACTTGCCTTTTGGCCATATGTATTTATGCAGAATATATGCCCAGGTACATGTATGTGTGGAATGTGGAGCAATTTTTCAATGATTTTTTTTTTTATAAATCATCTTTTATTAATCAATAAAGAGAGTACAATACGCCCAGGCTACTTGTTCATATCGATCACAATACAGGACAAACATAAAACTGGCTAGAATAAAATATAAAATATTTTTCAGATTTACAGGGAAATGCATGGTATTTGATCATTTGATGAGTGTTGTATAATATGCTATGAGCAGTTACATTAGATAATAAAGATTACAGGCAACGATATATTGTATGTAACGACATAAGAGGTATCTTCAATCTCAAATTTCATGTTATAATCAGAGTACTTGTATCACAAAACCATTGTAAAACCTCGAAATACAGAACTTTCTGGGTAATTGACCTCTCAGAATATACACTATTATGAAAAAAAAATTCTACCACCATTCTTAGCAACATCTTAAAGAATATTGGAGAGATTTAAAGAGAGGGTATGAGAGAGAGAGAGAGAGAGAGAGAGAGAGAGAGAGAGAGAGAGAGAGAGAGAGAGAGAAAGGGAGAGAGGGAGGGGGAAATGAATTAGGGTGAGGAGGATTGCAGACAGGCAAAAATATAGGGACATTGGTTAAAGTTGTGTAAATTGATATAGGAATGATATATTCTAGAAATCGGAAAAGAGATGAAAATGGACTTTTAAGTAACATTCTTAATCTTATTCTTTTAAACCATGTAATTTAGTGGTGATTGTGGTTGAGTATTGAGTTGCCTCGGCCACTGACCAGATAATTTGCACAATTATTGTGGTGTCTCTGATGATGTAACTGAATATAATTCAATGTTCTCAACCTCGTGAAGATAAATTTCTTTAAAATTCTAGAGAAATCATCTTATAAAAGAACTTTTTCATAGCTATATTGGGTTTTATTCTTTCTTTCATCAAGTTTCATAGCTTATGCAATGATTCTCATTTATTCTATTAATTTGCATAGTTCTTCAGACTGATGTTCTGTCTACCCCCCCCCCCTCCCCCTTTCTCTCTCACACACACATACCCACACCCTCACTCTTTCACTTTCTTTCATTTTTTCATCTCATTTTCCTATTCTGCATTATCTCTCGGACTATTTGACAAAGAATTGTTTTATCTGAAGTCACATCATTACCTAATTCTCCTCTTTATTCCCTTTTGTCTTCTCCTATGCTAACATGCCTGTTGCTTCCCAACTTCAAGCAAAGCTTTTGCCTTCAGCAGAACAAATTGAACTCATCTGCCTAACTGTGCTACTCTATTTTCCCATTCTGTGCTGTAGATTTTGCCTAACTCTACCCATCTACCGACGTGAGGAAGGCCTACGAGGATGGTCTCAGCCGGGCTTCACCCTCTCCGTCCTTCTCATCGCAAACTTCGGTCTCCTCGTCATTGACCGTATCCTCTTCAAAATATCATCTGGTGAAAGCAAGAAGGGCGTTAATGCTTGGTAAAAGATATGAGTTAATGCCCTTCTTGGCTCTCAACAGATAATGTCATCAAATAATTATTTTTAATTGAAAGCGTTAATGTTATTCCCTTCAAATATCTTCTCATGAGAGTCATTTTTTGCTTTAAATCTATGTTAAATGATATAAATCAACAGATAATATCATAAAATAATTATTTCCTATTGAAATCGTTGATGTTATTCCCTTCAAATATCATCTCATGAGAGCCATATTAGCATTAACTCTTTTTCAGATGATATGAGCTAATGTCCTTCTGTCTCCCAGCAGAAAATATCATCGACTCCTGAATATTTTTCCAAAGGCCATTGATATTACAGTTATACAGCTTATTTTCTATGCTTGGAATGGCATTGGGAATTGTAATATTCAGTCGCAGCTTAAGGCATGTTACCAATACACGTGTTGACAAATTATATTGGTTTTGTCAGCATATACATGACTGGTTAGAGGCCATCTACAATAGTGGCAAGTGTCAAAACAGTGTATATTTTGGAATGTACAAGTAGACAAAATTGAAACAAATTGTATGATGGGTCCCTCACCTCCTTCCACAATTTTTTTTTTTTTTTTGAATGTGAATGTACATTTTATTTTGTATTTATTTGATTATGAGAAGGAAATAAATGTATTTTGGATCTAAATCTGATTTTTTTTTTTTTTCGGGGGGGGGGGGGGACAGAAGTAAAAAAAGATAAGGACAATTGAACCTAATTTATCACTTAGTCAGGTTTGGTTAATATTTCAATTTAGGTGAAATGAAACTTTGCAGCTGCTTAAAATATCCATGACTTCATCAACTAACATCCAAGAAATCTGGCAAATTCCTTTCCAAGGCTTGCTAAAACAGCTTTTGAAGATAGTATTCAGATTACTGGTGCAATGTGATTAACATGATTGAAAGCAAGTCATATCCCAGTTAATAATCATTTGTTTGGGGGTATACAAAGATTTATGCATTGCCTCATTTAGATTTCTTTGACTTGTTTATTGCCATTTGTTTCTCAGATATTCATTTTCAGTACAATGGCTTTCTCTTTGGATTAATGCTACTGTCTATTACAAGGATATGCCAGGTAAGACATGGACAGTAGAAACATCTATAGAGAGATGAAACTTCATGGTATCCACTAAAAAAAAAAAAGATTTTTTTTTTTAACCAGTCATATCTTTAAAATTAATAGTAACTTTCAAATATTTTATGTTACTGAGTGATACAGTTCATTGTAAGATATAATTGATTGGAGCAACAAAGGAGATACAATATATTTTAATGATTATAAGTAACATTAAGAGATGACAATTTATTGTATCTCTTTCAGTCAATCTTCTCTTTACCGTCACTAGTCACTTACAAACGTCTTTATGTCACTGACTGTAAGATACAGTCAATAGTAGCATTGACGGAGATACAACATATTTAACGATTGTAAGTAACATAAAGAAATGAAAATTTATTGTATCTCCTTCAATAAATCACATCTTTAAAGTGAATAGTAAGTTACAAACAATTCTGTGTTACTGAACGATACAAATCGATACAATCAATTGTAGCAATGACAGAGACACAACAGATTTGAACAATTGCAAGTCAAGTGTCATGTTACAGGGCTTAGATCTGTGAAAATTTGTTTCCGTCATATTATTAACCCAAATTTTGGCAGCGTGAGTTGAATTTTTAAAATGACTCGGATGATGTACACATGGCCTTAGGATTATTGAATCCAGGGCTCAAGGTCCCGTCAAGCAACCTGAAATCCTTTTTTCTGGGTTACATGGCTGGAGAGCATGTTTTACAAATCATAGGATTTGTTGATAAGTGCCTCAAACTATGCTCAGATATATGGACAATTGTTCAGATACGGGTATGCAAACAAGCGTTATGGTATTTTCAATTCTGCTTGTTTTATTTTTCAAGAATGAGACCTAAGAACAGGTTAAGAACAGGTTTATTGGCTAGCAGATCAATTTACAGGTACAACGTTTTTTTTAATCTGTTTACACCATTGACAAAATTGCTGTCTGCCACTATTTTGGCTATTTTTATTTTTTTGTTTTTGTTTGTCATAACCTCTAAAATGTGCAACTGTACATTTAAGTGCATTGACTACTGAATTCTCAAATTCCCATAGACTTAATACAGGGATCACCCAGCTCCCACAAGCAGTGGGTTAAGTAAAGAATTAGTGTGTGGATTACTAGACATTTTAAAATGAGATAGAGCTCCTTGAGATGTGAAATTTCTTTGGAGGAGACTCACGAGAGACTTTTAAAGCATACATGTAAACAGCCATGATTTATATCTCCTGTCCCACTACGTATGATATCGCGGCATTGAAAAATGAAGATCAATTTTAAAAATGATTTTCAATGATGATTTGTTAACACATTCATCTTTGCATACACATTTTGCTTTCCATCAAACAACCATAAGATGATAAAAATATACTTGATAGATGTGATATAAACAAATAAATGTCATATTTTCCTTAATTGTGCCCTAATGAATATCTAATCGGTTTTCCTAGTTGTCCTTTTATCCGATTTGGGGAAGTCAAAGTGCATGATTCTTGATAAACGAAGCTAAGTTTGAGTAAGTCGTCCAAATTAAAAAAGGGAAACGAGCCCCTTTCCTCGGACAGTGAAAGACGATCTGTCTGAGATGAGTGTACAGTTACCACCCTAAGGTATACATCAAATGGTCAGTAGGGAGTATTTGGTAGAGCGCTCGCCTCCAGTTAGAATTAATCCTTAGTAGGGCAAGAGCAAATGACCATGACATTTCTTCTCATCTTGTTGAACATCGGTTTCTCCTCTTCATTTCTCAGCATTCCTCCTAGTCTGCCATCACAGACCTTATTTTGACACCTAAACACAATTCCATAAAGCCTTGAGCGACCCTAACCTTGTCAACATCAGCTATAGTACAGGGACTATGTAATGCAGTAGACCGTGCAATCTGCATAGCCTTACAGTTCAGACACCCTGTTACGAATGAAAGCTGACAAGGGGTTGTGCCTGCAGACTACATTCCTCCTACACGCTGCCTTGTTTTCCTCATCCGTCTTACAGGATTAGCCTTGTTTCAAGATCCACTATCATTCCAGCTTTGCGTTAATCTATTATAATTGCTAGGATGAGAGATTTGTAAGTTTCAAGAAAACTTTAAAAGCATTAGCATTTTAATATGATTAAAGGGCTCGCTAGGCTTTTGCTGGAATGCTAGGTGCTCGATTTCATTATAATTTTGATTTATTTTGTTTCTCAAAACAAAATAATTTGTGGGTTGATTGTTATCCTATCGTGTATTCCATGAAGATCGGAATAATTTATGTATTAGATAAGGTAAAACTTAGTTTAAAACATCACCAATGTTGCAACCAAGCTACTCTTTGAAGATCTTTCTACTATGTACATTTCTTCCTATCCCGCTGACCGCATATGGCTGCTTGAACCCATCGGACGATGTCTCTGAATCAGATAACCACCACACCTTTGCTTTATACATCAGGCAGTGATGTAGCTGAGACCAAGTCCAGGACAAAACCCCTTCATTTTATTAGTTTAGTTCAGGTCTTCGGGTCGGAGTCTAGACCAAGGCTGAGACTCCCCCCTCCCCCCCCCCCCACAAAAAAAATAGAGCGGGAGAGAGACCAAAACTGGTCATGCTACATCACCGCTATTTATCTAACATTCAAGCACACATGTTCTCTGAAACCATGACACTTTATAGAAATTTTATAATCATAAACGTTGTCCTCCTTTGAGGATAAGCGTGATATGGATGATTGTAACCATGACCATTGCCCTCGGGAAATCAGTAAGCCATCATTATTCTTTCGATCAGAAATGATAGGATCAGATGCCGTTGAAAACAACAGTTGGATTGAGGATACTGTGTCAGAGTGATGGTTGATCAGAAACATCTTTGTATACTCAACCTAGAAACCTAAATCATTGTGGAAGAATGTAGAACAGAACGGATGTAGGTAAAGATTGGTTGAATGACATGAGGTCGAGCCTGTCTTGATAGACTAAGCTTAGCCTATCTTCATGAGGGGTGAAATATGTTCACTGCTGATAAATCAGCGGCACCTTTCTTGTTTACTGATACCCTACTCTATGGACAGTTGTCTGCTTTAGCCCAAGATTCAGTGACCCACAGAGAGTCATGTGTCGGCTTGGCCGTAGACCGATCACATTACTGTCCTATCCTTATAAAGGGATATGCGGGTAGAGGGACTTGCAAAGGTTGTCCATGCCGGATATTGCCTTACGCGATGTCGCCAAGCACTTCATAGCCGGTTACCGGCCACACTGGGGATTTGAGAGTGGGGATCAACTGCTGGCAGAGATCCATTAGGAATGCCACCATGGACTGATAAACGGCTTTGGTGATCGGAGTCGTGTGAACTAAAGCCGTTTTGGCGGCGGATTTGTTATCCGATAGGGCCATTTGTCTGTATGCTATGCATATATTTATCTGGTCTCATTGTGCTGAAGTGAAATGGTGCTGGGGGAAAAGGAAAGGATGATGGTAGAATACTATTAGCCATGGCCATGCTATCTTGGCAGCAAAAGAGCTTAGCATCAATTGACACCCTACTTTTGATAACATTTTCATCCACAAATAAAAAAATTGTCATGAAATATCATACTTGTTCAGATGAATTAAAAGTTCCTTGACACATTTTCAGAATAAGCTCCTAATAAACAAGCAATGTACAGATTTTTGAAAAAATTCTAGAAAGCATTTATTATAATTTTTTTTTTCCAAACTATATTTATTGATAAAATAAAGTGACATCTTGATTGCACAATGATACAAGCAGTAAGATTTACTCTTCTCTAAATTTGGTAGACCTTTTTTCTTCATACTCTTTAACACACATGTATCTTATACTTTAGAAGTTGTATTAAAGTATTTGAAATATCTCATTGTATGAGTTTATTCAACTTACAGTCATAACATCACTTAAAACCTGTTTAAAAATTGAATTTTAGACGAAATAACTTACAATTTTATAATTGGTGAGCAGATGGTGAATCTTATGTACAGTACAAAAAAGAAAGAAATGAAATAAGATTCAACTTGTGAATTAAATTTGTTTAAAGTTAGTGCAGTAAAGGTTCAGATTATAAGACATCATCAAGGAATACAACGACATTTGGATACCGCAGTGTGTAATTCATTGAAACATAGCTTTGGATTCTAAAATTTACCAAGAAGTAAGTTGAAGTTAATTCAATTTCATTATTTTGTACATCTGTCATAAAAATGAGATAATATTTTAATATGATATACCTAATGGTCCACAGGTATGTTCCTACTCAGAGTGGTGCATGATCATCATGCAAAGATCATCCATTGCAAAATCCAAGAGAAAGTATCATTTACCATTCCAACAATCCCTAAAAGGTTCTGAGTCCTTCCTGCCTGCAAAATAATCTCAAAGGGGATTGTTTTTTAATTTGTAACATTTCCACGAAGAGTGGTTCGTCATTGTCTTCTAAAGATCTCACCAGTGCAGAAAAAAAAAGTAGGTCTTTGATTGAATATCCTCTGCTGGGAGCCAGATAGGCATTAACTGTGGAAAATGATACAAGTTATGACACACTCTAAGACAGAGGATCGTTGACCAGGCTTTCCCCGAAAGGGTTCCTTGGACACCCTGCTTGCACATCATACTCTTGACTTTAGATTTGAATGATATCATGATGAAAATGGTTGATTTTTAACCCTTTTGAGATTTTCATCAACTGAATTGATAAGTGTTTCTTTGAATAGGAAACACAAGTTTTTCCTTGTATTGGTAATTAGAAAAGTATTGCATCTAGAAAGAAATACATGGAGAGAAATACTATTCCATGAGGTTGAAAATACTACCAATTTGTACAGTGTGACAGTGATGATGAAGTTTTTAATGTATTGCTAACTTGAAGATATTTTTATTTTTGTTATGAATATTCCTGCACCATGCAAAGTTGTAACACAACAGAAATGGTCAGGGGTTGTGTTATAAAAAAAAAATTCTTCTCATGACTCTGGTATATGTAGTTTAGTACTCAAGAGTTAATGAGCTAAACCACCAATGATCACAAATGAAGAAAATGTAGGTCTTTGAATATGACACAGTTCAAGAGAGAGGTTCATTTTTCAGGCTCTCCCAAAAGGATGTTTGTATATCAAATTCTTAGAGAGATCTCATGATATCTGACTTTTAATTCTCTCATGTTCCCACCCAGAGTGGTAAAGTCCATTATTCAAAGATCATCAGTGCAGAACATCTAGGGTGTTGAATGTGATACATTCTAGGAGAGAGGTTCTGTTACCATTCTCTCACCCAAAGATCACAAATGCCATCTCTGTGGATTATCTCATAGAGGAGGGATAAATAAAATGGAGGCATTTTGATTCTGCAATGTTCACATCCAGAGTAATCCCAAGAATAGCAATGAGGAACATCTTGCAGATTTACAAAATTTACCATAAATGATTACTCTGAAGAAGCTGTCCGAGTCCTTGATATGTGTTGTTTAGGATTATATTCAAAATAATCTAACAGATGCTTTTTGTATATACATGTACACCTGGGGAGCGTTTCATGAAAGGATTTGTCGGATATTTTTTCCGACAAGTGTTATAAGCTACTGAAATCCTTGCATCTGATTGGCTGAGAGCAAATTTGTCAGTAAAAATCACTGACAAAATGCTTGATGAAACGCTCCCCTGTATATTGGTTCATCAACATCTTCCTAAGAGACATGTAGCTGCTAATTAATTCTGTGATGTTCCCACCCAGAGTGGTGAAAATTCATTATTCAAAGATTACCAGTGCAGAACGTCCAGGGTGTGAATGCGATACATTCTAGGAGAGAGAGGTTCTGTCACCATTCTCTCACTCAAAGATCAGAAGTCCTGTCTTTGTGGATTTGCCCATACAGGCAGGATGGATCCGTGAATAAGATGTTCACATCCAGGACATCTTACAAATGAAGAAAATTTACAATAAATCTCATTAGAGATGTGGTAGTCGAGTGGTTTAAACACTTGACTGGAGATGTGATAGGTCTTGAGTTCCATCCCTTTCATAGCACTTGTGGCATTTTATCTACATTGCTTTGCTCCACCCAGGTGAATAAATGGTTACCCGGTAGCATGCAACATTTAGTTTGGTTTGTTCAGCATTGCGTTGAATTGAAATATTTCTTATTTGATTATATCATCCCAGAAAGAGAATATTGATTGTCTTCAAGAGAGTTTGTAAGTCTTGAGGCTGGCAATATCATTCTTGTCTGTATATGAAGACAGATGAACTGCTAAATGAAATGGAACACAGTTCTGTTTGCTAATATCTGGAAAGATAGATTACTTACACAACAAGATAAGGGATTGTTCTAAAACAATGCTCAACATTTCTTGAGGCCATATACCCTCCTTTTTTTTTTCCCCCCACACGGTGTATTTTTGGATCTTTGGTGTTTTTGGTGGGTATACCATTACAAGTGTGCCTGTACTATTGAAAGCTCTCGAGAGGTATGATCTAGACGGGTTCACAGTATTTTGAGGAATATCCTACAATGTCCTTTTAGTACTCTCTTATTACATTCTTCACTTTTTATTACTTCCCAACCACCCCCCCCCCCCATTCTTTCCTTTCATCATGGTTTTGTGGTGACAGGTTACTAACATGTATCAACCAATCTTTTTATGAAAATTTTTGCATTTCTCTAACTTTTTTTTCCTTCTCTCTTTTGCTCTCCCTTTCTCTCTCTTTCTATCTCTTTCTTTCTATATTTTCCTTTCCTTTATCTCCCCTCTCTCTTTCTATCCCCCATCTCTCTCTCTCTTTCCCTCTCTCTCTCTTTCTCTCTCTCTCTCTCTCTCTCTCTCTCTGTCTCTCTTAATCTTAACCCATAGCCTATGGGAAATGAGTGGTTCCTCTATTAAGCCATGGGGAATAAAAGAGTTCAATAGTCAACAGGTTAAACCTTTCTCTGTAAGCATCTCCTTGTTATATTCTCCATGTATGTATATGTCTCTGTATTTCTCAAACTCACTCCTTCTTTTTCTTTATTCTACCCCATTCTTCTATACTCTACAGCAGTAGATTACCTAATACCTCATATTTTATCTTTACTGTCAAGATCAATGCTAAGTGTGTTAACAACAGATCAACTCTGATTTTACCAATCCGAAACATTTCCTGAAGAGCCGTTGATTTGATTAAAGAGAGTAATTTTGAATTGCAGTCCCAGATTCTTCCAGTGTATTCCACTCTTATTGCATATCTTCAGCACAGGCCATGAAAACAAATTCAGCCAGTACAGTAGTCGACAGCCATGCTGTATGTTTCTTTGTACCCTTTAACAAGTTTTATAATTTTATACCTTCCTTCCCTAGGATCGAACACTTGAGGGGGCCGTCTGGTTTGCTGTGCTGCTTAACTTCAAGCACATCTATGTCTATGTAGCACCAGCATACTTCGTGTATCTTCTGAGGACATATTGTTTTACTGCATCAAACAAAGGCATGTATAATCAAGTTAATATCTCTCCCTCTCTCTCTCTCTCTCACTCAAATCTAGATTATGTTTCATCATTTGATTTTTATGACAGTTTGATGCATGAGCATTGGCTTTCCTTTAAATTTCCTAATGTAAGCAGTTGTGTAAAATTGCTTCTATAGCATACAAATTTAGAAGAATTGATTCATGAGAATCCCGAGTCCTTGTGTATTTCCTGATGTACTATCAAAGAAAGGATGTCATAGAATTTCTCCTACATGTAGTTACAATGCATCTCTTTCCTGAATTTTAATCACTCCTACATTTACACTATTTTGTTGACTTAAGATTTTTTTCTATTCCCACCCCTGTCCATCCCCCCCCCCCCTTAAAAAGAAGGGGGCATATTTTGTGTCACTTTCATGTCAAGTGCATTGAAAATATTATTCCTCAAACATAGAACTCTGCAAAATAAATTAAAACAAATCATACCGTATCACCCATTTAGAGTCCATTGAAATAGTCTTCCCGCAAAATCTTATGGCAGAACAATCAATATAGCGAGGCTGGCAACATCACTCTTGTCCTTATATGAAGACAGGTGAACTGCTAAATAAAATGGAGCACAGTTCTGTTTGCCAATATCTGGAAAGACTTTGTAAAGGTAGATTAATTGCACAATAAGATGAAGCACTGTTCTAAAACAATGCTCAACATTTCTTGAGGCCATATACCCTCCTTTTTTTCCCCCCACATGATGTATTTTTGGATCTTTGGTGTTTTTGGTGGGTGTACCATTACAAGTGTGCCTGTACTATTGAAAGCTCTCGAGAGGTATGATCTAGACGGGTTCACAGTATTATGAGGAATATCCTACAGTGTCCTTGTACTACTCTCTTAATACATTCTTCACTTTTTATTACTTTTTTCCCCCTTATTCTTTCACTTTTATTATGTTTTTTGTGGTGACAGGCTACTAATATGTATCAACCAATCTTTTTTAAGAAGCTCTAAAAAAAAAAGTGTTTGTTCAACAATCACTCTTAACCTTTTGACTACTGAGTTCTTTCATGAACCCTTTTATGAAAGGAATTATTTAAGGCCTAGATTGATCACATTTTGTTCTTCAATTTGGTAACAAAAATACCTTTTCTTTTAATGCTACTTGGTTCTAATAAAATGTAATGTCTTTGAAAATAACATACAGTACATAGTTAAGAACTTTGTCGAAAAAATGAAAAAATTGCCAATTTTGACCAAAAAAACAATGATTTTGAATCTCACAATATGTTGCAAATTTAAGGATTGGAAAGCTTATTGTCCCCGCCGAACGAAGTTCGCGAGGGGACTATGAAACGGGCTCTGTACGTGTGTGCGTGTGTGTGTGTGTGTGTGTGTGTGTGTGTCCGTCCGTCCGTCCGTCCGTCCGTCCGTCCGTCTGTCCGTGTGTGCTCAAATGTTAGAAAATGCTACTTCTCCGTCATTTCTTGGCCGATTTTGATTCCGATTGTTTTATCTGATAGGGCTGGGTGGGGGCTTCCAAACTTCTACACAGAATTGTGAAATTCATTAATTATGCAAATTTATGCAAGTTTATTCAAAATCGACGAAAAATGCTACTTCTCCTCTATTTCACATCGGATTTTGATTCCGATTGTTTTATCTGATAGGGCTGGGTGGGGGCTTCCAAACTTCTACACAGAATTTTGAAATTCATTAATTATGCAAATTTATGCAAATTTATTCAAAATTGACGAAAAATGCTACTTCTCCTCTATTTCACATCGGATTTTGATTCCGATTGTTTTATCTGATAGGGCTGGGTGGGGGCTTCCAAACTTCTACACAGAATTTTGAAATTCATTAATTATGCAAATTTATGCAAATTTATTCAAAATTGACGGGAAAAAAAATGCTACTTCTCCTCTTTTCAAAATGGCTGAAGGTTCATAATGTTTTCATGTTTTATATTTCAGTTGTATACATGCATTGTTGGTATTCTCTTCTTTTGCATGCAGTAACATTATTATTTTATTCACTAAAGTTTTTCACTGAAGTTTTAAGGTTCAGGCTAGTTAATTTCCACAGATCTGCACTTCCGGCGGGGACATTTATTACGCATGGCGTAATTTACTCATTCACTTGTTCTCCTTGATAAAACTCCTGGCATCAAACGCAATATGGTCACGCACCAAAAATGCACACAGTGTGTGTGCAGAAATTTTTGCTCTTTCTACTTATGTATCCGGTATATTTGTTTAGAGCTCTGAATCAAAAGTTATTGAGCCAAACCGCAAAACGTGGTCATATGTTTTGAAAGCGTTCATGAGGCTTGATACAAGAACCATGTAGTTCCTAATAGCAATGGGAAAAGGTGAATACTTATAATATACTGTTTTTCACTTACAGATGGAGGTGTAAAATGGACGAGTTTTTCTCCTATGAGGTTTCTCTGTCTAGGTGTCCTGGTGATATCTGTATGTGCCTTGTCTTTCGGACCATTCATTGCTATGGTAAGCTGACCAAAGGTAGTCTTTAGTTCTTGTAATGACAAAGTACAAAAGTCATAAGAGTCTAACAAAATTTTCACTGGATGTCACACATGCAATATCAAATAAATGATGATGTACTAACTGAATTTAGCAGAAAATGTGTAATTATTCATAGATTTATAAACAAAGTTTCTATTGGTGAGTTGTTTTTATTATGTGTTTTGTTTCTGTTTTTGTATTTTTGAAGCAGTGATTGATTATTACTTGGTTGGGAACAGTTGATCATTATGTGTTTTATATTGGTAGAAATGTATTATCCTGTTAGTTTCATTTACATCTAATGTATATTTCTATTAGTGTTAATTCCAATAGCTTGAAAGTGATTGTAATATACAATGTAAGTATCTGACCAAATCACTACTGCTTAGCTTGATATATGGTGTAAGGTATTTATATTTATTTTCTTTGATCGGTCATGATTTTTTCTTTTTTCTTTTTTTCAAATTTTGTATTCAGGGTCAGCTCCCACAAGTTCTCTCTAGGTTGTTCCCCTTCAAGAGAGGTCTCTGCCATGCCTATTGGGCACCCAACTTCTGGGCCCTCTACAACGTAGCTGATAAGGCCATCACCATCATCGGCCTCAAGACAGGAGTGGTCCCTGCAGACATCATCAAGCACAAGGCTTCCATGACAGCGGGTCTGGTGCAGGAGTTTGAGCACACGGTTCTACCCTCAGTCCCACCTACAGCCACTTTTGTGCTGACAGGGCTTTCAATGATGGTTAGTAATTGAATGAGATTTGTCATTGTGTAACATGTAGATAGTTGATTTGTTAGAAAAAAATAATTTTTGTACCAACTGATCTCTTAAAATGTTCAGACAAGGGAGTATATTTTTATACAGTGGAATCTCGTTATAACGAGGTCCTTGGGACCAGAGAAATTACCTCTTTATATCGAAACCTTGTTATATCAGGGCCAAAATACAATAGAATACAAAGAGATGGGACCAGGAAAATCACCTTGTTATAACGAGAGTTTGTTATATCAGTGCTCTTTATAACGAGGTTCCACTGTATTAGTATTAGAGGTGGTATCATCATTTAGAGGACATCTGAACAAGGTGAGTGATTTAAAAAGTGCTGACAACCACTAGAACCCAATACCCAATTCTCATTGAGTATGAGAGGATAGATTATGATTATGTATCTTAAACTTTGTGTACATATTTTATGCATCATTAAAACTGAAATCATTATTTTTTTCAGGTTTTAAAATTGTATTTTTCATTTTCAATAGCTTTATCTTTTTTTTGTTTCTCCATTTGCCTCCGCTGAATGTCATATTCTTACATATACTGTGAATGTATATCTTATATTCTGTCGGGTTGATATAGGTATTTTCTATCTCTCTCTCTCTCTCTCTCTCTCTCTCTTTCTGTTTTATTGTACAGCCATCACTGCTACATCTATGGCGATACCCAGGTGGACCACAAGGTTTCATTCGCTGTATCACACTATGTGCCTTCAGTTCTTTCATCTTTGGTTGGCATGTCCATGAAAAAGCTGTCCTGCTAATGATAATACCCCTCAGGTAATAAATACAATACATTACATGCTGCTAGTTCATTTATCTTTGGTTGGCATGTCCATGAGAAAGCTGTCCTGCTTATGATTGTGTCCCTCAGGTCAGAAATCAGATACATTACATAATAATAATAATAATATAATAATATTGGATATTTATATAGCGCTCATATCCACCATGAATGGTGCTCAAGGCGCTCCAATATTCCCCCAGCTCTAGCTAGGCCACCGATTTCGGCGCTCACAGCATTCAAGGAATTCATTCCTGCCGGTACCCATTTGACACCTGGGTGGAGAGTGGCAAATGTAGATTAATGTCTTGCCAAAGGACAGTAGTGCCGCGCCGGGGTTCGAACCCACGACCTTCCCATCTCCAGTCAAGTGTTTAAACCACTCGACTACGTCACCTCCATGTTTGTGCTTTAAGTTTTTTATTATTACCTTGAGTTGGTACGTCCACAATAAAGCTGTCCTGCTTATGATAATACCCCTCAGTTAATACAAAGACATGTAATGAACATGCAGTTTGTTTACTTTGGTTGGCATGTCCATGAAAAAGCTGTCCTGCTAATGATTGTGCCCCTCAGGTTGCTAACTTTTGATTCAGAGCTCTAAAAAATATACCAGATGCATGAGTAGAAAGAGCAAATATTTCTTCACCTACTATGTCCATTTTTGTTGCATGATCATTTTGTGTTAGATGCCATGAATTTTCAAAACGAGAATAAGCTTTAATTGGCAACACATTGAGAAGTTCACAATCATTGTTTTTTATCCAAATTGGCAATTTTTTCAACTTTCCGACAAAATTTCTAACCATGTATATTGCTTTCAAAGACGTTACACCTTATTAGAACCATGTAGCACTAAAAGAAAAATATTATCGTTGCCAATTTGAAGAACAAAATGTGATCAATTTAGCCCTTAAGTAATTCCTGTCCTGAAAAGGTTAATTTCAAAATATGAAAACTTACAAATGTTTATACCTAGAATGGATTGGATGATCCTTTCAATAATTTCTCTTGCTTTTAACATTAGCAGGTATTTAGGTATTTGTTGAATTTTGTTATTTTTGTATCTGTTGACTTTTATCTTTTCAGCTTACTAGCTGTCCAAAGCTTCAAAGATGCTCAGGTCTTCCTGTTGCTATCTACAGTGGGTCATTTTTCACTATTTCCTCTCCTTTTTACACCAGCTGGTAAGATACTTTTCAAATTAAAGGGATTCGGTAACTTTGTGGAGGCTTGATTTAATAAATTGTTGAATTTCGATATCTGTCTTGTATAATGATGTTCAGAAGGATAAATAAATAGCCAGGCATAGATAGGTTTTCAAATATATAATGCTATTATTAAGATATCTATGACTGAATTTGTTACCGGAAACAATAGTTAACACTCAAAATCCCAAATTGTTCAAAGTTAAATTACAACAGCATTATCAATAATTAGTATTTCATTATTTTTGCGCACACCCACCCGACTCGTTTTACTCCACTAGGAGTGTTGAGCCGTATCCATCAAGATCAAGAAGATCAAGACTGAATACTCCCATTTACGAAAGCGTATGGCCATACGCTTTAGTCTAACACTGAGTCTATGGGGGAAAATGAGTCTGGCATTTCCGGTCACTTGCATATGTTAACTTTTGTGAAGCACATGATGATTTTGAAGTGCTTTTTTTTCCTGGGCTTCATTTTTACACCATATCACATACACTGATAGCATGTAAGGCCAGGCAGCTCACATTTTATCAAGCCTCTACAAAGTTACCAAATCACTTTAAGATTTTCATTCAATCTACTATTGATATTTACTCATCAAAGTTATTTCCATTTGTAAATGATTGAGGGGATTTATTGTTGAAGTAGCTATTTCTGGCATTATTGGGCATTTCTCTATCTTTCTAGCCCTTTAAAGGATTAGTTATTCATGTTTTAATTTTTTTGTTTTGTTCTTGTGCATGAAATGAAAATGCTTTTATTTTGTTTAATCACTTGTAGTAAAGATATTACATGCACCTACAAGAAACAGGGAGTTCTTGTAATTTACCTTAATTTTGGTTGCTGCTATTTACTGTGTACAAGTACTTTGTCCATATGCATCAGACCTCCCAACATTTGATGTTCAGAATTCAGTATACTTTCCCCTCAAAATTCAGAATTTTTAAATGAAAATGCAGAATATATCAACCCCTGAACATGGAAATTCATGTTCTCTGGTTACATTTGCATGCATATTGACTAAAGAAAATCATATCCACCTTTAAATGCAGCTTGTCACTGCAGGCTGCTTTAAAATAAAGGCCTATTCTGCTGAATCACCTGCACCCTGAATCACCTGCACCCTCATCACTTGCACTTTGCCCCTGTTTGACCTTCTGATAAAGCCCACTTTTGTACCTTTGCAAAAGTGCAGTTGAGTACTTTTGTTCATAGCAAACAGTGTTCTTTGAGAGCATGAATTGCTTCTGCACTCACTTTGAGTTTTTGTTGTTGTGCTGGATCTCGTTTGGGTTTTAGTTTTGGTTTTAGTTTTGGTGACAAAACTGAATATCCTTTCGCAGTCTGCATTGCTGTGGAAGACAACAAGGACTGCTTTCATGAGTGTTGTGAGATGAGGGTATTTCTTATTCAGGGATTGAGTCCTTCATGTTCCCAATGAGATCCCACTGTCTGTCCACTCTCTGACAATTTGAGATTTCCTGTGGAAATTCCTCCATTTGGAAGGAGATGAACTCCTTCAGTTCATTTATCTTGTCAGCTACATGTACATATATGTTGAGGCCAAGGCACTGCATTCTCTGTGCAAAATACTTCACAAATGAAAATCTCATAATTTCTCTCTTCCTAATATCAGCTGTTTCAGCATGCTATAGGAGATCATCTGACAGAGGAAACTTGGATAGCATGTACTCTAATGCACGGATGTAGAAGGCCCTGACCTTGCCTCTCAATTCAAAATCATGTTCTACACTCTCATTCATTCTCTCAAGCGGATAATCACATAAAAATTTGCATGCACAAACAGAAGTATCTTATCTTACCCCAGAAAGTGACATTTTGAAAATCGGTCTTCAGAATCCGTCAAAAATCGTTATATTTCTCGGGAATAATGATGGGACTCTGTCTGTTTCTTGATGGCCAATGAGAAATTCTCTGGCAGAATGACCAATGAACAGTTCATCATTTGGGCCCCGTTGCATAAAACTTACCATGAATGGTAACTCTGCTATCAATGGTAACTACCATGGTAACATCACTCAACAGCCAATCAAAATTAAGGTTTCCATGGGAGTTACCGTTGATGGCAAAGTTACCGTTGATGACAAAGTTACCGTTGGTGGTAAGTTTTATGCAACGAGGCCCTGCTCTTTGGTGATCATTACTTGTCTATGGCACTTGAAGCAGAGGGTACTGCTTGCTTGATGCAGGCTCTACTTAATAAGCCATGAATGTTCTTACAGTGGATAGCAGTGTCTGGTGAAGAATGTGGATACCAGGCTCACTGCTCTGCAGGAAGCTACTTCTGCTGATTTTGGCTTGGATGATGCTGTGGTAATGGTAGTCTATCCCATTGTCATGCATTTCTTCATGACCGAACATCGAGTATCTTCACAAGCCTTCCTCTTCTGTGTTGTTTGCTTCTTACCACCCTGCTGCAATTCCTTCTTGAAGATAGGAGCTAATGCTGGCCACATCATTAGAAGCCTGTCGATTCAGATCTTGAGTGATAACCATCTTGTGCTGACGTGTTTCAGGATTTTTCTAATTCCTGTGTTATGCAGCCTCTGAAAGTCCTTCAGGATGGCCTTTCGTTTGCTGCTTTTGTCTAGATAGAAATATATGTCTATCAAAGTTCCTTCCACATGGACAGGTAGCTCTCGTTCAGCCTTCTCAGCAGCCAAGTGCAACAGGTGGCTGGCACATCCAACAATATACATATCTAGATTTACTTTCAGAAGATGTGAGGCCAGGCCAGACTTAAGACCCTGCATAACACTCGCATTATCCGCCCCAAAATACAGTTTTTCCACAAGGCACTTCTCTTCTTCAGCTTTTCTTCTAGCACTTAAAATATATTTGCTACGGTTGACTCTCTGCACTCTGGCATACAAAGTAACACAGTAGACACTACGCCCTGGGAATTGTCAAAATATCGCACAGCAAGAGGGTAAAGTTTTACATCATCCATGTCACTGCTTCCATCGGTTGCTAAACTATACAGCCCATTTTGCATGGCTTCTGTGATCTCCTTTCCAGTATCTCTGGCTAAGGTTTGGATGATGGATTTTGTCTTTACAGCTCAGTGCTGTGAATCACAGCATCATCTCCACATTAACACAAAAGATAGCTAGTGCAGCACTGCTGGCGTGCACTTATCTTGCGCACAAGCATACAGTACATGTACAATGGCAAATACATGCGTGTTCTGATAATGCAGTACCAGCACTGGAAGATTCTCGCATGGTTTTCATACATATGCAAAACAATCAAAATATCAATTTAACAGGAATTTGGGGGTTAAAATCCGAATGGCGGGGAAATTATAAAGAAGTGGAAATTTTCCCCCCAAAGCGGGATGGTTGGGAGGTCTGCATGCATGGTTCCACATTAACTTTTTTTCACAGTGGGTCCCGATTGATTGCGTGCCCCATTTCAGTGACAAACTTGCTCTCAGCCAATCAAATTGAATGATTTCAGTAGCTTATAACAGTTATTGTAACTCGTTATTGATAACAAGTTTTATGAGACGGGAACCCGGAGGTAGACTTTGGGGGCCAATGTGTACGGGGTGCCTGTAAGTGTGTCCTGCCACATGGTATTTTCATGAAGTGTCCTATAATAAACAATATGTGTTGCCTGTATCTCAATTTCTATGTGTGTTACAGAAACACCCATCAAGGTTAGCCTGATGATCCTCTACAGCTGCTTCAGTTTTCTGAGCGTGGAATCATGCCACAGGTGAGTAGGTATACAGTGAAATCTGCATTTGTGAAAACTGACCATATTTTTGGGGTTTGGCTCAATAACTTTTTATTCAGAGCTCTAAAAAATATACCAGATGCATAGGTAGAAGAAGCAAAAATTTCTGCACACACTGTGTCCATTTTTGTTGCCTGAGATACTGCGTTTGATGCCAGGAATTTTAAAAAGGAGAATAAGCTTCAAAATCCTTAATTTGGCAACACAAAAGAGAGGTTCAAAAGCATTGTTTTTTATCAAAATTGGCAATTTTTTTCAACTTCTCGACAAAGTTCCAAACATGTATATTGTTTTCAAAGACATTACATTTCATTAGAGCCATTTAGCACTAAAAGAAAAATATTATTGTTGCCGATTTGAAGAACAAAATGTGATCAATTTAGTCCTGAAATAATTCCTGTCATGAAAGGGTTAAGACCGCTCAAGGGATTCAAGAAATGCAGTCTTTATACACAGGTGGTCTTTATGTACAGGCTACTTTGGTACAAGTTCAAATGACGAACACTGTTCAAGGAAAACAAAAAGAATTTCAAAGGAGACTGTCGTCTCAAAAAATTATCAATCCTCCCTTTTCATTGATTCAGAGAGGAAATGGGGATATATTTTGCTTGGCTTTATATACTATAGAATTCCCTCACCATTGAAAGTGCAGATCAAGCTTTATCATCGACCAATTTGAAAACAAACATATTATATTACAGTAATGATACTAACTCTAGCCTTCTGGTTTTTTTTACCCTATATTTTATCTGCAGATCCATGAACTACACATTCTCCCTACCCCACCTTCCACTGCTGAATCCCATTGACACCATGTACATTGTGGGGCTGGTCCCCCTCTACATTTACTGTGACATCATACATTCTCTATTGGGGCTGTCGCAACAACTGGCGTTCCTCCCTCTGTTATTAATGTCTGTGTATTGCTCTGTAGGTGTAATATACTCATGGTTGCGTCTCTACTGGAATACACTCAAGAGAGGGGGTACGAAAGTAGAACATACCAAGCAAGAGTAAATTTGTAAATATTGAATAAAAATCTGACTTTCTTTTAAAATTTACTTTGGTAAAGGTACTTACAGCTTATTTTATTTTCCTCCTTTTTCTTGAATAACTTCTCCAACTTTTGATGTAGATGTTAAGTAAAAGCAGTTTCTGCACAAAACTAAAATGCTTATTCTTTTGTTTCTCTATCATTCCAAATTATATTAAACTGCCATTGCCTTGCAAGGATAAATCTTTTGATTTTATACTACTATGAAATTATGTAAATCTAATGTCTTCCCAAATCCACAATGTATTAAAGGCTTAAAGCTTTGTTTTTTTTTTGTTTTTTTTACCCAAGTAATTTTCAGTAGCTTCAGTTTTGTATTTGAGTTAATAATTTATTAGTTGTGCCAAAAGATTTGACTATCAAATCACCCGTTGAGAGCCAGAAGGGCGTTAACTACATGTATTTGTTTAAGTATGAGTTAATGCCGTTATGGCTCTCAGCAGACAAAACATAGAAAACCAGTGAAATATTATTTAGGAATATTACTGTTCATTTAACGATATTTCTTTCTTAATTATTGATTGATGCACGACAATAATGGGTTTCTTAGATAAATTGATCTTATTCTCCATGTGATTTCCACTCAACAACTCAGAAATCCAGAAAATGGGGTTGGGGAATGTTCTTGGGCTGCTCAAGGCAGGCCATGGCATTGGGAGGCAGAGGCCTGCTCCCCTCAGACAAAAATTTAAAAACTTTTTTGTTCAGTACAGTATGAAGTACCCACTGCTACAAAAAAAATTGTGGGTTAATTATTTTGACTATCTCTGCTGGGATCTTGACCATATATTGTCTGTTTGGAGCCAGAAAGCTGTTAACTCTGTACAAATGATGGGACTTAACGCCCTTCTGGCTCCAAACAGACATTGTGTTGACGAGAAATTATGGGACTTGATGTGTGGATAGACCGTCTTGTACGTGTACATGTATATATATATATAGTGGGGTAAATTATACTTATTGATTACAGAAAAGAACAAAAATAAATAAATGCCACTTTATTTTGTCTCATAAATTCTGAGTAAGGTTTTAATCATTTGGTGGTACATTCTTCTACATGTAATAATGATCTGAAATTTCAAAAAGCAATAAATATGACTTTTTTTTCAAAGAAAATTTCCACATTCAAAGTTTATTTCAGTTTGTTTCCTGTAGAGGTCTTGCAGTCATTTCAAAAGTTTGTTTGCATGTATGGCATTTATAAACATTTTTCTGAAGATTCTCTTGATGTAGTTATCATGTATCTTTTACATAAAAGTAAATAATGAGAGGCACAATAATTTATTCACAAAAAGAATTCTTATATTATAATACAATCAAGTTGGGGAAGGTTTAACTGACAAACAGGTGCACATATTATTAAAACAATTGGGCACTGATGAAACATTCACACTTGATGACAAAATGAGGCTTTGATTGTACCGTTTCTATGGTTCATATTTAGCACACTCTTCATAGATGGATGAATATTGCACCAGTTCTCATATTGTCATACTGCTTATTTACAAAATAAAATGAGATATTATGTATATTTCAGAATATGTTTTGGAAATGTACAATTAAGAGAGACATTTTGGCATTTACAATTTTGGTACTGGATTTCAAAAAATCCTTAATCCCACAGAAGGTTACACAAACTTTGCATTTATCTAGAGAGAGAGAGGGAGAGAGAGAGAGAGAGAGAGAGAGAGAGAGAGCAAAAGCGTGAGAGGAAAAGAAAATAGAAATATGCGAGAGGAGATTGGAATAGTAACTGGGGCCACATTCTGAAAACGATGTCTTTTATGTTAAGGAAAACGATCACGTTAATTGGCATAACAAACTGAAAATATGCGGAATAAACACTGACCACTGGCGCCTGTGCGGATGTCTCTTTTTAACAATATGCGAATGCAGCCAACTTTGCGCAGATCTCAACCAATGACTTGTCACAATTTTGATTTGCTATGACTGTTCACATAGTTTTACTAACATAAAAGATAACATCGTTTTAAGAATATGGCCCCAGGATAACAAATGCAGTGAGAGAGAGTTGCACACAACAAATGGCAGACAAAATTCTAAGTACCTATTGAAAACTTTGAGCTACATGTACAGCTACTTTGGCACTTGTAAAAAAAATATCAAAATTTGTATACCATTTGAGAATAACTTTCAGCTTCAAAAAACTGTTGGTAACAAAGTGCGTTTTACACACAGCTGATTAGCATAGCATGGTAGCTTGGCATTTGAATGCATCCAATTACAAACTGTAAATATACTACCTTTTAGATAGCTCAAAAAATGGATGAATACAATTTAAAACAATGGAAGTTCATGTACTGTCATTACGAAGTTGAAAATCATGAATTCTTCAATGGAAGCCTCTACTTTGAGCTAAAATTATTACTGGATTCACATTTATCACTTTGAGTTGATAATCCTTTTGGCATCGCGTTCTTCCTGTCTGCAGTGTTTGAGTTTGGCGTCCTGACGTTTTATTAATCCTGCCATTTCTGTGAAGAAAGCATGAACAACGTGAGAGGTTACTAAACTTGTACAAAGTACATGTAATAATAATAAACAGGTATTTGTAATGCTAAAACTCCACATAATTAATGTGCTCAGGGCTCAGTAGAGAGGAAAAGTGAGAACATGAAAATAGACAATAAAGGAACAACATACAACATGGAAGTAAATCTACTGGAAAGACATTTGAACAAGTGAGTTTCGAGAGCATTTTTAAAACAATCTGCATCTGCAATATAGGGAATATCTTAAGGCAAGTGATTGCATCGTTAAGGTAATAAAGTCTACAGGTAAGCAAAGGTTTCAGATCTGACAATGAAGTGCTTGTTTTATGTTTCATTTCATGCTTAATATGGAATAAATGTTTTCAAATCTCGTTCATTATCAGGAGTCTTTAGAACATTTTAACAATGTACTATACATGCATGCACACACGAACAGAAAAATGGACATTTAAGACCCCATTTTAGAACTTTAAAGATAAAGTTGAGTTCTGGTCATGAGACTGAATTGTGAAAGAATCTATCTCAAAGCAATTGGGAAAGGTTGATTATATAGCACATAAGAATTGGTGTAAGCTGTAAGGTTTTGGTATCACCAAAGAAATTGACTCAATCCTGCTGAGAGTCACATACACTGAAAACAGAAATGTGTATATGGGACTACACACAAATGTTCGGCCCAAACATTTCAGCTGTTTCTTGTCATATTTTGAATGTGAGGGCATTTGAAGAGAAATCCTTTTCATGGGATATATCTACTATGATAATCTTCTTCTTCTGATTTTCACAGTTATAATACAAGATCATCCACGAAATATCATTTTCCTCAAACAAGAACGAACACCTCAAAATTTTCTATTTTCTTTAAGGGCCCAGAAGTGTGGAATCATATAGATGAAATTATAAGAGAAAGCCCATCTCTGAATTCATTCAAAAGGAGATACAAATTTTTTTTATTGGCACAGTCTAAAAGATAGGCCTTTCTTGCATGTGTGTAGGGTGTGTGTGTGCGTGGGTGTGTGTGTGTGTGTGATTGTGTGTAATTGATTAGTTATGTATAAGTGCAATTTTGTTGTCTTTAATTACGATTTTAATGTGTAGTTTTAATATGTGCATGTGTACTTTTATGTATTTGTTTGTAAGGGGATAACCTAGATAAGTAATTTACTTTTGTTATCCCCCCGCTTTATGATATATATATGTTAATTTTGTACACTTTTATTTTAATGATTTTGGTGGAAATAAATAAAATTCAATTCAAATAAACTAACATAAAAAGGATGAGAAAGCTCACAATTTTTTTTTTACTTTTCCAAGAACTCGACCTTCTCTTCAATAACAATGTGAACTTACACCACTAAGATCATATTTACAGTTAAAGGGGGTACCCAATGCTGAAACAATGTTAGTTCATTTAAAAGATCATGATTTTATTAGAAGAAAATCATCTGCCTTAAATTTTTTTTAAAATTCGTGTTGCCAGAAAAATCCCCGAAATATGGTAAGACTTCAGGATATTTTGGCCCCTCAGCTGTGTCCCAATTTCAGCTAGGTAACCACAATGACGTCAAAGTGGTTACCCAGGTTCGCGTATTGCAGATGTGTTGCGCGCTACACTGTACAAAATGCATTACACCTTGCGCGCATTTTGCTATAATTGCGCGACAAGGTAACCACTTTGACGTCATTGTGGTTACCTAGCTGAAATTGGGACACAGCTGAGGGGCCAAAATATCCTGAAATCTTAGCATATTTCGGGGATTTTCTGGCAACACGAATTTTAAAAAAAAATTAAGGCAGATGATTTTCTTCTAATAAAATCATGATCTTTTAAATGAACTAACATTGTTTCAGCATTGGGTACCCCCTTTAAAGGTATCGTACAGTAGTGGGAAAGGTGGCGCTTTGGATATTTAACTACTTTGTCAGCTGAAATGGAAATTACTACATATACTGTTGTGAAATGATTAATTTCGAACGTTGGTGACGTTTGTTTGAAGAAAAATGGTTTAGAAATGGCTAAATTATCCCAAAAAATAAACATCGAATTACAAGCGCGGTACCGCGTTGACAGTTCACACACGTGTAAACAGTGTGTGCCAACCGCTACGCGCCGTTGAGCCGGGAGCGTCGGGGTAGGTGGTCCTTAGCGAGGGTATAAGGTAACCATTGATATTCGATCATTTGAATTATTTTACTGATAATCATCGGAAATCATGAATAGAATACCGGATTATCTCACTCATGTATCTTTTTATGCAAGCCGAACAATATGAGACTGTTTTTGAGCAGTTTCATGCCAACTTTCATTTTGCTACCACTACTGTTTATTACCTTTAACATGAATAGAGTCCATTACTTGATAGACTATCCCAATTCTACATTTAGAACAATGAAAACGTATTTAAAATTTATTTTGATAAAGGTTGAGTAGTGTATGTTGTGCCAAGAATGAATGGGCAATACATTCTTTATGTAGAGGTACATGTACTTACGAAAAATTAGAACGAGGAATATTTACCTTTATTTCCTTTCTGGAGTTGATTACCCATCTGTGAGAGAGCAGCAAGTCTTTCTTTCAGACTTTTCAAGCTGTCGGTACGATCAGGCTGGTCACTGTTTGGGACATCTGAAAAACGTAGATAAGAAATCACTACTGTAATTGTAAAGTATGCCTGTACATAACAATTACATTTATGATAATATTGAAAAGATTTTACAAAGTCAAAACCATAATTACTCTATGAGCTACATGACATTTTGCACTGTGCCAAGTCAGCACGTTGATCCAAACAGGAAAACTTGATTTTCATGTTAATGCAAGGAAAATATGTTGCCATAAATAGATAAACAATAATCAACAGCTCTTACATCATTCCTGTGCTAGGAGACTTGTAATTGTATTCTCTTTCAATTGAACATACTTTATACCATAATAACCAATACTGAAAACTTAATTATACAGAAAATTAGTAAATAGGTTGTTATGAAGATGTACAGTGTAAAATATATCATGATCAAAGGAACTCTTGTGGGGTTTTGCTATTTTAAATTTGCTAATTTCTTGGGATGATTTTCATGAATGTAAGTATATTTTGACCAGAGCAGTTTTTTTAGCTTTCTAGAGATATTTTGGAGCATCCCAGAGCTAAATGGCTTTCTGCTCCAGTCTAATTTCTTTCATTGCTTTGGAATATACCTGAAGTACAGAAAAGAAAGCTTACCAGTACTGTAAGACGTGACCGTTGTGATAGAGCTATTGTCATCGTCACTGATGATCAGTTCACTGAGCGTCTCCACATCTCCATACCCATTCTCAAGTCTGTTCCTCTGATTAAGTGCCTCCAAGTCTCTACCAAGTCGACCTTCCCTTGTGGGAACGTACCCAGGAAAGGGTTCCTTGATCCTCAGTGGGATGGAGGAATCGCTGCCTCCACTGGTGAGAGAACCCGTCGCATAGGAGTGTTTAACAATATGTCTGAAGGTATCTCTTGAAACTTGATTGCCTACTGCTTTGTCTGCATCATGAAGCTCTGTAGTACCATGGACACCAGGACGGACTGTGCCTGTCGCTCCAATTTGGGAGGGATGCACATTGTCTCTGACATTGGTAGCGTTTGAAGTATGCTTCACAGGTCTGTTCACACTATATGATTTTGTCGACGTGCCTCTCACTGAATGCTCAGTGGTGCCGTTCACACTATGAGTAATGACGGTAGCCCCTGTTGTCCCATGTCCCTGAGCTCTACTCACAGGAGGTCCTAGGGATGCTTCTCTATCAGTCTGCTTGATGTGGTGCCCCTGCAGCTTCAGCAAGGCCGAATCGCTTCGGACTTTGCCATGAAGACCAAGCAGATTGGTCACTGGGGAAGAGGGAGTCTGAAGCTCCAAGTCTCTCTTTAAATTGAGATGTTTGTAGTCTGGAGGAGGAGGGGTGTTCTCACTCTCTAGTTTGTACGGGGATGATGTCAGAAGTGGAGGGTCCAACATATCTGCATAAGAGCACAGAAAATTGGCATTGGTGTCAATAATAAAATCAGTGTAGCATGTGAAAAACACAAAGAAACACACAGAAACATGCAGAACTCATGTATGTCGAGACTTCTTCAAATGAAGTTGCACCTTTGTCTAATGAAGATAGTGTTGGAAATAACAATTTCCAGAAGTAACCAGAATCCAATAAAAAACACTGTTTCAGTCTTTTAAAGCATAAAAGAGATACATTAACTTTTATCTGGCATGATAATACACACACGGCAAAATATAGAGCAGTATTCGTCTTTCAACCAACATTGCCTGTTTGGGATTCTTATAATCTGCAAATCTTAAAACTTTTTAACGTACATCAAGACTTGCTGGTACATGACATCTGCTGTCAGTTTATCTAATCAACATTAAAAATGTAACCTATTTAGATGATGCTTCATGTGTATATATGTATTCTTTTCCCTTTAAAAATCTGCCAGCTTAACTTTACTTCCCTATAATTTGAGCCCATTTCAATTGCTTTTATTCTAGCAATCAATGAAATACCAAAATGTCAAGGAAAACACACCCTGGGTACCAGTCACCAAAAATATTCTGTTCATTATGTTAGAAGTTCCATGCCATTATATTATATTCAAAATATGGGCATCAAATATTACTGCTATAAAATGATATTGCAAGTTTAAATACACTTTCAACAAACGTAAAGCGACTTGTGAGTAGACTACTCGATGCACCCGTATGTGCTCGCCAAGATAAGGAACGAACTCGGAGTTCGGTTCCGAGAGCACACCTTCATGTTATCCTTTGTTTCCTTCATACTCCTTAACCGTTGACCTATACAATGCCAGATAAAGTTCTTTGAGGTTGATTTTATACTTTCTAGCTGTACACAGCCATGAGCGTCACAGCGTGACAGATCTGGGCCCTCTTGCATAAAAAGTTGCGATTAAACGCAACTAAAAAAATTAAATGCAACTTGATTTTCGACCAATCAGAATCGCGTATTTTGGATTTGCATTTAATTGCTACTATTATGCAAGAGGGCCCTGAACGCTATACAAGAAGCCACCATTATCATTGTTATTTTTTTTTTTTAGGTGATTGGTACACTTTAACTCACCTCCTGTCTTTGAAGGAGTGAGTTTGGCTGGTTCAATCTCTTCTTTTTGCCCAGAGTGCGTATCCTTCAAGGCAGCCATGTTGGCAGAGAACACACTCTTGACCTCCTCTAAAAGATCCTTCAGCTCAGAGGAAACATTGTGGGCTTCTTCCACCGCTTCAGACGTCTCCTAAAGAATGAGGGAATGCCAGATATGAAACATTTTAAATCAAAATTTACTTATCAAGACTGACAAATATTCAGTCGTATAGGTATACATGTACATAAAAGTAAATCAGAAAAAGCAAGCCAAGAAAACAAACACCAATTGAAATATTTCTCCATCATATGGGGGATATCATGTTTTCTATATCCATTTGGCAAATGAAAATGCTAAGGGAAGAGGGATAAGTTTTTCTTTTAAATATGATAATTTGTTTGTTTGAATCTTTCTAACAAGTTCCTTTTCCGAATGTTTTTAGTAGAATAACGCAAGCTATGTTACCACAGAATAAAAATTTGAGTCGTGGCAATGTTACTAAATTAATCAATATGTACTGGACCATTCATAAAATTTACAGTGCCACACAAAGGGAAAAGGTTACTGTTTTCTCATAATTCCCAATTCATGCTCACAGGTGTCTTATTCATGTAACTCTACTTACCTGTCTGCCAGGTTGGGGATCTCCCTTGATTCCTGAACTATTCAAGACAACCACAGGGATAGGACTGATGTAGTTTCTACCCACCAGTCCCTCCATGGCCTGCACACTGGCTGACTGCAAGAAGTGACTGGCTACCACTCCTCCAGTGGAAGCCTTGCCTGAGGACTGTTGCTGGATCTTGGTGAGGGTGGTGGCCGACTCTGACGTCTGGACCTTCTCCACCGTGGTCATCCTCTGAGTGGACAGTGATGATTGGTTGGGTGTGGTCTTTGAGGATGGGGCTCTGGTAGCAAGGGTTCTTTGGAGTGCCTATAATCAAAATGGACAGTATGTTGAATAGTCAGATTAGGTCACTGCTAAGAAATGATCACATAATACACAGCTTATTGTTCGAGTGCTACAGGCCAATCATTTCAAACAAGACAAGCCCGATCTTTAAGCTATAATAATGTTCAAGATCAATGATAAAATGAACCTGCCTCACATTAACAGTATTGGGTACTGACAAGTCATTTGGGACATTTCCTACATGTATGTACATTAATACTACAACATGCATTAGATCATAAAAGATAAAGTTGAGTTATAGTCATGCGATAACATTGAGAAAGAAACTGTCTCAAAGCAATTGGGAAAGAATGATTATATAGTACATAAGAATTTATGTATGCTGTAAGGTTTTGGAATCACCAAAATGAGAAGAAATTGACTCAATTCTGCTGAGAGTCACAAGCACTGCACACAGAAATGTGTATATGGGACTACACACACATGTTCGGTGTCATATTTCGAATATGAGGGCATTTGAAGAGCAATCCTTTTCAGGGGACATTTCACTATGATGTTCTTCCAAACTGACATGAAGGGAACGAGAAAGCTCACCAATTATTGTTAACCTTTCCTAGAACTCAAACTTCTCTTTAAGTATACTGTAGAATAGGGTACATCACAGTCTTCAAAATGCAAACATTCACATGAAATCCTCACTATATTATGAACATTCCTAGTGTTTTAGCAGACAATTGCATGCTCTCCATTAGGTCTGCCTACATTTCCCATATCAATCTCCATGAGACGTCCGCCCAAACACAGATCTTAAACAAACCCGCTTCCACATGTTATATATGTTGGAAGGCATGTGCCTATGGTAACATTTAAGCATTTTCTTTTTCAAGTAGCATGGTTCTTAGTAGGCTATGATGTAGAAAACTGGCAAACAGACCTTGAGTTCTAGTTGATGTCTGAGAGTCATCTTAGCTATGGCTTGTTCCTGCTCTTCAATTAGTCTCTGAGCATCAGTGTGTTTCAAAGCAGCCTGAAAGATCAGTAATGGGAACATACTCGGGTAGTTTTGTACATTTTTAAAGGCAAATGTGGTATCTTATATAGAAAAAGTTTCTTTGGGGATGATGTATTTCTAAGTATGAACTAACTTTTATGAAATACAGGGTATGTTTTTTTTTAAGTTTTCACTCTTCATTTATAAAACATATAGATATCATATGGGAGTGAATCATCGATCATTGAACATAATTCTTCCATCTGTTTGACAAGCATTGTACAGACAAGGTATGTACAAAAACATTGTAAATCATTTTTCCCCAGTATACTCTAGCAACTTTGGTTACAAATACATAATACACAAAATCAACTGAAACACAGGAGACAAGGTAATTCTAAATATCTCTACTTCCAGCAATAGAGTATTTCTTACCTTTTCAAGGGCAGCCTCTAATTTGGTGACAACACCCTTCTGCAATGTCCTTCTGTCAGACAGGCTCTTGAGCTTGCGTTGGAATCGCTCCATCTGCTCCTTCAACTTGGATACCTGCTCCTCCAGGAGGGCCTTCTCTGTCTCCAAAAAAGACTTCTCCTAGAGAAAGAATCAATCAAAACAGTTGAATGGGAATAGTAAAGAGGACCATTCATTAAAGGGCAATCCAAACCTTGGTAATAAGATGATTTGTATGAAAGCAGAAAAAAAAGAAAAACTGGATGGTGAACGTTTGAAAGAAATCGGAAAAGGACTAAGAAAGTTATGGATGTTTGAAAAATGAGATCACTACATCTATGCAAATCTCAAATTGGCAATTTGGTCAGTCAATTGTGACATTTTTGTGGACAATTCTCCCATTTTTCGTACACAAAAATATCATTGATTTGCGGGTTTTTTCGAGGTGCTTTTACGCTCAGGGCAGTACTCAAAATATATTGGAGATAGCATATTGTTATAGGACCTCATGAAAGAAAAAGATCCTACTGAGTAATACATTTTGAAAAAAGTGACATTTTAGTCATTTTGTGTGTTGGAGCGAATGGGGGAGTTGTCCACAGCTACATCACAGTGACATTACCTATTCGGCCAATATGTATAGTGATTACAACTTTCAAAAATTCATAACTTTCTTACTGCTTGTCCAATTTTGTTCAAACTTTCACCAAACTGCTTCTCTGATCTTTCCTCTTCAATCGTTTACTTATGTAAAGAGATACAAGCTTAAAGCCATAACAAAGGTTAAAAAAAAAGACAATCCTGTAGACACACAAAGGCACAGAAGTGAACTTCAAGTTAACTTTCAGGCCTTAATATGAAATGATTTCTTTTTATCCCTTTTTGCTCTTTAATACTTAATCATTTGAAAGTCTTATATTGAATATAGTTTTTGGGGTGATGATTTTACATCTTCTAACTATATACAAATTGTGTCTTTAGGTGAATAGTTGCCCTTAGGCTATGACCATATTTTTTTTTTTTTTTTGTAATAATTTCATTAGCAGTGCCTAATGCTCTCTTACCTTATGAGCTGCACTGAGACTTTCCTCCAGTCCATGTATCCTGATCTGTAAGGAGTCTACCTGGCTTCTCTTGGTCAGTAACTCTTGTTGCACACTCTCTGCTATATCCACAGCTAGAAGAAAACATGAAAGATGATGCAAATGAAAACCAGAATTTTTTTTTTTTAAGAGGGGGGGGGGGGGTAATTGGGCAGCCAGATAGCCTGGAATTCTAGGGGATCTCATCAAAAAATATATATATATATATATATATATATTACTGAAAAATATTTGAGTAAAGAGATTTTGTATGATTTGAAAAGATATTTATTGACAACCCCCTCACAGCTCAACAGCTGAATTACGATGCAAGTTTATAAATCAAAGGAACCTACTTCCAGCATCACAGACTTGGCGGCCAAAAGAGCCTGCAAGGTCAGCTGAAGATCATATACAGAGATGCAGATTGCTCCTGCAAAAATACCTCCACTATCTCTAAAGATTCTCAGAGGAGTTTACCCCTTGCATCAGCAGACTTTGTCGCCCTGAGGGCCTGTAGGGTCAGCTGAAGGTCATGCTCCAGCCCCTGGATACGGAGCTGTAGATTGCTCCTGGTCTTCTCATGGGATGCCTCCAGCTCCAGGTAACGAGTTTCCAGAATCTCCTTCTCACTGCTCAGTTTGGTAGTCTAGATATTCAATGAAAGATTTTATGTCAGGTGGTATCAAGGTGGGTATATCAATTACATTTTTTAAATATTAGATTATGTGCCTCTGTAACACTACATAATAAATTCTGAAAGGCCATGCACAGTGATGGCAAGTGTGAAAATGATAAGGTAAGACCGTGAGGTACATTCATCTTTTACAAATGAAACATAATTTAAGTTAGTTACAAAAGGTACATTAGGTACTGTATAGTATAAGCAACTGTCAGAAGCAGATTTTCCTGTATACAAAAATATTTGTTGATGTAACAACATAAAACATGAACTGACCTTTTGTTGAAATGTCTTGAATTCCTCCAACAGTCCTGTTTTTCCTTCAAGCACTTTTTCCACCTCACCATGTTTCTCTTTGATGGCTTCCGACAACGTCTTCACTTCAAGTTCAAGGGACTGCACTCTCTTCTCTCTGACCTTCAACTTCCTATTCAGGTCATCCTTAAGACCTTTGACCTCTTCATATTGCTTAGTCTTCTCATCCAGCAGTTTGATGAGATTATCCTTCTCCTGCCTGGAATCAGAGTTAATCCTTTCATTGGACTCAACGACTTGGGTCAGGTTCATCTTCTCTTGGTACATCATCTGGTACTCATGCTCTCTTTCAGTTATTTGACTTTGTAATCTGTTTTGGAGGCTGGTGGCGGAGTCCAACTCCTTGATTCTCTCCACAGACATCTGCTGGTAGTGATCTCTCTCCTGTGTGAGAATATCAATCACCTTAGTCTTCTCCGCCAGCTGTTTAGTGAGACTTTCATGGTCACTCTGCAGTGCCTCAAGCTTAGCAGACGTCTCCTCTAGCACAGCAGAGAGTCTATCCCTGCTCTGGCTGGACTGTTCCAGATCAGAGCCCTTCTTCATCAGCTCAAGTGAGAGTCTGCTGTTCTCAGATCGATGAGATTCTAAGTCAGCCAGGAGTTGACTGGTCTTGTCCACAGCTTTCTTCTGCTCTTCACACTGCACTTCAACAATCTGGAATGTCATGAAACAATGGATAAAAAATATGAAGGGGTACAATAACATGTTCCAAATTCTAAGTAACTGTGCAAAGATATAACAAATTTGATTTTAAATATTGTTTCATTTCTTCTCACATTTATCAGATACTTGCAATTGCAATATCTTGTTTGGTCTATACCTACATACCTTCTGTCTGAGTATTGCTTCGGCCTCTTCCTTGTGAGCCTCTAACATCTCCTGCATGTGTCTGACCTCTAGTGACCTAGCTTCAAGCTCTCGCTGAATGTTGGTCAACCTTTGACCCTCTTGTGACCTCAACTCACCAGTCTTCTCCTTCTCTTCTTTCAGCTCAGCCTTGAGAGAGGCAAGGGTTTCCTAACAGGAGAAATGGATAAAAGGTCCTTCGGATCAGAATCAATTTAAAAGTGGAGTCTACTATATGCAACGGATTTATCTATGTGGTTCAGCTCCAGAAGATTGTGGGAATGAGCCTTCAAGATGAGGTTACTCAAATACACATCCAATGTAAACCACGCGAACAATATTCAGTATCACTGAGTAAGAATGCTTACATGTATAGTCATGTCCAGGGGGGTGATTCACTAACAGCTAAAATCAATTTGAAGTGAGATAAAATCAATTTTCTGATGATTTGACTGGTCTACAGCTTTCAAAAATTGATTTTAGCTGTTAGTGAATCACCCCCCCGTTCTCTTCACTCAAACCTTGCCATTTTACATCGTTAGACACATCTTTATACAGTTCCACTGCTACTATGAAACTGCTGAAGTACTCTTCCTTTCTCTTTCCTCCAAGTCTGTGACCTTTTTCTCTTCCACTCTTCAGTTATTTCTCTCTTCCCTTTTATTTACATTGTACTGTGTACTCAGGCATGCCAGACACAAGCTTCTGCTTAAGGAGATTCACGTCTTCCTCTCTGTATTACCATGCTCTCAAATTATACTTATAAGTTTTACTCTGTTTACATTATATTACTTCACAGAATGTGAAAATTACTGGAAGAGAATAAATGCAACTTTGAACTGAGAATGGAATAAAGTTGTTAATCACTTGAAAGAATTACCTTGTGCCATTCAGAAAGAGTCTGGCTTAGCAAAAACTTTCAAATAAGTTTCAAATAATGTGGAAAGCTAATAAAACATTGACAACACAGAATTTGTCTCATTGACAAAATTTACAAGCAAATTATTTGTATTTTGGCGAAGCAGATTTTCAAAGACAGTCATGTCTGCACAAGGCATAATGGGTCTTCTTACCTTGTTAGATTGTAGCGTGAGGTTAGCATTAGCAAGCTGGAATTGTAGTTTAGATAGCTCTTCTCTGGCTGCTTGCATGTTATTCCTATTAGCTTCCAACTCTGCTGTAAGGTCATCAATCTGTCATTGTAAAGTGACAAGCAATATTAACTTCACTGCCTTCAAACATTATTCATCTATTACAGCTTAATATTCTACCGAAAGTAATCATTCCATCCTTTGATCCTTGCAATGTGCATTGGATTACTTTCGATTTATTATTTATGTATTTATTTATTTATTTATATACCCGAAATACATACATGTTTAGATATTAAAGTTTGATGCTACATTTGTACTATGCATACCAAGGTGAAGTAAATTGGTTTCGTTCTTTCCTATCGGGTATCTAATCCTACTACATAATACTTCTTCATACTGGCAAATAAGTGAGAATGGATGGAGTATAGCATGTAACAAATATTAAAACTTCAAGGAATCTGTATACACTTGTTTCAATTAGTATCATATGTTGTAAGCTCATGGCCTTTCATAATTTCATTTACCAGTACACATTACCATTCCAATGTCAAAAATGCCCCCAGCATTTCCCAGAAAGAAAGATTGTGAGGTAACAATGTTTTGGAAAGTGATGTGAGTAAATGCCTTGTAACCATGTGACTTAACAAAAGGCAACCGAATTTGGTAATTTCACTTGTGTAACAGAATAGAATAGAAAGAAAATGAAATACCTTTTGATGAGATTGCTGTCTTTCCATCTCAGCCTCTTTCTTCAGTGCTTCATATTGACCTCCTAGCGTAGCAAGCTCCATGGTCTTCAGTGATAACTGCTTGGTGGACTGCTCTCTAATCACAAACAAACAAATATACAAACGATCATTAATCAACAAAATTGTCTCTAGCAAAAGCTGCAGGTTAGGCTGTTTCAGACCAAGACATTATAAAGCAAGCAGGAATAATCAATGGAAAGGTATAATGATAAAACCATAGGTAATTTTCTAAAATGTATGTGAAAACCAACAGATGAGAAACAAAAACATTCAGTAGTGAGATGTATTAGAATTTGGAATTCACATGAGATAGAGAATAAATCAAAGAAACTATATGCATGATATAAGACATCAAATAAAATTACTCACTGTAAATCTGCTAACTGTGTCTGCAAGCACGCTGCTTGCTGTCTGGCATTAGTAGCTCGTTCAGTCAGTGATTGCAGCTGCTTGCTATGATCCTCTGTCACATGCAGAAGTCTGGGTACAGGAATGCAATGAATAGGCATTAAAGACATCTCGACACAGCCTCGTAGAATACCAAATAACTTGATTAATTGATTGACTGATTGAAAGGATTTATTGAAAAACTTCCATAATCATAGTCCTAGGACTAAATTGACATGGATTTTGATGGTAACATTAATTTCAGACCTTAAAATTTTTCTCTCAACAGCAAAGGTATGAATGCTTCAAAAAATGTTATGTTGTCCTTTCCTACAATTCCTGTTACAAGATACTGACTTAATGGAACTGTTGGGGGCAGATAAATGTATGAACACAGCAATGAATGAAATATATTTGAATGACGAAAGCAGTGCTACTTTATAATCCTAACTGCATTTAATTGCCAGCAATACCATGTTTTAGATTACAAGGTCTTTAAGTAATTTTTACAACTCACTTTTCTCTGTTTTCAACAGACAGTGCATTAGTCTTCCCCTCAGCCTCTTTCCTTACAGCAGCTAGTTCCCTCTTCAAGTCTGTCACAGACCTCTCCAGCTCCCTAACAGCCTCCAATCGTCCTCTCAGACTCTCTTCCACAAGCCTCACTACATGGGAAGGTGGTAGGGTTCTAGTGAGGTCATCCCCAGGTCTTGTAGGTGAGGGGTACTGCAGTGAGCCCCTGGAGTGGTGTTGCTGATTGGCCGACAGCAAGGAGCGGATCTGCTGCAGGGCAGAGGAGCAGGAGGTGGCCGTCTGCTGGGCCGAGTCTGCTCTGTGATTGGCTTCCAGGAGATTCTGTGAGGATAAATGAAACAGTTGCCTTATCAACAGTGAAGTGCCTATTGGGAAAGGGTCAGGAAACATACAGGCCTACAGTCAAACCTGTCTTAGTGGCCACCACTCTATTAAGGTCATCTGTATTTAGTAATCGCATGTATTGTCACCCTGCAGGAAAATAAAATGTGTCGTAGAACCTGTTTAAAAAGGCAACCTGTCTACAGTGGGCATTGTTTGTTTTCATTGGATGACCTTACTAGACAGGTTTGACTGTAGTACAAGTTTAAAGACTGCTGAACTGACAATACATGTGCAGGAATGGAGGAGGAATAAGAGCACATCTCACTGGCCATTCACTACACAAATATCTTCCAAACACATGTCACATTGAAAGAAACAAACAATTGCTATCTGTCCATTGATATTCAAAAAAAATCCCATTAATATGTAAAGTGCTGAGGTGCAGCCTGTTCCCATGCTGCAATTGGAAGCAATTATTTCAAAAATATCCACACAAACAATTTATATCCTGACGGCTGTTCCCTTCACCCAGTTGAACGAATAATGTTAACAATCTGGAATACCTTCTTATCAAATAACGTAAGTTATACAGCAAGCAGAGCAGACAAGGCACAATTTTTTGGTCAAATGGTTATCAAGAGACACTGGTAGCCAACATCTAGGTCCAATAAGTATACCCTCTTAACTGGTAGATACCACAGGGGTACATGTAGCATGCCTTGCAGAGTCAATGCCATGTGGATGAAAGTGAAAGATGGTGGGTACAGGATAGATGCAAAGATGTTCTAGAACCAGGTCAACCTTTTGTCCTGCTCTGAATACATCAATCAGCCAACAATAAAACACCTTTCTCATATTTGTTTCTCATCTTCTTGACTTGATATTTGCTTTGAAGTGGGAACATGCTCCCATCCTTAGGAAGCTCACAAACATGCTGTCCAGCAGTTACATCACCTAATACCTATGGACTTGAACTTCCAGCATTTGTGTTATGAAAAGGATCATTTAATCCTGCTATTGTGGAAACACAAAGGACACATCATGAACAAGAGCTTCAATCAAGAGAGCAATTCATGGTCATTGAGTCCTGAATGAGGTACATTGTGAACACTTCTTTAATACACTTGACTGACCATAGGCTGATTGACAGGTAGTCCTTGACCATCAAATCACATGACACTCCATATGCTTCAGCTCACATTGTCATAAAGCTGTTCGTAAAGTTACGCATGACTTTATGAATGACTTAAATATGACAAGCTAAATGAGATGCTCAATCATTTTTATCTGCATCAACTAAAGTTGAACTGTGCAGATGTAGATTAACATTCTTATTATAACAAACATTTTTAATGCAAAGTATATTTTTTGCCATAATTTAATTGAGGTTATTGGAAATACAGTCACACTTTGTTAAAACATCAGTAAAAACTTTGGGCATCCTATCTGGCACTTCATATTCAAGTCGTTCGTAAAGTTCATGAATAACTTTACGGACAGCTTTGTGAAACGCCCCCCTAAAATGATCATGAATTGCCATGAATTTCCAGAGAATGAGAAATACATGTATACTTTTATGTATACATGTATACCATTGCATAAAATGTCATTCTTCCAATGTAGATTAATAATTAGAACGCATGAAAAAACACTTTTAATCTCTTTAATTGAAGATGGGATGATACTTTAATGCTCTCCATGACACAAGTTATCCCTTGATGTACTAGCAGCTTGTACCTCAAAAGAAAACAACTTCATTAATCACAAATGCCTTGGTCATTAAATGTATTTACCCTTCCAGTCTATTAGAGCTTTTTTTTTTTCTTTCTTTTATTTTAAACAGCCTGAAGCCTGAAAACCAATTAACTTGGTTCCTTATAATACCTTTGTAAACTTGGCCAAAGTACAAGGGATTAGTGATAAGTTATAAGTTACTCTTCTATACTGACCTTTTCATGTTGCCTATTTACTGCATCCAAGTCTTTCACTGATTGCTGGAGCTGAGCAATCATCTTCTCTTGACCATCTGACTCCTTCTTCCTAAAATCAAAATATATATTTTGAATAAAAGAAATTATTTTTATAGTGCCACTGACGTTAATGGATAAACATCTGCAGCACATAAAATAATCGTAATAAACATTTTTTTAAAGCAAGTGCTCTGTGAAAATTCATAGGATTTAAACTTTTTCATGTACATTAGTGAGAGAGAGAGAGAGAGAGAGACTATTGTTTTAATGTTTTGATAGGACTTTAACTCTTTCATGTAGATTAGTGAGAGAGAGGGAGAGAGAAAGAGAGAGATACTACTCTTTTACTGTTTCCTGGGCATGAATTTTGCACTGAGTCATTTGAGGAGAAGGGCCACTCAATGCCAAACTAAAAAGATACCTAACTTTTTCAACTGGAGTTTTGCATAAGTTTAAAATGACCCCACCCCCCACCCCCCACCCCCTCACAAAAAAGGCAAAATTTATGTGGATTTCTGCTTGCTTCTGGCTTGATAGTGCAATATGAGAACAAGTATGTTTCAACAGATGTACATAATTTAGACATGATAGTCACCTACCTGAGATCAAGCACTGAGTCTCTGCCTACAATTGTTTCATTGAGCCTTGCCTGAAGTTCCTCAATAGCTGACCTGAACTGCGACTTCTGCTGATCACTGCAGCTTTCTGCCTGTAAGGAGACAGGTACATGACAAGTATCAATAAGTATTTTTTACTACACACAATGTGCAGAGGAAGTGTGTTCTAATGGATAGGCCACCAGATCACATACATGTATACCAGTTTTGAGGACCAACCACATCACAAACTTACAAGACATTAATCTACATGTACATTCGCCAACCCCAACGCAGGTGAGTTACACGGGTATTTGTATAAGTAACTACAAGTTTTAAAGACATACTGGACCCAGACTGAAAACAAAATTAAAAAAAAAAAAAACATTATTTATGGAACGTTTCTCAATCTAGCAAAGAATCATATAAAAGATTGCTTGTATTCAAACACTAGCATGACTTACATTTTTCAGTCTTTCATTTAGGATTGAGATTTCAGCCTTGGCATCAGAGAGCTGTTTTCTTAGAAGTACCCTGTCAAAAAAAAACCACCAGAAAAAAGATCAGTTTAAATTACTAACAAAAAAATCAACTGATATACAGTGCGTCCCAGAAAAAAACGAAACCCTAAAACAAAGGGTTATTGTGACCACACAATGTGCTGTATGATAATAATTATTTATTTCCCATAAACTAAAAGTATTATCCTTTTAAATGATACCTTGATGGCATCCATCCGTACATGCTTTACCGAGCAGCAGCATTTTGAAAATGACATGTAAAAACTCAGTTGTGCCAGATTTGGGTAAAACCGTGAAAACGTTAGGATCACATGCGAACATGACCCAAATGTACCTGTAACGTGACTTTTAAAACCCTGCGAGAAGACTGTTTTCATTTGTTTCTTTCAATAACGAGGGTACATGTAAGGATAATGCCCTCGATCATCATAAAGTAAAGGATGGTCAATGTTTTGTCGATGTTGGGGGTAAAGAAAGGACATGTTTTGTATTGAAATGGTACCTGCAATCGAAATGAAAAGTAATTTTTTGAATTTGAAGAACTGCAATTTCTTTTAAGAACAAAGCGGACAGAAAGGTAATATTTTTCATAAAATTAAAGTTAGTGACACTTTTTAATGTCATCAAAAGGAAATACAAGGGTGAAAGGGCACATAATGCAGAAAAAAATATCAAGATTATGGCAATTTCCCACCTCAGGATGGGCACTTCCCTCTTTTGAGAGAAATTCATTGATTTATGAAATTTTAGGGGCGTACACCCCTGCCACCACTGGAAATTGGTATTGACCCGTGTTTTATGAATTTCTTAACAAATGCATGTCATCACATGAGGGAATTTCACGTATCATATCTCTTAAAGCTGGTATTTCCCTTGTGTCATGTTCGCATGTGATCCTAACGTTTTCACGGTTTTACCCAAATTTGGCACAACTGAGTTTTTACATGTCATTTTCAAAATGCTGCCTCTCGGTAAATTATGTACAGATGGATGACATCAAGATATCATTTAAAAGCATAATACTTCTAGTTTTTGGAAAATAGATGATTATTGTCATAGAGCACATAGTGTGGTCACAATAACCCTTTGTTTTAGGGTTTCGTTTTTTCTGGGACGCACTGTATATAGATGAAAATTAAGTGAGTGTAAATTAATAATATACTATTAATACATGGTTGGGAGTGCGTTAGTGCGATCTGGCAACACAAAGGTTTTTATCGTGGTGTACTAACACACGAGGCGTAGCCTCGTGTGTTAGACACCACGATAAAAACCTGCGTGTTGCTGGATCGCACTAACGCACGAACTCACAACCATGTATTAATAGTTTTATAAAACGGGTCTACAATTTTAGTGTTTTCTTACAATCTTAGTGTTTGATCCGGATTAGCCGTGCGTTAGTCCCCTCGCCGTGCGTTATCACTTTTTTTTTGCACGGTCACGTGATGTTATTTGACCAATCAGGATGGCTACATTCTTGAACCCGTTTTACAATGAACATTAACACTAGACTGCATCTGAAATAAGCTTGAAATAAGAGTGAAAATGCTACATTATCCTTATACATGTAGATATCAACAGCAAAGAATTACAAGTAAACATATCAATAAAACAAAACAAATGAGATGTTTGATATAAATGTATCCTATTGTAGTGCTTGATGTTAAGCTCAGAAGAAAAAAAGTTACTTTCATAGAAACACTCTGGTTCTGCATTACTGCATGTACTTTTGACACTGTTTTTACGCATAGATGGACAAGACACTGGTTACAAGTTACAAAAAATAATAAAAATAACAGATTTCAACTTTTCTTTTCAAACATCTGCCAATGTGCTTACTCAGTGGCAGATTCTGTGTGTAGTGGCACAGCATCAATAGGAGATCTCCTTCCCCGTGCTAGAATGGACTCTACCGTCTCCCTCACTGTAGGAGTCATTGAGATGTGTGTGTCTGACAGACTCCTTGGGACTGCTCCATGTTGCAGAGTAGGGGAGACAGATGAGCTTAGACCAGAGGGATTGTATGTTTGTCTGGATGTTGCAGATTCAATTTGTTGTCTCAATTTACTGTTCTCAGATGCTTGGGTTTCCAACTGGTTTCTACATAAAAGAGTGAAATCAAGAAGATTTGAAAACAACATAATGAACTTTTTAACCCTTCGCCTACAGAAACCTTTATGAAGTCTTCTGCAATAAAAAAAAAAAAAAAAACAAGAGTCAACAGGAACATCTCAAAATGTTGTCTCTGGGTGACTGAGTTACTGACCGGAAAAGTAAATTTCATGGTTTGTGCGATATTGCATACAATACATAGAGTCTCTACATAAAAAAAAAGTACAACTCAAAGGTATAAAAACTACATGAATGACATTTCTAACAAGTTTTTCTATAGCATATGAATGAATCCATACAATTTACTATCTTTTGGGTGACATAATTTCCTTGATGAAAGTATCGCCCCTATCTTATTTAAGCAAGAGTTCCACAGCTCATGTTCGAACATTTAAGGACCTTCAATAGCCAATACACACATTCAACTCCCATGCATAGGCAAAGAAATATTGAAGGTTTTTGGATTTCAAACCCTAAATTTTTTTAAATAAATAAGCACTCTGAATCCAATTTCGCATTTTGGAAAGTTAAAGCATCTGGATATACATGTACATCATTATTTCAAAGCAAACTACACATGTGAATAGGAAAAGTTTGTCTTCATTGACTTACCTCAAATCCGAGATCATTCTATGCTCAATGGAGATCCCACCAAGGGGTGAGAGACTGGAACGTGTAGATGGGGACAGGGAATGCGTCCTAGATGCTGGTCTGCCATAGGATGTGGTCTACAACAAGAAAAGTGGATTTTTCATGACAAGTGTCCATGAGAAATTTCAACTGCATGTATGCTACATGTATATATCAAAGGAGACCTTCCAAAGTTTTTTGCTGAACAGTACTGATGCTGATTAAGGCTTTACTGACAAAAATAACAATGATAATATTGTTTTCCAGGGTAGGGAAGTGCTACAGCCTACAAGGAGTGTGGTTATCAATGGCCTCAAGATACTTCACTTTCCAATACACCACAGCAGAGGACTTAAACTTCTCCTTCACAACTATATGCAGGTATATGAGAAATCATCATAAATTTCTTTGAATAGTAAGGTTTCATTTAGGGTTTATTTTCTGTTTAATTGTTTATATTGTCTTTAAGTAATTCTTACAGAAATAACCTACATGTATAAAATATATATATGAACATTCAATTAGCACTCAATGGGTGATTTCAAGTTCAGTGTTGTTGGTGTTCGTGTTGAGAGCGTGAATTGGGCTGCTGATTCTAGCCCCAACACCGAATTCAGGTTTATAAAAATAATACCAATCACATTATTGATAGCTCAACACCTAGTGAAGTCAATCCCAGCACCAGCTTCATTTCAGGTTCGGTGTTGTGGCTGGTGCTAGTTTTGCCCCAACACCAACACCATCTTTCAACACCGAACTTGAATTCACCCAATGAATGAACATAAATATGTTCACAGAACTACAGGGGAAGCTATATTCATTGGACGTATTGGCCGGAATTCACAAAGGAGGTTTAAACCATGGGAAAGGTTTAAACCTCCATAAGTGTACTAAAATAAGCGTAAATAAGCGCACATTGCCCATGCGCGTGCTAAAAGAAAATATATGACTGGATTGGATTCCGTGCGCACATACGCTTAAAAACCCCAGGAGGGGGTTTAAACCATGGTTTAAACCAAACCTCCTTTGTGAATTCAGGCCATTGGTTTTCACCTTGTTCTATATTAACAATGTCTCAGATCATTACTTTTCTGATCTGTTGAGCATTCCAGCTCAACACAAAAATGACAATCGTTTTACCTCTGGAAAATCTACCAGGTTCATGTCAGCTTTGATTTCTTCAAGTTGATTTGTCTTCTCATCCAGAAAGTCCTGTAATACATCAAGAATTTGTGCCTTGGGTGCATTACATTACCAAACCAAAACATACATGCAGTAGGGTACCATTACAAAGTACATGAGTGCAGTGAGTACAGTGAGTTATTAAGAACATATAGATTGCAAGCAGAGAGATTTCACAAGCAAGATAAGGTGGTTATTTAAAATGATGAATCACAGTGTGCAAAGGTAGTCAAAATTACTCAAACATAAAGAAAGCATTTGTTGAAATTGATTGACAGACATAACGGGAAACATATGTGCAAGAAAGGGAGTTGGGGGTAAACAAAATACATAAAACTGATAAAATGTCATGCAGTGCAATACTGGTTCCTACAGCTTTTTTCTTTGCTTGTTTACACTATAAAAAAAATAAGTTAAAGGAGAATGAAACCCTGGGGGAAAATCAGTTTTAATGAAAAGAGAGGATAGAGAGAAGAAATTCTTAAAAAGTTCCATCAAAATCGGTTAAGAAATGAGAGAGTTATTAAAGTTTAAAAAGTCTCAATTTACTTTCTATGGCATTCCTCAAATTGGCAATGGTATTTCAAAGTGACAGGTTTAGTAGTACAACTCTCCTTATGTTTTGTACACAAAATTTCATATTTTCCCCATTATCTCTCAAGGTGCAGCTTGTCTCCTTCTTAGCTCAAGATATGTCATAGGAAAATGTATTTGAAACAAAAAGACAAGCTGCATCTTTAGAGATAATGGAGAAAATATGAAATTTTGTGTACAAAACATATATGGAGAGTTGTACTACTAGACCTGTCACTTTAAAGCAACATTGCCAATTTGAGGATCGCCATAGAAAGTAAATTAAGACTTTTCAAACTTTCATAACTTTCTCATTTCTTAAACGATTTTGATGGAACTTTTTTAAAATTGCTTCTCTCTATCCTCTCTTTTCATTAAAATTGATTTTTCCTCAGGGTTTCATTCTCCTTTAACTTTTCTGCTGTGCTATACAAGATTATTTTATAAATGTAGCTTCTACATGTAGGTTCTCCAGATTCTTCTTTAAGGAAAATAATTCATTTTTCCAAATTCTAGATCACAGAAAAAACAACACATCATCAACATGTTTCCACAAAAAGGAACTAGCATTCAGAGCTATCTATTGTTATCCAAATCAGAATGATAAGGCTGGCATAATATCACAGCCATTATGAAAAGTGAACACAGTGAAACTGGTCTCTTACAAGTAGGAGGATAGCTTTGGGCAATGTCTTACAGTCAGGGGCATAGCAATGACTGTTATGTTGATGTCATTCATGCCACATAACACTAGTTCAACAAGACAGAAATTTACATGCACTAACTAGTAACTACAATAAAATAGAACACCAAGTTTGATAACATCTCACCTGTCTTTTAGTTTGCACATGTACCATCTGAAGGTTTCTGTGTAGGTTTGGTGAGGTGTTTAGTGAGCTGCTGGTGGGTGACGGGACAAAGGATGCCATCTCCTTCCTCAGATCATCACCTCCTCAAACCTGAAATCTCAAGGGAAAGATATGTTTTGATCATTGCAGAGATGTCACAATGCATGAGTGGACACAATGCAGCAGTGGCCATCCCGATTCAGGGATTATATGATTGGCAATAAAGTGTTCTTCAATCAATCTTTCTTATCATTTTCTGATTGTTTATTAGAAAGACTTCCATTCCTACCCCCCTAACCCTAATTCTTTTTTTCTTTTTTTTGGTGGGGGGGGGGGGGGGTGACAGAAATAACCCTCTAGTATGGGGAATTTTTTATTAGAACCGACATTTGTCACCCTTCCCCATACACAGACGGTACTCAACAACGCCAGAACAAGGGGGTAGTTATCGTGCCTGCAATACAACCGTTAGTCTCCGCCCTCCAGTTTTTCTAATGGCCAATCAGAGCATTCTTCTTGAGACTTGTTTATGAATATTTAAATATCAATGTGCTAACCCAGTAATTTGTCTATATGACAATGCACAGATCGCGTATGAATATTAATTACATGTACTTTCTTTCTATGCACAGTGTATATAAATATTCATTACTTACATTCGATTTGAGATGGCTAACAATTCCAGCGACGATTAGCCTTTCTCGAAGACAAATATCAGTTTTGGACCTGAATGAAGAAGCTATTGCAAGTCATGTACCTATTTTGTAATTTCCTGTAAGTGCAGTATCAGATTAATAAGACATTGTAGCGAATGTACGTTTGCAGGCCCTCGTGCATAAAAAGTTGCGTTTAAACACAAGTTGAAAAATCAAATGCAACTTGATTTTTAACCAATCAGGATCGCATATTTGGGACTTGCGTTTAATTTTTTTGAGTTGCGTTTAAACGCAACCTAGAGGACATATAAAATAGTGAAAAAAAAAGTTAGAGCATTTATTCATCTCACTCCAACTGCACCGACCCATTACCACCCCACACTACGCCATATGTAGCCCAACCAGACGCCGTGACAAGGACATATAGACTTTCAATGCAACACCCCTCAATGTTGCTAAAAACAATGTACAAATTAATTGAAAATGTATGTGAAACTTCCAATTTTACGTTATACTCACATGAAATCGATTGCTTGGATGGATTTGTTGAAGTTCAATCCCCAGCAAGCCGTCAGGCAATGTCCACAGGGTATAAAATTTCAACTTTTGACTGCAAAAACCTGTCCATCGCCGTACCACTTCGCAACAGCGCTGTGTATAGTTACGCACAGGTGTGACCTTTCAAAAAGTGCGGCGATTACATTCTGCCATTACGGACTATGGGCAGACGACGCAATAAATTATCGGGTTTTTTTTGTAAGTTATAAGTCGGTTAACTCGATTTAACTTAATGAATGCAATCAATCAATAGTTGAAGTTTTATTTAGTTTAATTTTTAGATAAAAAATATATGTAATTTCAGCGAAAAGCATGTAATCGCACTTTGTCGTCGCAGTTCGCAATGCTAGAGAAAGGCCGGCCTGTAAAGCGCTGTCATTTCGAATGTCAATAACAAACATTTTCAAGTTGATATCTATGCCCTTGTCAAATTTTGTTCGACAAAAAGAAAGGGTCCTAAAGCTACGCACAAGTAATGCGAATCTTGATTTTGCAGATGAGTGATGTGAACTTCTCCCTGATTTCCAATAATGATATGATCACAAAAATAAAGGAAAATTACTAATTTTATTTGGCAAACTTGAATGAGTCTCGTTGCTCAGTCTCGGCAGAAATTTGGGGCATTGTACATGTCGAATGTCGCACTGCACATATTTGAGATGTTTGAGGGGTGTGTAGCTTTGCCTTTAGTAATTAGGACCCCTGACCATACAAAACTAAAATAAACTAAAGGCTTAAATAACCCTGTAAGTTAGAGCTAAAATTGGATCGGATGATCGATTCAGCAGGATAGCTCCCGATATTGGTATCGGATCGGAAAATCGGTAGGGAAATCTATTGAAAATTCTTTAAAAATGGGAGTAAAAAAAATGGCTAAAATTTGACAAATTTTAGCACTTAAATACCTAAACTCATACGTACTATAGATTATCTTCTCACATGAACTTTTTATTGTCCATTTTTTTGTTGATGTTTAATAATATTATAGTAATGCCTCTGAAATTTGAAATGGGTGTAAAAGTAGAGATCCATAGAATTAGATCCAAACATCAAATGACATGTTTCAAGAGTTGACATGGTTGAAGTCCACTCACACTTACAGCACCAGTCAGCATTCATTGACTACACTTTTACACTATTCAGCCCAGAACAATAAATTTGGTCCACTAATCCCATTGTTCTGGCTTGAATAGTGTTAAAGTGTAGTCAATGAATGCTGACTGGTACTGTATGCGAGATTATTGTCCACGCTATGCATCGTACCCTTTTTAAGCCTTTAATTTCATGTTTCATGATATAATATTACTTCTTGAAATTTTCAACATTACTTCTCTGCTAATTATTTTACACATTAATATCAAATAATTTGAATTCAAGTATTTTGAAATGTGTAATTAAAGCGAAATTCAACACAAGTGTTTGCGATCAATTTAACTCTCTGCCTCTGGGCTCGCTCAGCAGCGATTTTCCGCAAAAGCACAAAGGCCCAGTTCGCCCTAGTGCCGAGTTAGCCCGGATCCTAGATAGATCGGCTATATTATGGTTGAGGAAGCCACTCATTCGTTAGCACGCAAAAATAAAGTACAGAGTTTATGGACGGGGAAAGAGGAAACCAAATCATTGCATGTAACGCAATGAAGCGCTTCTGAAGTTCTGTATGGAGTGAATGGTGGTTTCCTCAACCACGATAATACCGATAGATCTACTGAGTACTGTTACATGTCTATGAGTATGAGTGCAGAAGCTCTAGAGACGAGACTCTACATAAGAATAGATAGATCTAGATCTATGAGTCATAGATCTATCTATTCTTATATTCATAGTATGACATGACGCCCAGCCAGCAGCCGCCGGCAGCCCAGAGCTCTGGGCTCAAAATACGAGTGAACTGCGCTAGCCAGCTGCAGCACGACACAAGACACAAGATCAAGACACAAATTTTAAAAAGCCACTTTCAATAATATTTAGTCCTATCTGTTAGACTTTACTCGATTTTCTCATATGCTTCAATTGATAATTGTTGCTTTTGTTATTAATTTCATACCAAATTTTCAATATTCAGTCAAATCCAAAGCTTTTAGCTCTCGATCGCACTTCCGGTTGTGTAGATTCGGCAGGTGTGTTTATTGTTATTCTAATGTCAAAATGTTAGTTTTGAATTATGTGCGCACAGTACATTGCCAATTTTAAAAGAGGTCATATCTGAAACTTATTTTTTTATAAAATGGGAATATTTGTTTTGTAAAATACTTATAAAAATAAATTACATGGTAATCATATATATCTTTTAAAAATTGAAATCGCAGGTATAAATTTGTCTTAAATAAAATCCTCGAAGCAATAAATTAGTTTGAGGACTAAGTACAGAGCTAGAGAGGAGGGGGAGGGGTCAGTGATTATTTTTAGTGGTGATTTATGGGTTGGGTTGGGTAGGAGCATAGGGGTGGGCTATGGGGGTGGGGTGGTTCAGCTCTCCCCAACAGCATTCCGGTCCTGACATACATGCAAATTTTAGCCACAGACGAAAGAAAAGTGTTTTTTGTTAAGGAAAATAGTTATGTGGATAGGCCTGCTGATTCGAAATACATTGTTTTTAATTCTTTTTGACTGTTTTGTTTTCAGGTTTTGTTCTAGCTGGTTTTGTTTGTTTGGTATTTGGTATTATATTAAGAAACTTCATTGACATTGACATCAATATTTTGTTTTACAATACAAAGAGCATTAGTATAAAGAAAAGTAACAATCATGTGGAAATGATATGGAAACAAAAAGAGCAAATGTAGCAAATCATAATAAGATTACTGAGGTTTAACATGTGACAAATTATATAACATTATCAAATTAATATCATATTGATATAAGTAAAGAAATTGAAAATCATAATGTCGCTACTCATATTCAATGTGACAATTTATATAACACTACATCAAACTGGATGATCATATTTGATATAAACGATGCAATCGAAAATCATAATAGGACTAACATGAGACAAATCATATAACATAATATATCAAATTGGAATATTATACTGATATAAACAATGATTGGGTCAAAACAATATATTCAGGGGTTCAAAATTCACCACGGGTGTTTGTTTGTTTCCTTCAGGCAAGTGAGTATCTTTGAAATGATTAATATTATAAATATTATGGATTTTAGGGGGGAAACGTCCCTGAATGTTCACAAGTAAAGGGGGGAAATTTTCAATGATGCTACTCATATCTTGAACCAATCAGGGGCGTCGCTAAACATTGAATGGGGGTGTGACACCCAAATTTGCCGACAAATTTTTAGGGTGTGACACCCAAATTTGCTGACAAAAATGCTGCACACTAATCCCCCTCCCAAAAAATGAAATAAAAGAAAATTACAAATGCAAAGATCTTGATCATACAGCGGCCCATTTTTGCAAGGAGGGGGCTGACGCATTTTGCCCGAATATTCTAATTTTTCATAGTGTAAATGTACAGAAGTAACATACAGAAGTTACATAATTATCTGGGAACCTCGCTGCCCAAATGTGTATATATTCTGGCTCCTCGCTGCCCGAATTTGAAGTGGACGTGGTTGCCCAAATATCGGAACTTTGAAAATCCTCTCGGGGGAGGGGCTGCAGCCCATTGCCGAAGGGGGACGACTTTTGACCAAATAGCAACTTCAACTTCTAAATTTCTGCGAGCGAGCTTCCACCAATTTCCATAGTGAAAATGTACAGAAGTTACATAATTATCTGGGAACCTCGCTGCCCAACTATGTGGATATTCTGGCACTTCACTTCGTTGCCTGAAAATGAAGTGTTGGTTGCCCGAATATATCAGAGCTTTGAAAATCTTCGGGTGGGGGGGGGGGGGGGGGGGGGGCGCAGCCTATTGCCCGAATATTAACTTTTCAGTGTTTTTACAAGCTAGCGAGCAAAAAATTTGGCCAGCCTTTTTTCCCTCTCTTTCTTTCCTTCCTCTCTTTCTGCTTTTTTCCTCTCTCCTTTCCCTTTTCTTTTCTTTTTTATTCTCCTTTCTCTTTTCTCCTTTTCCCTTTCCTCTTCCCTCTGCCATTTCCCCACATTTTCTTTTTTGCCGACAGCAATTTTGAGTGGGGGGGGGGATGTGACACCCCCACACCTTCCCCCCCCCCCCCTCTAGCGACGCCCCTGGTACCAATAACCCTATATAATCACAAACATCATGAAGAGTTATTTCTCTGATAATTCTATTCCATAATCGCCACAAAATATGATTTTGCTTCCATATACACTTTGGACTCCTTTTTAAAGATAGGTTTATATTTAAAAGTCAATTATTTAGGCCTACCTTTAAGCCTACATGATATTGTCACTTAATTATACTGTATTTATACCAGACTTTACTTTTATACAGGGCCTCTACTAGACTTAAAATAAAAAGGTGGGGTATACTGTATAAGTGGTTATTTTCGCGGTGGTTTTATTTTCGCGATTTTCGCGAGTCGGTCCTCGCGAAAATTTCCACTTCAATATATGGCTGTTTATAGTAACAAAAACATCCCCAAAATCGCGAAATTAAACCCTCGCGAATTTCCCTACCTAGTCCAAAATCGCGAAAATATCTGTACGCGAAAAAAACAGCTTATATAGGACTGTACATATAGGTCAAAATTTCTTTTTGAGGTGAAGAAAAAATATCCCAATTTATCAATGCATTATCAGGGAGAATCCAGGATTTTCTATATACATGTAGAGGGGGGGGGACTTTTAAAAGGAAGATGATTCAGGAATCCCGCCACCTGCCATACACCGTCTCTCACTTTGGGGTGGGGGCAGGGGGTTACGGGGGTTACGGGGGTTACGGGTAGGAAAATCCGATTCCCCGCCCCCCCCCCCCTCCCAAAGTTATTCACTATTCATCTTAATTGTCATTGTCATAAGTTTACGGTTTTATCCTCAGAAGAAAAAAATCTTTTACACCTTCACCCAAGATATAATAGTTGGGGAGTCCGTGTAAGTTCCTAGAATAATTTTTTTTCTTTTGGAGATGCGAAAAAAGATCATATTTGATAAACTTATCAATTATGAAGAAAATCAAGAAATGCTTATTTTATAAGGTGTACAACGGCAATAGCATGTACACCGATTCAAGCTTTGCAAATGCATGAGCAAATTAGTTTCTTGAATTATTGGGAATAAAATGGGAACTTTATATCAAACTGCTACAGATCTACACCTCCTGCTACACCTCCATAAAAAAAATCGATGAATAATGGGAAAATAACACATGAACTCTAATTACCCGAGTTTCCAATTTGTCTCATTCAGATGTATGATCTTCACGGTTTTCATTACATTGAACAATGAATCTTCTAAGATGCCTGATTTTCTTCAAACCTCCTTTTGACCTGTTTCTCTGATGTTTCTCCCTTCAATCAAAACGAAAGTACCCGGTAACATATTTTTTAGCCCGGCGGAATTCTCCTATTTTCCAATGGCCAGATCAATGAGCAGGCAAATTCAGAGGTTTTTCACAGGTGTGCATTTTATATAACGCTGAAGGATTTGCAAGATAAGTCATGCATGTAAGGATATTGGCCCGTTTGAGAAGAAAGACTTGATGAAAAAACAGTCAAAGAAACAATAATAGGGACGTCGAGCTTGCGGTCGAGTCGAGCCGACAGCTTTGGGGAAATTTATCTAATTTATAATTTTCGTTCTTACATTACGAGACACCATAAATCCCAGGCCACAAACATTTTCTGACGGCTCGAAAACAAACGTAAGATAACAATATTACAGGGAAACGAAGATACAACTGAACATGTGCATTGGTCAAACACATTTTGGAAACATATAGAATACTTTAAAGAGGGTAAGTAGTCAAATTTCAGACTGTTTAAAGAGAATAACGTTTGCATGTTTTAGTCGGCGTGCAGTAGCTCTCGGAATCGCCCCATCGGTTCGTAAGCCAGGGCCTAGGCCTGGACAGGGTGCGCCCCGACCGGTCAGGCAGAATATGTTGCTGTGTTCCGTTCAGACACAATCCTGGTAAATTTGGACTCGGAGCTAGAGACGAGTGCAGTGCATGCAGTGTCAGTAGTTTTATTTAGGTCCCACTTAAACTCACACAAATCAAAGCATTTTTATGGCTTGCTCACCTACATTATCATCATGTTGATGCAGTACAGCTACAGGTATTTGTTTTTGTCTTTTTTCTTTGTGTGTGTGTGTGTGTTTTTGTTTGGACTTTGGTTTGTTTTAATTTTGCTTGTAATGTAAGTGGTATGCACACCAAGTAATAGTGGTCATATTGACCACTAAGCGGGACGAATGCAAAAATACTACTCATTTTCTATTGCATGTACTTAAGGTATGAGGGGGGGAATAACTTAATAAGATAAATATTTCAAATAGAGGGCTAGAGTAAAGCCAAAAGGATGGTGTTTTCGGCAGGATGAGAATTCGGCCAGTACTACGTATGCATGGCAAAAATCACTTTAAAATGCATAGCTTGCCATGAGAGCATAATCATATCACACACATACAATACATACCAAAGTCACAGGGGAACCGCAGTAGCAATGAAAAAAATAGTCTTAAATATCACATTTTAGCGATGTAATCGGCGGTCCTGCTACCCTAATCTGAAAATCGCATATCTTATGCGTGTCCGTAAGGAAAATGGGTTAAAAAAACTCACTCATAGCGACTTTACTATACTTCTTGTGTAGACTCTAGGGGGTCATACACCTCAACACTTTCAAAACACCACTGCACAAAAGTCACCAACATTCACTCAAAATCGGCATTTAATTTACAAAAAAACCGACACCAACATATCCATGAAATACAATAAATTCAACTCACCGATGTTAGAAATGATAATTCAAAAAATGAAATCAGTAATTTACTGTTACTTCTGGCGAAACAGGGTATCGTAAGTCATTGTGTACATTTCCTGATCGCCGCGAGCGCTGACATCTCCCCCCAAAACATTCGGTCGTTAAAAATTCTGTCCCTAGCGCGCACACGCTAAAGTCCCGATTTTCTGTGTGCGCGATCGTAGAGATCGGTGTGTGCGCGCGATACTGAGTTTCTTTGTGGACAAAATTTTATTGGCCGATTTTAGTCTAAAACATCGGAGGTATGAAAACAACATGCGATGGCGGAAAAAAATGGCAGGGATTTCTTAGGTTTTGGACATGATTTTGGCTTTGGATTTTGCTTGAAATATCAGAAGTTCTTCCTAACGGCCATTTAAAGTAGGAGTGAGATTTTAAAGAGCTGAATTTGAAAGGAAGTATTTTAAATATTTATCTAATTTCCCCCCCCCCATACCTTAAGTACATGCGATAGAAAATGACTAGTATTTTTGCATTCGTCCCACGTAGTGGTCAATATGACCACTGTAGTATTACGTGGTGTGAAAAAACTGAGCTGTATTTCAAGAAATTTCCAGTCATAGGTCGGGATTTTTCGTTTGTCACAAACTCAAAAGTGTCCAATCGCACGTTGCAGTCAAAGATAGACGGTGCGCGAGACGCACATGCCATATCTCTGTTAGTCTTGAGATTTCAGCTTCTGATACCACAGGAACCCTTTTATGCCGGGTTTTACGCAGGGGAGCTCCGGCGTTGGACGTCGGCTTAGGTCGCTGGGACTTTTGATCAGCCGGCAAATGCACGGCGGCGCGCACTCTCCCCATTGACTTTGTACATGCGGTCGAAAATTGATTTGCTAGACCAAAAACTGCCTCCGAGACAGGGTAAATGCAAATGAACATTACCATGGCAATTCTTGATTTTCTTCCGGGATATTTTTTTTTGGTTACAATAGTAACAATATTTGCTTTCATGATTTGAGTAAGAATTGAAAATAAATATGAAATAAAGAGTAAAAAAGTAGGATTTTGTCTAAAGTGGCCAATTTCTCCCCCCCCCCCCCCTTGCTCTACTTCCTTTCACATTCAGCTCTTGAAAATCTCACTCCTACCTTAAAATAAATGGTTGTTAGGAGGAACTTCTGATATTTCCAGCAAAATCCAAAGTCAAAATCATGTCCAAAACTGAAGAAATCCTCGCCTATTTTTCTTAGCGATCGCATGTTGTTTTCATTCCACCAGTGTTTTAGACTAAACTCAGCCAATAAAATTTTGTCCACAAAAAAAACTCGGTATTGCACTCACACATTGATCTCTACGATCGGGCACACGGAAAATCAGGACTTTTACGTGCGCGCAATAGGGACCAAATTTTTTTGGGGGGGATGTTAGTGCTCATGGCGATCAGGAAATGTACACAATGACTTGCGATACCCCGTTTCGCCAGAACTGACAGTAAATTACGGATTTCCTTTTTTAGAATTATCTTTTCCAACATCGGTGAGTTGAATTTATTGTATTTCATGGATATATTGGTGTCGGTATTTGTAAATTAAATGCTGATTTTGAGTGAATGTTGGTGACTTTTGTGCAGTGGTGTTTGAAAGTGTTGAGGTGTATGACTGCCTAGGCTCTACACACGAAGTATGGTAAAGTCACTATGAGTGGTTGTATGGTAAAAACAGGAGCTGCGCATAATAGAGCCATGGCCTACGTATCAGCTGCACCTCTTGGAGCTCTTCAAATTTTAGCAGAAGGTGCAACATGTTAAACCTAAAGAGGCTGCGTTATTTTGGCGCTCTCTCTCAGGGGGGGGGGGGTGGATTCCCTGGAAGGCTCTTTGAAGATTAAAAACAAAAAAAGCTGATGCTACTCTTCATAGAGCCTGGTACTTTTATTTACATGTATCTCAGCAACATACATGACATAGTAGCCATTTTAGAATGTGAAGTCTGAAGAACCTATTCGTTAGTATTGAAAATCAACTTTACATACCTTGGCATGAGCCAGCTTCTCTCATCTCCTGTTCACCATGGCTTTTGAGTATTAAAACCCCATTTTTTACCCTAGAATCATTTTTAAAATAGCAAAAACAAAATGAGAAATATTAAACAGTAGGTCCAATATTGTCCAAACCCACAGAAAAAGCCTTTGATGCGATTGTAGACCCGTAACTGTCCTGTAATTTCTGGGATATGTCATCGACTCACCATCACTCACACGATTTTCAGATCCACCATACGTTAGACAGAACCGATATGCCAGCAAATTGCACACCTATTCATACCGGGCGTCTTCAGCACTGTATGCCAAAGATGAAAACAGATGCGTGAGACTCTAGGGGGTAAAGTCATGAAGCTTTCGAAGCCTAAAAAAATTATCTTGGAACATATCACCCCCCCTCCCCCCACCCCAGGCCCTTTAAGTGTTAAGCTCTGCTGAGCTTCTGCCTGGTTTTTAGCTGGACATAGAAAATTTAAGAGGCCTTTTACTTGCACAGTTTACCCTCCGCACTTGACAAGCACAAGGTATGATACTACACCAGCAGTGGACTGTACCAGACCGGAAGATCACATTAGGCTTATTTTCCCCAGGTGGTTTGCAATAGCAGATTTCTGCCTGCAGCATAAAGTGAATGAGGCTGTAGAACACTCACACGTACGCTTGGTTATATTAAAATGACCTCACACATTGGAACTCGCTACCAGAAAAAATTGCCCCCCATAACTAGGCGAGTGTGCATTCTTGAGCTCATGTGGGAGCTTCAAAGGAGCAAGATCGCCAGCCAAAATCAGCCTGAAGATTTCACTACACTGTAGATCAAGGTGATAAAGATCCAGTTGAATTGTCAGGAAATCAGACATTTTATCATCCTAAAATGTAAAAGGAAGTATTTTCTCAGAATTCTGTCAATTATTCTGGTATTTTACCTCTTCAACTTAGAGGTTGATCGCCACTGAAATTGACACCCCCCCCCCATACAGATATTTTTGCGAGTGGCTTTAGAAGGTGCATCATACATGATGCGCCTTTGTGTAGACACCTTTGTGTCTTTGGTGTAGAAGAAAATTAGCTATTTCTAACTGTTTAGTCTGTCTTCCTTTTATGTTGTTTATCTCAGTCAGTAGCTGGTTCATAATATGTTCCCCATGGTTTTTGTTCTGAAGGTAACATACCTTTCTTTTCTTGTCCTATATAGCCACACTCTGTTGGCCATACTCAGTTGAATGGGTCAGTCGGGAAGCCATGCTAAGTCTCTTGCCAAGACAAAGAAACCAAAGGATGACAAGAAAGCAGATGGCAGTGTTTCTGCACGGCATGTTGTGAAACTAATTGAGAGTGTGGAGCAAGAAGAAGGACTTGGAGCTGTAGTGAAAAGGAGCATTGGAGATGAAGAGGTATGTTTGAAAAGTTTGTACTGGAGGATTAGATTCTCAAGCTACAATTTACCATAAAATGCTGCGCTGCGGTACTTTATTTCTTAAAGAATGCTACATTACGTTACCCTTTTTTTTTTTAAAGGACGTAGGGCATGCTGAATGTAAAGTGAAGTATTGAAATGTAGTGGAAGGTTTGCATTTTACTTTTACATGTACTTAGTACCTAGATTTGACAAGCTTAACAATGATTATATTCAATTAGCCTTGGGTAAACTTAAAGTGATGCCCTTTTCTCTTCTTTTTTTTCAATATAACAACAGTGATTTGGTTTTAAAAAGCCATTAAAATGGCTGTATTTGGCAATGTTTTTGGTACTAATATTTCAAAACAGTGACTTATCAAACCAGTAATCTACCGAATGATTGATTCTCCCCTTTGAAATGTCACAGCTTTAGAAACATTGCTTATGTGGTTGTTGTTTCCAATTTTGATAATTGTTCTTTCACATCATTATCTCACTCCATAGCTTGATTACTTGGACCCATTCTTACTCCTGGATGAGTTTGATATCTTGAAACCAGCTGGCTTCCCGGACCACCCGCACAGAGGATATGAAACGGTAAGAATGATTAAAATTATAATAGTGAAATACAAGAAAAAAAGGAGGAATAGCAGAAGAGGAGGGAGGGAGAGAGGAGGAGGGAAATTGAAGGAGATGTTGGAGAAGAATACATTGTATCATGATTTTCCTGAAACTGGAATCCTTGGCATGACCATACAGAAAATGCATAGACAGTAAAAATTGTTGTATTTGAAAGTAAGTTAATTGTTATGTTGTTTTTTAATAAATTCTTTCCAAAATTATTATACTGACTTGTTCCTTCTGTTTCCAGAATGATAATGGCTATGAAGAAGAAGAAGAGATATGGATCTAAATTCTTTTTTTGTGTGTGTGTTCTAGGAAATGAAATTGGCTCTCCAGAGATGCTATATACAATTATGATTGAAAAGAACTCCGCAAAATATTCCAGGCTTTTGTTGTTTTCTATTTAGGAAGCTGTCTTGACAAAACCTTCTCTGGTTTTTTAACAGCTGTGCCTCATTCCGTTTTTTAAGTAATATGTTTATACATGTATTATTCCGATTATGTACATTTTTTAATGTGGAATTGCATGTTTTTATTAATGTAAAATGTTTTTATTGTGATGGAATCTAATAAACTGAACTGAACTGAACTGAACTTTTTTAAAAAATATATATATGTTTCTGATAATCTTATTTTTCAGGTGACATATGTCATTAAGGGCTGTCTAGATTATGAGGACTTTCAAGGTAACAAGGGATCTTTACAGGCTGGTGATGTGCAGGTAATTATATTCACTGCTTAATGTGGCATGAATTCTATTGCATTGAACAGTCAGTACTTCAAGTATTTTTATGTTTGTACGGCCGGGTGTACACAAGGCGTTATTTCACGACTGCCGATACACTAGCTGACTGTTCAATTCAATAGAATTCATGCCACATTAAGCAGTGAATAATAGTTCCTTATAGGTACATGTAGTGACAGCTGCACCTGAGTTGTCACATAAATGTTATGTCACTGTGATACAGCAGTGGACTTCTTTCATATTTGCTCCAACATGCAAAAATGACTAAAATGTCATTTTTCTAAAAAATGTATAACTCAGTAGGATCTTTTTCTTTTTGGAGGACCTAAAAAAATATGCTATCTACAATATATTTTTAGAAAACTGGAATTCAGTGGTATTTTGGTGTACAACAAATGGGAGAGTTAACCGTGAATACGTCACAATCGATTCACCAAATTGCTAATTTGGGATTCGCATAGATGTAGTGATCTCATTTTTCAAACATACCTTTCTTATTCTTTGTCCAATTTCTATCAAACTTTCACCATCCTGTTTCTCTTATTTTTTTCTACTTTCACACAAATCAGCTTTTTACAAAGGTTGGATTGCCCTTTAATATTTCTTCTATCTCCTGTGTATGATCTTACAGTGGTTGACTGCAGGCAGGGGTATTGTCCATACTGAAATGCCATCTAGTGAGGAGAGATGCTATGGACTTCAGCTGTGGATAAATCTTACCTCAGGAGACAAAATGGTAGAACCGACTTACCAAAACATAAAGAAAGAGGACATTCCATTTGAAGAGGAAGGTGGTGCCAGGATTAGAGTGATTGCAGGGGAAGCCTTGGGTAAAAAGGTGAGTGTATGAAATCCATCATGTCATGATACGTATCATCCGTGTGACAATCTCTTCATTTGAAAATGTCAAGTGTTTAGAGAGTTGGGTCTTGTCACTGACAGCTGTCATGTTCCGGGCCCTGTCTGAGAATGAGTTACTATTGATTCAAACTTAAAATTAATTTCAAGTGTGTACTTCAGTGATAGGAGTTGCGATTAATTTTAAGTTACGCACGATTTGAATCAATCGCAACTCTTTATAAGACGGGGCATATGTGACCAATATCTCGAGTGTTGTGTGTGTGAAAGAAGAAAAATTGATTTGAATTGTCAAAATATATGAACAAATCAAGAATTTGCATTATCAGAGAGAGCCCAAGAAGTTCATTATCTTAGGATTAAACTGAAAAGAATAAGTAAAGCTTTTTGTAACTTCTGGGCCCTCTTGCATAAAAAGTTGCGATTAAACGCAACTCAAAAAATTAAACGCAAGTCCAAAATACGCGATCCTGATTGGTTGAAAATCAAGTTGCGTTAAATTTTTTGAGTTGCGTTTAATCGCAACTTTTTATGCAAGAGGGCCCTGTTGTCGTTGTTGTTGTTGTTGTTGTTGTTGTTCTCTTTCACTGAAAGCTTTTGGAAGTTAGCAACTTCAAAGAGGCATAATTTCAGATTCAGAATTTTTTAATTGCTTATATTTGTGTTAAATCGTAATGCCCCATTTACACTTGCCCGCATTTTGGTCCCGCACAGGCCCGCATTATTGCGTACCATTGCATGTCATTGAGTGGTCATCGCTGAATAGGGGGGTCAAGTCTGATTCACAAACAATTTACGCCATGTTTACACCAAAGTTAATCATTGTTCACGCATCAATTCATCATTCATTTTCTTGATTGTTCGGGATCAACTGGATTAGTACAGTGTCTCCTTTTCGTAAAAGTTTTTAGTGATCTCTTGATAGAGACTGCTAGGAATTACAAATTAACCATGAGCAGAAGGATAAAGAATCCCAGAAATTGTTTAGTTTATTTCCAATCCAGTACATGTACATTGTGCCATTCATAATCGGATCTATTTAATTTATTGCAGTCTTGGAATTGGCAACACAGTGTAAAATATATAGGCCTAATCACTATGATTGTGTACAAATTGGCAATTTTTCTGTTAAATTTTGCAATTTTCATTCACACTGTTTCATTTAATAAACTTTTTTTATTTTTTCAAACTATGTGGGAGTGAAATAAAAATTAACTGCTGCCAATTTAAGGAAGGAAAGCTGATTAAGATTTCTTACGTAGAGATCAGTCGAAAAGACCACGTGTTTTGATCACATGTTCTACATGCGTGGACTATGCGCATGTTATGCGAAAACTGTGCGGGGAGTATGTGTAACGTGGGGGCGCCGACATTTGCTCCACAGCCCATATCTCGAAAGGTCAAAGGTTAAGGTCAAGGTCATGATTTGTTTTTTGGTTCAGGACAATGTGAAGATTAGGATTAGGGTTAGGTTTAGGTTTAGGTTTAGGATTAGCATGGCAAAGTTAGACCGGAGCACTTGTCGCAGGAGCAAATGTCATACATGTACATCTGTAACGAGTGCTCAGATTTGAGAAACTTGTTCGTGAACTAGTCATGAGCTAGTCTGGAACATGCGTGCCACTTTGCCGATTGCACGCACTGACACGGCTAGGTTGTGACTAGGTTACATACGGTTCATGGAACAAATGTTGTCAAAAAAATTTGTCGTGCCAAAAAATAAAACATGTTTGATTTTCTGTCACGCATTTCAAGCACTGGCCCGCATCCTCCAGCATCCTCCCGCACGCTGCCACGAATAATTCCCGCACTGACACGAACGATGCGCAAACTATGCAGAAACAAAATTCAGGAAAGTGTATGCAGCATAAGGCTGTCAGTCCAACTATGGGAACAGTATTAATGAATAACAACACTTTGACCCTTCCTGTACTAAAAAGGTCTTGATTATGGAATGACTGGTTGACATCATTTTTTTAGTTAATTCACATTACCATCAGTTCTTTACATAACACTTCATTTCTATTGTATAATAATATTTGTGTATGTTCCTTTTTCAACCCTAAGATTGTTGCAAGTGATTCCAGTATGTTTTTTTTTTCTTTGTATACTATTTTACAAATTTCTTATCTTAAAGTCAGAATTCATTTTCAGAGTTACATATAATTTTTATCAAAGTCATGGACTTAGTGATACTATACAATGTAGGTTGTTTAAAATCAAATTGATAATTGGTTTATGCTCAGTTGAAAGCTACGTGTATAAGAGGACATTATAGGTACGGTAGATGTAAAAATTTGTCTGGTTAGATGAATCTTTTTTTCCCCTACAGATGTAATGTTCATCTTTGGGAATGTTCAATATGTGTTATAATAATAATAATAATAATAATGGCTTCTTATTAAGCGTTTAGGTCCATCACGCATGATGCTCATGGCGCTTTACAAAATGTAATTGTAATGTACTTGACTCATTAAACGAAGAGCATAATATAAATCTGAATTATTGATACTACGACAGCTTTATGAAATACACGTATGGTTGTATGGTTTATCAAGAAGGTTCAAACAGATGGAGTCATAACAGACAGCTTCCCTTTGAAGCAAGCTTCGATGCCGCCACAGCAAACATGACAAATATGCGCTCTCCAAAAACATTCTTCCAAACAAGGAAACAAATTAAATTCTGTTTTATTGCATAACCATGGTTAAGTACAATGGAGGATATTCTGTTGTAATGCTAATTAGTTTTCGCAGACCCAAATGTAACTTCGAAAAAGTGCACATGAATGATATAACAAGTGAACATATTTAGTGCCAAAAATACCAGAACTGCGATGACAATTTCTTGACTGGCCGCGTGTGCCCACTACTTTGGTTGGCTATATTTCCTAGAGCCATCTTTCACGATAGTAATATATGAAATCTAATAATCAGAATTTAGTGGAAAGGTGTTAAAATTGCCCTTAAAGAGGCATACATTTGTGACACTTTTAAGGCTATATCTCAAAAAACTGTTCATCCTGAGGCAGGGGAATTTCAGAATGAAATCAAAATTATTTACCTTAAAACTGCACATTCATTTTCTGTGTTTGTCAATTTATGGATTTAACTGCGCATTGTAAACATGTCAAAACATGTCAAATGTCAAAACATCTCTAAATCTTTCCTGTTTATTTTGGCGGCAGCAGACATCGACTTGAAAGAATCAAGGTAGTTTATTAATTCAATTGTACGTCCTTTATAATCTGCCAGGTATTTGCATTATTAATTATCGTTAGTTGAGACTCCATCTGTTTGAACCTCCTTGGGTTTATCAATATAGGACGTTATCTGTACATTGGAAGTGCAGAAATAATGTCATCCATAAGATCAAAATTTAGTGTAACATTGAGCCCTTTTTCAAGATTCTTTTTGCCAACCACCCTTACCTCCATCTTTTTTTTTTTCTTCTTCACTGCTTTAAACAAGGAAACCATACTTAAAGTGAAATTTAGTATTTGTTTGTTTATTTGTTTGAGTTTAAAGGCACTTCTCATTCAGTGTGAATATTTGCACCTTTATAGGACCAGTTTCTTTTAGCTATACACATCTGCCCAAATGAAAGAAAAAAAAAAAAAAGAGTCCTGCTTCCCATGTTGAATAGCGCCATCTATTGACATTTCTTTTAAACAGAGAAAGGGCATTGCTTGGATAGATCTGCCCCTGTATTTCTCTCTCTCTCTCTCTCTCTCTTTCACTTTCTCTCCCTATCTACATGTAAATCCTTGTCTCTGTCTCTGTCTCTCTTTTTCTTCTCTCTTTCTGCATGAATATACATTTCTTTCTTGCCTCTCTGTCATGTCTTTGTTCATCTATTTTCTCTTTTCCTCCATCCCCTTTTGTTTGACTGTAATTCATATTTTCTCCATTAGTCATCTCCATTACTCATCTCTATCTATATCCAGACATTTATAGGCCTTATGAATAGGAATATCACTGATACCCCGTTCATGTATGGAAGTCATACAACCTAATTCTGTCTGGCATTCTCTTGGCATATTCTAATTTTCTGTGAATCTCCCTGTCTATCCTGCCCCTCCCCCCCCCCCCCCCCCCCCCCCTCTCTCTCTCTCTCTCTCTCTCTCTCTCTCTCTCTATCTTGACCTTGACCTTGCTTCTTTCTTTGATTCCACTTTTTTCTTTTAAAAATTCTATCTTTTCCTAAATATTTCACCTGTTATCTATCACCTCTGTCTATTTTCTGTCTCTCTTTCCTATCCCTCTGGAAATCTTTGTATTGTTTTATTTCTCTGCCCTGCGTCAATCTACCTCACGATATACAATGTATCAATTGATGATGAAGATAATTGTTGAGTAGCTGTAGATCACTATATTAATTAATTATAAGGATTTGTATAGATTGGCACTGATGAGATCAGTTAAGGTCATTGACTCAAAGACATGTTGTTTTTTTTTTCTTCTTTGCATTTTCATATTGTATTCAAGTGCACATATTTTATTTCTATAGCTAAAGTCAATATGGAGTTTTAACATGCCTAGACTTACCAAATACTTAAGCATCTTTCAGTTTTTCTCAGATTCATTTTTGTCATAAGAAATAAAACATCTAGAAATCAGATACATGTAGTTAAAAATAGCCAATCAACATTTTACTCTGTCTGTTTAATGCTGTCAAATTTTATGCATTGAACTCCAAATCTTGAATCAATTGATAAAAGTATACCACTAAAAAAAATGGTACACCATTATCATGTACACCTGAAAATCATTCCCAAGAGCCTTTTCCTTTTAACAAAAGAGACAGATCCTTTTTCTAATCCCTCTTCTAAAATGTCTTGCATTCCAAGCCTATAATTGAGTCAATACCACCCAAGGATCAAATACCTTGAAACCAAGTCCACTGCCAAATAAAGAGACATTGAGAGAAATGAATTTCATCTTCGTAATCCACCAATTTAGCGACGCCCTCACGGGACTTTTTAATTCCATGTCTCCTGCCCTCCAGGATAGGACACTTGTGTCAAAATATTGTTGTCGGACAGACGGGAGGGTTGGAGAACGATTGGGAGTTCAACAAGTAACACCTGGTCAGTCGCATCAGTTCAGACTGTCAAAAGAGGGCGATATTGGGTGTTGACCGCATGTGACCCTTGGTAGCTTTGGAGATTGGAAACTATTGCAGTGCCCGCTCTGTCTCTTGTCAACCACATAATCTCATTTTGCACTTGACATGTCTTACTATTCACATTTTTATGCTCCTGTTATTTGATATTTTAATGTTTAAAGAAGGGGATTGTAATTCACATGAAAAAAATATGCGAGGTAAGGTCCATAGGTTCACATTATTGGTAATCTTATGGAAATACACATGTACATGTACATGTACATGTACATGCAAACTTTAAATTTAGAAGAAAAAAATAAGACAGCTTACATGTATGTATTTGCATACTTAATTTTATCAAAGGGTAAAGTAAACTTGCAATGCAGGAAGCATGTACATTGACTGCAATATCGCCATCCTCTCAATTATATGTCAGAGTCAGACTTCTGATTAATATTTTCATTTTCCAACCACTTACATGTAAGTAAGGAGTATTTGCTCATTTTTAATTTTGGTTGTTGCTTAAGCTTACAATGTCCTATTCTTCTCATCTTCATGATATGATAGGTTAAAGATATACATGTACATTGGAGATTTGCCTGCTTTTAAAGTTAAAACAGTGCTCAGACAAATTATCTATAACCAGATATTTTTTCCTACATGTACATGTATAATGTATAATGGGATATCAAAAAAATGTGTTAGCAACTGAACTTTGTAGAATATGTATTGCATAGAGGCTTTAGATGCCATTCAACATGCAATTTTATCTATTGTATCTTACATTGAACCGCATGCCTTCCAGCATAAGAATTATTGCAGAATTTTTTTTCACTTGAACACAATGCTTTCCTTTTTGCTTTTGTATCATATTATTTTAGCAGAAATTTGTTAGGCAGGTTCAACTACTGTTACTTGAATTATATAATTATATAATTTTGAATAATATTAAATGCCCAGGCTGTATGAAATAAATGTTTTCGTTCCAGATTTAAGGTTGATTTGCCAAAAAGTTCTCATTATGATAAAGTCGGTTGATAGCGTCCTTATCTGGAATCGATCAAAGTGGTTGCATGCTCACACAAGGAACAGAAACAGTAATAATAAGCTTTCTCACCTTCTTGGATAACAATTTACAATTAAACTTTAAAAAAAATCATGCATTCTACTAATTTGTAGCATATGATAGCTTGCGGGTATAATTTGAAACAATGAATTGCGATAAATCATCAAAAAGAGTGCCGAATCCATCTCTTATTTGTTTTAGTAGCGCCCTCGTGCATGTGTTGATTACTTGTTTTTAACATCTTGCATTTATTTTCCAAGTGAGGTCACAGTGTAAATCTAATAAATCATTTCCTTGTTTCATTTCAAATAAGAAGCTGCATGGAGAAAAATGTGACTGATGTTTGCACCAAAAACTGAAATTTGAAGCTTGTTAAATCTTGAGATTTCCTTTATGTATGTGTTTGTTTTACGATAGGCGTGTTTTTATTTAGACAAATCAATAGTGATACCCACTTAATGTGAATGCTTTGCTTCAAAGGACATAATTCCCCCTTTCCATGACACAAACTGGAAGTGCCAGTGGGAAAGGTCATGACATGGGGGTGAAGGGTCGGAAGAATGGGGAGTGCGGTCAGGTTTCAAACACCCTTTCGGAAGCTAGTGCGGTAGGCCTGTACATGTGTGTTCCAAGCCTACTTTGTGGACTTGTCAAAGCAGAAAATCCTTGAAATACCATATTTCCCTTTTTAATATTAGGTGTATGATTATAATAATAATGTGTTATTTATAACACAGTGTGAATTTAGTCAGGGGTAATCACTTTTTTTGCATTCAGACATTCATATTTATATAGAAATACTTTTCTAATGAATAGAGAGATTTTGCATTTTGGTAAAGTAAGTTTTCATGATATCGTATCTTATGAACTTTTGTTTGGAACAGTATTAAATACAAGGTGAAATTGGATCCTGTTTGAACTCTTTGATTCAGAAACAGATGATGTAAAGAACATGAAATCATGATTTCATCAGGCATGCTTTATGTGTTTGTATGTTACTTACTGTAAAATCCAATGGACTCCTTTGGCCCCTTCATATAAATTCCATGTAGCTTCATGTCGGTTATTGACGTTCTTAATGTTATGCAAAGAAAAATGAATTGAATTTTATGCTTTTATGCTGAGAGCCAGTTGTAATTTATAAGTAAGTTCTGTAGTTGATTTAGTAGGTCCATTCAGTTCTAAACATATGGAATGATTGATGGATTGGTATATTGATAGGCAGGTTTATTGGGATGGTAAGAGTTGTATTATCCCATTGACTACTGAATTCTCTCATTCCCATAGGTTTAATACAGGAGGCAGTCGGTTCCAGTAAGCAGTGGGTTAACCCTTTCAAGACAATTGACCACATTTTGTGGTTTGGCTCAATAATTTTTTATTCAGAGCTCTAAATATACCAGAAGCATGAGTAGAAAGAGCAAACATTTCTGCACATACTATGTTCATTTTTGTTGCATGATCATACTGCGTTTGATGCTAGGAATTTTTAAAAGGAGAATAAGCTTTAAAATCCTTAAATTGGCAACACATTGAGATGTTCAAAATCATTGTTTTTTATCAGAATTAGCAATTTTTTCAACTTTTCAACAAAATTGCTAACCATGTATATTGCTTTCAAAGACATTACATCATATTAAAACCATATGGCATTTAAAGAAAAATATTATTGTTGCCAATATGAAGAGCAAAATGTGAGCAATTTAGCCCTTGAATAATTTCTGTCCTGAAAGGGTTAATATGAATATCACATGTGGTCATGAATTGATCCAGAATAAAACATTCAAAGTCTAATGTGTTTTGTTTGATAAACTGGAATTAATGTTGGAATGGTAATATGTAAGAAGTATTAGGCCAAATGAAAAAAATATTCCTAGTTTCTCGTCCCCGCCCGCATCCTTTTTTGCGCCCGCCTCCTTTTTTTGTTTTGTGATTTTTTTATTTTTTTTTTAAATTAAAAAACCACCAACATTTTGCTGCACACCCCTGAAATTTAAAAAAAAATTGATGCCTTTTGGGGGTTTAAAAGGACCCCAGAAGAATATAGATATAACGGGAAGCCATGCCAACTAGCATTTGTATGTGTGATGACCATCTTGGAAAAATATCAAATATCAAATAACGTGGTACCCCCTCCTCCTCATTTTCGAAAAATCCGGACGAGAGACTAGAAAGCAGTTTTACTTGGCCTTAGATGAAAATGGGAAAGCAGGTCTTTTGTTGAACTTTTCTTTGGGAGTAAGTAATCCCTCTTTTCTATGTTTCATCATATCCTTCCCATTTATCCTTAATGTAATATATTACTACAAAGAACATGTTTATGAATGGAAAGATCTGCTAAGAAATACCAATATTGCTACAAGCATTATTGCAGTGAGCAGATTTAGACCTTAACAATGTCAAAGGGCGAAACTTAGAATTAATACAACTAATCCTGCCCCAAGCAATGGTACATGTAGGATTAGATTGTGTCGATTCAAAATGGGGAAAAAAGAAGACTATAGCTGGAATCATTTATGAAATTGAAATACATATACACATAATACTCTGAAAAATGAAGTTAGCATAATGACTCAATTGTCCAGATCTTGAAGTACATGTTATAAACCATGTGCTTAGCCAACTTCATAGTCTCCAGGCACAGACTCTGATTTGACACTTTAACAAAATGCATACTTGTGCATTATGTGAAGTGTACACCAGCTGTAAATAGTAGATGGAAGCTAGTCTACAGCCTTGATAAGTCAGACTCTGCTGTAAATGACAAGAGTTTGTGCCTAATTTGTTAGCACAAACCCTTGTCCGAGACAACAGGCGATCTTGCTAAACAATTTGATGTTTTTCCACATGACCATATAAAGTATGAGAACAAGTATTTTCATACGTTTACCTGCAGTTAACACTCACTTTAATCATTACCACAATTTTGTTAGATGGTGTCATCATTGATTTCTTTCATGTTATAGAATAAAGACAAATTTGAAGAAAACAAAAATTTCTGCTTAGAAATGAATGCTTTTCGTTACAAAAGTTGGCTCATGAAAGTGTTCTGAACATACTGGTATCCTAATTTCATGTACTGCTTTACCCTTATCCTTACATGCAGCTCTAACAGACATGTTTGTAATATGTGCGTAGTGCTATGTAAATTATCAGTTTTATCATTATTATCCATATCATCTCTCATTAAATATTTGATTTTCTTGTTTTGTTTTTAATAATACAGTCCTGTGTCACCACCCGTACTCCAACAGTATTCCTGGATGTTGAGCTAGAAGAGAAGGCATCCTTTACTCACGAGATACCTCAAGGCTGGACTGCATTCATCTATATACTCTCAGGGAAAGCTAACATTGGTCAGTATTTTGGCTTTTGTACAATGAAAGGCTCGTCACATTTGCAGCAGTAAACAGTGGCAGGTTTTTTATGTTTACAGGAATGGCAACTGTGGATGAAAATAGCTGCGCACAACAATGGTCGTATGCGTGCTCACTTTTCTGTGTGTTACACAAGGAGTATACATAAAAACCCTCACAGTAAACTGCGGCATCTGTGAACAAGCCTATTTAGGGCTACCAACTGCCCCCCTTGGGTGCCACCAGATTTTTGAAGAGTGGCCATAAATGAACTACAAAAATTTTGACTTAAAATACCTGTTTCATTTTTCAATTTGGCTCAGAATATATTCCATGGGAATAAACTTCATAATGAGGCTACATGATTGTGTTTCAGGAAAAATGACATAGCAATTTTCGGGCCCAAACAAATTGTTCAACGCTCATGTTCTTGGCGGGATTTGCCACCAACGTCACAGAAGAGGGTAAAGAGGATTTTTAATCACAAGTTGCTTTTAATTTTTATCTTCTATCTGGACCCTAATTTCTAGATTCAAACTGTAATGATGCAGTACAGAAGTAACCATTGTAAAAATAGCTGTTTCGTTTATGAGGACTCTTTGAACTTTCTTTTTATTAAATAAGATGTCAATTATTTTTTTCTAGAGTTCTTTTTAACCTTTCCAAAGCTAGATTACTCTTTATTCATTTGCCTCTTTCTTAATGGAAGTAACCTCATATGGATGCTGTTTGAATTTTAGAATGTCAAATACTAGCCTGGAACCCCAAACTGAGTTCAAAAGTGTTATGATTGGTCCACATTTGTAGCTATTGCTTGAAGAATTCATTACTGCTCTGTAAAAGGGCAAGTCCATGCTATTTTATCCCATGTGTTACCCACCATATCTAAGATCATAGTACACTGTACGTCTGATGACTGTATTTAGCTGATAGTCCTCCTAGAGCTTGATCTCCTTGCCTGTGTATGTGCATATCATTTTCCCACAATGGAAAATCCTCTATAATTCCTATCAAATCCCTATGTAGTATTAATGTTCGGTTTTAACGTAGTCAGGGCAACTTTGTTAAACAATTATTAACCCAAAATGTCATTACTGCCCTGGAAAACTACACAGTATGTGGCACTGAGGTCTAAGGCAATGCAGAAAACTCCAGACTGATACCCGTAAATCACCTTTAAGAGCATTCAGTTTCCACATCACAACATCAACTCCAGACCCACACTCATACATCTTACTAAAGAGCGTCTCACTGGCATGTTGCAACACCGTTAGAGGAGCATACCATCTTTTGAAATATTAATCCATCTATCATCTTCATTAGTCTTGAAATAAAAGCTGATTACACTTGGCTTTAACCCCATGGAGATGAGTTATTACGAGTATAATGGTTTGCTTCTCTGAAAAACTGGGTACATTTAGTACCCATACCCACACTTAAAGATCATCATAAAGATCACCAAATGGGCATATCACAACATCATTTAGGATCTTATCATCCATAAGTATCAAACCATCTTTGTTCTTCATAGTTTCATAAATAGACGTGAATTGCTTGGTTTAAAGTGATTTGGTAACTTTGTAGAGGCTTGATAAAATCTGAGCTGCCTGGCCTTACATGCTATCAATGTATGTAATATGGTGTAAAAATGAAGCCCAGGGGAAAAAAAGCACTTCAAAATCATCATGTGCTTCACAAAAGTAAACATATGCAAGTGACCGGAAATGCCAGACTCATTTCCCCCCATAGACTCAGTGTTAGACTAAAGCGTATGGCCATACGCTTTCGTAAATGGGAGTATTCAGTCATAGATATCTTAATGATAGCATTATATATTTGAAAACCTTTCTATGCCTGGCTATTTATTTATCCTTCTGAACATCATTATACAAGACAGATATCAAAATTCAACAATTTATTAAATCAAGGCTCCACAAAGTTACCGAATCCCTTTAAGCTTGGTCAGGACCAGTTATTATTAGAAGAAAAAAAAACTAAGCAGTACAGCACAATAGAAGCCCACATTCAAACATCATCATATAATAATAATTAAACATTTTTGTATAGCGCATAACACATAGGCAAATTTGCATGTCTCTATGCACTTTAAGAATAGAAAACAAGAAGTTTGTACAAGAAAAGAAAAAGAAAAAATGCACTGAGTTCATGTTTCTGACTATTCCTAAGTGGTGAAAAAATATGTTTTCAAGGTACTAATGAAGGTGTCTTAAGTTCCTATAGTTTTGAGTTGTTTTGGCAATTTGTTCCATAAAAAAGTGGCTGCGTATGAGAAAGACCTTTCCCCGGATGACTTTGTCATGGTTTGTGGAACACAAAGATATATAGAGCATCATATATTAAGTCCATCACAACATCATTTTAGAATTGCATAGTCTTCCAAAAATATCAAACCATCTTTAATACTCATCATTCCCTAAATAGAAGAGATTGCTTGATTTAAGCAAGGACATGGTTTGAGCTCGACTGGGACCAGTTAGTACCAGTACAGTGGTGAGCTTCTCTGAAAACTAGGCAATTGAGCTCTAATAGAGCAGAACTCCAAACCCACGTTAATACATCATTATAGAGCTTTATAGGGGCACATCACAACAACATTTTAGGATCGCATCATCTTCCCAAAATATCAAACCATCTTTAATACACATCATTCCCTAAATAGAAGCGAGTGCTTAGTTTTAGCAGGATCCGGACCAGTTACTACCAGAACAATGGTTTGCTTCTTTGAAGAACTCGACAATACACCAGATTTCCAGACCCACTCTCAAACATCATCATGTAGATCATCACCTTGGCACATTGCGCCATTTTATGATCGCATCATCCTCCTAAAATATCAAACCACCTTTGATCCTCATCAGTCCCTATTAATAGGGGTGATTGACGTAAGACGATGCTGTGCATCGTCTAATGTGATTGTATTCCAGGAAATATGCATCATTATATTTCATCAGCTATTTGCTTCTCTTGATGGTAGAATTAATCACTTCATTTGGTTCTTTACCGGTAAGGAAATGAGATTGGGACCATATTTTATCCCTAATATCAATTCCATGCGGGAGATGTTTGCTTCACAATTAGGTGTCTGTCATCCTTCGAGTATCATTAGAAAGGTTTATGGATCCATAATTTGACAGATAATGTTGTGCGTACTTTAGGTTGACAGGCTACATGAGCTGTTGATCTATGTAGCTGAACCAGTGATCTAGTTCATGTATCATATGTGTTGGTGGAAGTGATAATAAGTTCTTACTTGTACACAAACTCTAGTATAGAACTCATTTTCCTCTTTGACTTCTACTTTGATCTCAGTATTTGTGCCCATGAATGTAAATTGAGATGCATGGAGAAGAAATTGCATTTGTACTTACTGTATTTGTGAAGATAATAATTTTAAAAGTGGTATTATTAAGTAAAATTTCATTTGTGATGACATATATCTTCTTCAATTTTTTCCATACTTTTTGGGGGGAATAGCTTTTCAGTGCTATTACACTCTCTTCTCCACTGTTTTTTTTTTTGGGGGGGGGGGTTGCTTCTGAAGCAAAAGGTAAATTCCTTTGGCTTCATTTGGTAAACTACTTTTTCTGTAGTTTAAAAAATGTATATCAGAGCACCCATATCTAAGTATTTATGTGTCATTTAGAGTTTTACAATTTTATTGTCATTGGTGTTCCTTACAGGTCCTGTAAAGAATCTTAGGGAGGGAACCAAACATCAGATTCTTGTTTTGAGTGATGGAGTATCAGTTGAAGCAAGTAACAAGGTTTGTTCAGAATCTTTTGCTGTGGCTTTGAAAATTCATTTATATACAAATATTTGTTTGTTTTTTTTCCTTATATCAGTTTCTTCTCTTTCTCCTTTTGAAAGTGTTCTTTTTTTTGTTTTGAAAGTTGCCATTCTCATCTGAGGATTCCTTTGATAAAATCAATACTCTAGAATATATGATACTGGTATTATCATCTTCCTAGATTTCCATTCCATGATAGTTATGCACTTCTGCAATATCATGATTGCTTGAAGGAGTCACTAGTACACACAACCAAACAATTCAGCAAGAATCTGGAGAAACCACAGAACACTTACGAACATAAATATAAGTCTCCATGCCACATACTTAGGGTTGTCAATCTATAAAATCTGAATGTAAAATGTGCATTGCCAGGATAAATGAAGCCATATCATGTAGAAGGGAAAGGGAAGACTTTGAAATGTTTACTTTTCTATAATTGTACTAAAGTCATTCAAAATTTAGATTGTGTACATGTATGTAACACAAGGTTGATATGCAGCTTAATGTGTTCTTGATTTATCACAGTGTTTGGTTGGTCTTTCATCCTTGTCATTGAGTAAATAATGCCGTATATCCAAGATATTTACCGTCAAAAATAGCTAAGAGTCAAGAGAATGAAGCCAAAGCCCTCATGTCAGGGGTGATAAATCCTGTGGATTTGGGGATAGAACTAAATTTCAACTCATCACACTAATTCAAATGAAATTAAGTCCTTCCAAGATCATCCTTACCTGGGAGGGAGTAAGGGAACACCTTGGGGAGTGTCAACTCAAAACATTTTCACTATACAAGAAGCCAAGCAAACCTACTAAATGCATCATTAGATAAGCTTCCCTGGGCCCTGTTTCATAGAACTTGTCATCAATGACAAGTTGCAATAACTGTTATAAGCTACTGAAATCCTTGCATCTGATTGGCTGAGAGCAAATTTGTCGGTAAAAATCACTGACTAGACACTTGATGAAACGCCCCTGATCCTCATAATCTAACCTTTCATGAATGCTATATCTATTTCATGTTTTGGCATAAATACCTTTACTATCATGTAATGAGTGGTATCCTTGCATGTAGGTTAGTAGGATTCTTTTCTGTATCATCTAAAACGTCAGTTTTGAGATGATAAAAGAATCATTATATTGGTTATAGTGTCTAACTGTAGTGAAAGCAACCTGATATGTTGTATAAATGGTGCTGTAATTTATTTGGTTCAATTAAGATTTGATACTGCACAATCCAGCACAATATATTTTACAGAACCAAAGTTTAGTTTCATATGTTTTACAAAGTGGCAAAACTGCTTTGTTTCTTTAAAAATGAATTTGCGCCATATCTTGAGAAGTTTTTTACACCCAAATATGACTCTGAAGCTGTTACATTTCACTGGATTTGAAGGAATTGAAAATGAAATTCAGAGCATTTTGGCATTGGATGTTGATGAAATTTGGGGAATTGAACTATAACTTTGCCTTTGAAATTGTGTGAACCAGTAACTTAAAGTTAAATTTAAACCCAATGAAATTCTGATGAATGAAACTGAAACTGTCTCCAACTTGTTAAAGGTATTATTTAACACTTACTGTACCATTGTGCCATTTGGCACCGACTTTATACACAAATCCCATAGAAGAGTATTTATGTGGCATGTATAGAGTTAATACATGTCCAAGTCTTCCAAGTCTTTTCCTATATAGTTAACCATTTCAGTGATGTAGGCGGCAAACCATCCAAATTTGAATATTATGTTTTGGAGTTGTACTAAGAAATGCTCTTTTTATGATCAATACAGGTTAATGATTTATGAAGTTAGGTGGTGTGGAAAAGTGGGTGTATTAAAATAAAATGAAGGAACCATACTTAAGAACTTGTCTTTGAAAAAAATCACATGTGATTATAATTTCAATGTTTTGGAAGAGGACTTTGTCTATGATACCAAGTTGTTTTCTGCATTGTTTTTTTTTTTTTTTCAATCACATGCACTTAACATGGTGTCAAACTTGTTGGGATTACCTGAAGAAAAAAATTTTTCTTTGAAGGGGGTATATAGGATTCAGCGTACGGTCGGTCGGTCAGTTGAGCAGGCCATTGCAAATCTTGCGCATCGAACTACTTCCTCAGTTTTCATGAAATTCGCTACACACATTGGTCTTGGGATGAAGATGTGTAATACATATTTTTTGAATGTGTCGGAAACTGCGTTGCCATGGTAACAGCATATTGTGGCAATAAATCAGGTTGAAATCTTGCGGATTGAACTACTTCCTCATTTTTCGAGCAATGCTCAGAAAATTTGGCACACACATTGGGGCAGGGGTATTAATCACCTTCAGTGATATTCTACTTTTTTGGGGGGGGAGGGTTGAGGATGGGAAGGGAAGAATGACTCGCTTAATGTTTATTTTCCACCCCACCATATGTTGAAAAAATTTTGAAAATGTTTAGTCTCCTTTCATTTCATTGTTAAATAATATTCGTGATACCATGCCAAATGGGAACTCCTTACTCTTGATCTAGCCTTTAAATTGTAAAAGATCAACTGCTTGTAGGGGTGGCATATTACTTCCTGATGGAGTTGATCTAAATAAAGCTAAGTCTACAAATGTATGTTTTCCCACCTCCACCTCTTTCATCTTTTCTCCTGTTCAACGGGATGAAAATAATATGCGGTTTCAACTTTGTATGTGTGTCGAATATCCTAGGATTTAAATCACTTCTAACCTTGTTCCTTTGTTGAAATCAGATTTCATTGGAATAAACATGTCATTAGGAAGAAGAATCTTTTGAAAGTTTGTTTTCTGCAATTTCCCAAACTCCCACCCACGTAATCATGAGATGGGTGTACATCAATTCATTTGTGGTCTTTGAAGGTCGTATTAACCAATGATGTCCATGGGAAAAAATGTGTATTTCAGAAATTTGTGGCAAATTGATGAGAGACATAAAGTGATCATAAAATATAGAAAATATATACAACTGTTTTAGAAAGAATGGATGAGAGGAACTAGGAAGAACTCATGCTTAGCATAAATTCCATCTTTATGGTTTAATCTTTAAGATAATGTTTGCTGCAGGATACATAAAGCATAACTATTGTAAATATGTAAGTATATTCTTCCTTTGTTTATATTTGATTAGAAATTAAACAATGTACCTGTATTTAGACACCTTGCTGTTAAGCTACAATTAATCTTTCAGATAAGATCTTATGGTAATTAAAAAAAACCACACATTATACTTGGTGTATACAATGTTTGTTTGAGAAAGGAACATGGAAATTGGCCTTTTTGAGGTATGTACATGTAGATTGTAAATTATAGTTTCAGATTTTTATTTTAATTTTCTAGGCAGTTTAATATATTCTTATTTCTTCTCAGTCATGTCAGATGATGATCACCCAGCTAAAAATGATCATCTCTATATTATAATGTATAGTGTTGTTTAAAGTCAAGTCGGTGAAGTGTAGTGGAGGGGTTGCTGTGGTAGAGAGCACTCCCACCCCCCCCCCCCATACTTCATTGAACAGCAAAACAGGGAAAGAAGAAATAGAAACAAGTGAGAATTAGTTATGTTTTCATATTATACCCTCCCCCCCCCCCCCCTTTCTCATCCATTTTGCAGTGGCTGGGAAAAGTGTAGCAACAGGAGAAGAAGAAAGAATTAAGACCATGTTTTGTCCACTCACTAAGACCATTCCCTTTCTCCCTCTTTTAATCCCAGCTCCATGCTATGTCACTCAGTCCAATGAATATAGAACACGATAAAAACTACTTTCGAAAAATAAACTCAAGACAATTTCAATAGCCCTGTCTATCACCTTTAGAAATGTGCGAACATTACAATGGCGTATTACGTATTTTTTGTAATCCGAACAAGATTTCTATGGCCTTTGAAATTGCCCTTGAGTTCATTTTTCGAAAGTAGTTTTTATCGTGTTTTAAACACTAAGCCAGAGCATTGCAATGAAAGTAGGAATGCTTGTTATAAGTCTTTTTGCAGGTATATTCACTAAATTTATGGTTACATATTTATTCCAGTAGGTTTTCTAGAAAAGTTGTGAGTGTAGCTTCTGTCATGGGCATTGAAGAAAAGAAGTGGGGAGAGTGAACATTGATGTATATTTTTAACCTGTGAAAGTGAAACTTGGCGGAGCAGTCGAAACTTGATTGAATGTTCCTTTCATGGAAATTGGTTTCTGTATCTATCTATGTGCTGTGCATGGATATAGATCTTAACAGTGCTTCTATTTGAAGTGTAAGAGGGGGCATGCCACCCTTACCAGGTTAAACTAAAGTCTGCAGAAGATAGCTACTTCTTTTCTTCTTCTTCATGATGTATTTCTTTCTTTTTCTCTTTTATTGATAAAAAACAGGTACTAGATCATGATAAGATTGCAATAGAATATGTCACATTAATCAAAGACATGTGATCATAAGGTGTACTTTAAATATTTTGCTTATCTGGTGTTTTTTATCTACCCTCCCTTTTATGAGGAAAGACAAAATATCTACTGTTTCATGCAAAGTCTAACTAGTATTTAAAGGTCCTCTTCTTTTTTTTCTTTAAATTTTTCTCCATGTGCTAAAGTCCATTACAGTATATTTGGGGAGAAAAAAACTTATTTGAAATTTTCAAATTAAAAGACTTTTGAATATGTTGAAAATATAAATTGTATACTTCCTTTGTAATTTGTTTTCAAAGTACACTTCCAAAAAGTACTCAAACATAAGCTGTTTGTTACAATTTGGATTCATTTCAAATTTTTACTCAGAAAGTTTACATGTACATGTGCCTTTAATATACATTGTAGGTCAGTACTCCTTGTGTGGAGGAGGAAAAAGAGAAGTGTTGCCCCCTGTCTATCTGCTTAGCCTGGTTGGGTGGTTTGACGTCAACAAATGTAGTATTTTTAGGGGTTTGTTTTCCTCTTGCCCCGTTATTGCGTTAGATACCCCACGTTTCCTGCCATCCTCATGTCAATCAGATCAGAAACATCTATCCACGATGTCTGGATTGTATTTGGATTCCAAAGTCCCTTTCTTTTCTTTGAAACTCTTTTTCTTTTGTCCTTTTAACCCTTACTTGACTGTGTGAATGTGAACTTGCATGCCGTGAATGTAACATAGTCAAGTCTTTGGAATTCAAGGTAGATATCCTTTTTAATGCATAGTAATGTGATGCAGAATAATTCTTACAAATTGAATTCGGCAGTGAGAGCAAGAAAATAGATTCTGAATTATTTGGGTTTTTTTTAAATACATAGATTTTTTTTTTTAAATTTCAGTCCTTTTACATCAGTGAGGCAAATGAATGTGAAATTTTACATTGAAAAAAAAACAGGGGCAAATTCCTTTCAACACAATAAAATGATAATCCTTTTGAGCACAATGATGTTTGTAACATTTGAAATAGATTCATGTACACTTTAACCTTTAAAATATAGTAGCCTCCACAGTACTGGTACTCTTCAGTGTCGCCTCGTAACTTCCTTTAAAGATAAAGTTGAGTCTCAAAGCAATTGATAGAGGTTGATCATGTCTACATAAGAATTGGTGTATACTGTGATGTGGCATGAATATTCGGCCCGACCACTTAAGATATTGTTGGTCATACGTGTCTTTCTAATATGAGGGCATTTGAAGAGCAATCCTTTGCAGGGGACAGATCCACTACATGTATGATGTTCTTCCAAACTGACATAAAAAGAATTAAAATGCTCACGAATTATTTTTCACTTTTCCCAGGCCAGAACTCAACCTTCCCTTTAAATGATTATAGAAATATTCCATCTGTTTGATAACAGATACGTTAGTCGCATACATATACTATAGTCCGATGTTGCTATTAACAAAGTGATATTATACTGAGTCATCAAGACAGTAGACATGATAGAAAATGTGAGTCATTTTATTATTTTGGTTTATTGTTTTGAATCACTTATTCCCACACCCCTGATCTTTAAGCTCCATACGTGCTATTCACGTGGCCCATGCAAACCCTTCAAGAATGAGGATTATTTTTCTGGGAAAAAAAAACAAATGATGGATTAACCTGTATTTTCCTTTTGTTTAAGTGTAAGCTATTTTTGAAGTTGTGGTTTTATTCTTTTCTAAATTTTCTAAATTCCAAATCTAGCCATGTATGTTCAAATATGCAGTGAATTTTATGTAAAGATCCATGCAGATATATTAAAAATCGTGGGAACAAAACGTCTTTCTCACTGTTTCCTTCATAACTGCAAAACAAAGATCACAAAAATATTTGCAATGAATCCCTAAAACGTTTGCAATGAAGCAAATCAGCCATGAAACACATTTTTTTAAATAATTTTTTTTTGGTTAGTGCCTAGGATTTTCATGTACATGTGTATATGATAGCAATGTTGTGCTGTGAAAGATTGTTTGAAGTATATACATGTACTTATTACCAATGTCTGTTTTGAAAGGAACAATACTAATCTGTTCATACGTTTATATGGGCAGCTGTAAGTCATTTATACTTTTGAACTGTCTAAAATCTTTCATTAATCTTTCATGTTTATGTTTTAAGGGGGGAAAGGTAAAATATAATTTGTGAGCTTTCTCATTCTTTTAATGTTAGTTTGGAAGATTATCATACTAGATATGTCCCCTGAAAAGGATTGCTCTTCAAATGCCCTCACATTTAAGATATTGACAACATCTGGGTGTAGTCCCATATACACATTTCTGTGTGCAGTGCATGTGACTCTCAGCAGGATCTTTTTGAGTCAATTTCTTGTCATTTGGGTGATTCCAAAACCTTACAGCATACACCGAGACATGGTCAACCTTCCCTAACTGCTTTGAGACAGTTTCTTTCACAATTCAGTCTCATGACCAGAACTCAACTTTATCTTTAAAGTTGACATTCACATCCCATGCCATGCCACATAGTAATGAAATCAAACCATACAATGTACGTTTATGTGTGAAAAAGTATGAAGTTATGATTTTGTTATAAATGTACTTCCTTTTCTGATAACAAATGTGTAAATGTATCCTAGTGCTTTTTTGCACTTCAGACTTTTCTGCATTTTGTATCATATCTTTGCTCCCCCTATACACTGTTTCGATATCGTCTCTTGAGAGCCAGAAGGGCATTAACTCTGGTTAAAGTATATGAGTTAATGCTCTTCTGGCTCTCAGCAAACAATATGTTCTGACTAATATTTTTTTGCACTTTCTTAACTTTTCTACATTCCATATCATAATTTTACTCCTCTGTAAGACTGTTTCAGTATCATCTGTTAAAGGGAAAGTCCACCTTGATTACAAGTTGGTTTTAAAAGAAGCAGAAAAATTAAACAGATCCGTGAAGGTTTGAGAAAAATATGATAAGGAATAGAAAAGTTATGAATTTTTGAATTTGTAATAAATCAAACACAAACTGGCAAATCCGTGACGTATCTTGCGAGCTCCCATTTGCCCTTAACACAAAAAAATCATTAATTTCCATTTTCCCCAAAGAAAATATTCAAACATACATGCACCTTAGATATAATCATTGCTCATAATGTTTTTACACAAAAACTGTTTGAAACAAATTTATTCCTTCATTAGAAACTAAGAAAATTAAAATTTATGAAATTTCATGTACTGAGCAAATGGGAGAGGAGCTTGCAAGATACATGTATGTCATGTAGTTGCCAATTTGTCTTTTGATTGATTACAACTTCAAATATTCATAACTTCATATCAGATTTCTCCCAAACCTTTGCTTATCTGTTTCTCTCATTTTTCTGCTTTCATTCAAATCTACTAAATACCAGGGTGGACTTACCCTTTAAGAGCCTGAAAGGCATTTACTCTGTGTCAGAGTGTATGAGTTAACTTCCTTCTGGTTCTCAGTAGACAATGGCCTGTATTCTGACCTCCAGATTAACTTCAACTCCAGTCTATGTTAAACCAGAGTTTAATTAAAACTGACTTAAACCTGAAGTCCAGTCTGAATTTCTGTACTAAGTTAAACCACGCTAGACTGGGGCTTTATTCTGAAAACTGTGTTATCATTCATGTTGAGAAAACTATGTTAATTGTAATATCAAATTGGTGCTTGCACAGATGTCTCTGTTAACTTTAAGTGTGCACAGCCATCCTTGCGCAATCATTAACCGATGACTCGTCCTGATTTTAATTTTTTATGACAATTAACATCGTTTACTAAACATAAAAGACAACACCGTTTTCAGAATACGGCTCCTGGGGTTTAAGTTAAACTAGAGTTGAGAATGTGATTTTCGAACACTTCGGTTTAAAGGGCAGGTTAAGACAGGGTTTAAACCATAATAGAATGTGGTTTAAGTTAAACCAGAGTTCAGAATATGGGCCAATGTGTTCTAACTGCTGCAGGGGGTATAGTTGAGAGATAGTCATAGCCAAGTTTAACCAGAACCATATGTTAAGGGTATAGGTAGGTGTGACTACCCCATGCCCTCTGGCCACTGCATGGTGTCTTCAGACACAAAGAAAGAGATGCATCAAGTAGCCTTGGATGCCTGGCATGTTCCACAACATCAACCTAGACCTGACAACTCCTTGCCGTGACTTGAAAAATATGTCACAAACATGTCAAAAATGGGAGAACAAATCCATATCTTTGAGATATGGAGGTGTAGGGAGGGGAAAAAAGAATTTGAATGTTCCACTCATGTTTTTGTGATTGAACTTGATACGAGGCAATGTGCAATGATTAGGAACGTGAACGGGATCTGAAAGTGTATCAATTTGATTTCCTTGTAGATGTTGATCCTCTCAATTTGGTGAGGGGTCAAAGAGGCAGGGGAGGAAGTGCAGAAACATGACGAGTTTATTTGAAAGTTTCTCTTCCATTGCTGCGATTTCCCTTGCATTTCTTAGAGATTCATGAGGCGACTGTCATTATGGAGTAAGCCCGCGTTCAATTTGAGGCAATTACAAGGCAATTCTGCCAAAGCCTTTCCCCCTCTTGGCGGAATGGAGGAAGGCGATTCAATTGCTGCGAGAGGTGTGTGGCCGCCGCCGAGAGATGGCTTGGAAGCGGTAAAAAAAATGTAGGGATTATGGGAGGTGGATTTGGTTGGGGTTAATCCCTGGCAAATATGTACAATTTTTTTCTCCTTCGTTCTGTCACTCGGGAGAGAGGAGAGAAAGAGCGAGAGGGAGTGAAGGAGTAGAGGTTGGTAAGCTATGTGACACCAGGTACTCCTGAGGGAGCCAGAGAATCACAGGAAATGACAGAAAAATTGATGGGGATTGGAGTGATTGAGAAAGAGAGGTAACTGAAGATGGAGGGAGGAATGTACAAGGACGTGAGGAATTTGTCTTGGAAGAGCGAAGGAAATCACTGTTGCAGAAAAATATGTATCTTTTGTAAAGAGCCCAGAAAAACTTGACCTCCCCCACAGTTTTTACACATTGGACCTGCCCTGTGGTGTTTTGGAGATGGTTGTTTAAGTAATAATATATGCCTATAGATATGTCATATGTCATTGTTGTTCGTTGTCAGATGACACACCTGTGTAACACAATGCATACTACCTACATGTAGGTCCTACTAATTTTAGCTTTTTTGCAGACATTTCAGTTTACTATTTAATTTTTTGAAGGGGGGTAGGTAAATTCATAACCTTCAATACTTTGTAAAATCCTTGCAGCAAATATATTCTAAGGTTAATGACATGGTACAAAATATAGTAATATAAAAGTGAAACATGGATGAGAATGCAGATTTAATAGAGACAAGTTATAAATATCCACTAGATGAGATAATGATTGAAAAAGTTTAATGGTGCTATATATCCTTTATAAAACATTTGAGCACAAGTAAAACTAACCGCAGGTAAACCTGTCGCGATGACCCAGTGGTAGAGCAGTGGTTTCGTAAGCGGGAGGACCCGGGTTCAGAACCAAGTGGATGCGCTAGTGCCCTTTGGTAAGGCATTAATCCTCATTACCAAGTCCCTCAGGGAGAGGACCTAAAGAAGAATGAAACCTTGGGGAAAAATCAATTTTAATGAAAAAAGGGGATAGAGAGAAGCAATTTTTTTAAAAGTTCCATCAAAATCGGTTATGAAATAAAAAAAGTTATGAAAGTTTGAAAAGTCTCAATTTACTTTCTATGGCGATCCTCAAATTGGCAATGTTACTTCAAAGTGACAGGTTTAGTAGTACAACTCTCCATATGTTTTGTACACAAAATTTTTCATATTTTCCCCATTATCTCTCAAGGTGCAGCTTGCATCCCCTTCATAGCTAGCTCAAGATATATCATGGGAAAATGTATTTGACACAACATATGTTGAGTTCACAAAAAGACAAGCAGCATCTTTAGAGATAATGGAGAAAATATGAAATTTTGTGTACAAAACATATGGAGAGTTACTATTAAACCTGTCACTTTGGAGCAACATTGCCAATTTGAGGATCGCCCCTAACGGCTTGTTTGCCTGTTTATCATTGCCATTTTGTCATTGAAAAAAAAATACATATGAAACTTTTGCGAATGGTTAATGATAGCCAATTTTGCAACAAGAAACTTTCACGAATTGCAATAATCTTGTGTTTTTTCAATTGTGATATGACTTTCGCGAAACTCGACCACTCGTGAAACTTGCAAAACTTTGATATCTGAAAAAAATTCTGGTTTTACAGCAATTTTCTGTTCAAACATTATGAAAAAGTTTAATATGTTTGGACAAATTTTAAGTTATTCCTACAATGTAGGAGTAGTTGCAGTGTAGTTGTTCGAACACAGTGTACAGTAGGTGGGACATGTATACATACATGTAGTTAGAAGACATTTCTTCATATTTCAAATATCTGGAGTATTCTTTTCAAGCTTTGAGGGGGCGAGGGTTGCATATTCTTGATATTTATTCATTGCTTTATATTCACTTTATATCCTTTCATTTCTATCAATACAGGAAAAGTAAAACAAATAATAAGTAAATTGAATAGAATTGCATCCGGTTCTTAGGGGGTTCGACTGGTTGGCTCTGGACATGACCCCCATAATTATACAATTAGATGGAATAATATCAGAGAGAGAGAGAGAGAGAAAGAAAGAGAGAGAAAGGGAAAGAAAAAGAGAGTGAGAGAGAGAGAGAGAGAAAGAGAGAATGGAAGAGAGAAAGAGAGAGAGGAGGACAGAATTGAAGGACTAGATGCTTGCAGTTGGTGCATTCTCTGTCAGTGACCCAGAATGCAGAGGAGACTTTCTTGAGGCTACATGAGGATGAAGGGATGGAGAGAAGAGAGGAGGAACAGGCAAGGGGAGATAGAGAAGAGAGAATATCAGGTGACAAAGGATTGAAAAAGAAAGAGCATACAGGGTAGGAATGGACAGCATTAAATATTAAGAGGAAGGAAAGAAAAGAACAGAGGGAGTAATAGGAAAGAAAATAAAGATATTGAAGAGGAGTTTAGGTTAGATAGATGGGGAGGAGAGAGGTAGAAAATGAGATTAAGATATATAAAAAATGCAAATTTAAAAGTGACAGGTGAAATAGAAAAAAGGAAAACTAATCTACCAAAGAGTGAACATGCTAAGAAAAGAAGAATATTGTACATTTTGTAATACAAGTTAAACGATTTAGAGAAGGACTGAAAATACATAGGAAGGTTAAAGCAATTGGACAAAATAGGTAGAGATAGTGAGAATGATAGATGGAGAATGAGAAAGGAAGAGAGGAGTGACATAAGCAAAGGAGAATTTAGAAAAAGAAAAAGAAGAAGAAGAAAAAACAAGAATGAAAGGAGATGGAAAGGGTTGGACCACTTCTTTCCTGAGAACATCCAAGCAGGAAAAGATGCGATTCCTATAACCTATTGATAACCATCAGATATCCACACCTGTCTAACTCAACCGCAACATTTTAGGGATAAAGTATGTGTCTACACGTGAAGAGAAAAGAAACTGGGTCCTTTCCAATAAAACAGAATAAGCCAGTTCGTAATTACGATTTTTGCATGTGCAGAAAAAGGTCATTTGTACCTAGTACAATTGACCTGCATATGCTGTCATTTTGTATACACCACGATGTTATACCAGTATGAATTTAAAGCTAACAGATAGTTTTGGGAAGCCCTCAAAAACTTTTCATGAGATTTCTTTGATTTTACTTAAAGGGGGTACCCAATGCTGAAACAATGTTAGTTCATTTAAAAGATCATGATTTTATTAGAAGAAAATCATCTGCCTTAAATTTTTTTTAAAATTCGTGTTGCCATGAAATCCCCGAAATATGGTAAGATTTCAGGATATTTTGGCCCCTCAGCTGTGTCCCAATTTCAGCTAGGTAAGCACAATGACGTCAAAGTGGTTACCTTGTCGCGCAATTATAGCAAAATGCGCGCAAGGTGTAATGCATTTTGTACAGTCTAGCGCGCAACACATCTGCAATACGCGAACCTGGGTAACCACTTTGACGTCATTTTGGTTACCTAGCTGAAATTGGGACACAGCTGAGGGGCAAAAATATCCTGAAGTCTTACCATATTTCGGGGATTTTTCTGGCAACACAAATTTTTAAAAAACTTAAGGCAGATGATTTTCTGCTAATAAAATCATGATCTTTTAAATGAACTAACATTGTTTCAGCATTGGGTACCCCCTTTAACAAATAGCAGGGTATTAACATAACTAAGAAGTTTTTTCCTCCTCAAGTGAAATATTTATGAAATGAGAGGTGAAAAGTATTAAAAATCCCTGGCCCAAAAAAGAGGGGATGTAAATTCAAACAATTAACGGCCACACACATTACGCACATGGGGATTGCTGTGTGTATATACGCTGCACATAGTGCGAAGCGCTGGGTTTATTTTTTTTGGGAAACTTCGGGTGGATATGGTCTTAGTGTGAGGCAGTGAAAAGCCGTTACCAAGCGTTTCTTACAGATATTAACACTAAAATTTGTTCGAAATCGTGAGTGGAATGTTAAATAATCTCATACATGTGTCTTATGATAAAAGGAGAATAGTATGTGACTATGTTAGATAAGTTTCTTGCCAGTATGATTTTTGCTACCGAGACTGACTATGAGCTTGAAACAAGTAGTGCGTTCGACAAAGCAGATGTGTGTGCACATACTAATAGGGGTCATTCCAGAGTCATTTGTACCACGAACTGGCTTATTGGTAAATATATATTCTTTTTGTTAAAATTCCAAGTAGAAGAAGCTCCTTTTTTTGCTATCTCATGTTGCAGTATTGGCAGACATCTTTTTGATTTGAAGTGCAATATTTAATTGTCCTTCTTACCTAAAAAAAAAAAGAATAGCTGTGATTGAGAAAACTCATTGCAGCACCTATGGGCTAGTTTTTCCAATATAATCAAATTTATATTTGGCATTTTATTATGAATAGAGAATAATCTGTTCACATCCATGGTCTGAATTAATTAATACGGTATTACAAGTGGTGTGAACGTGCCATAGAGTTATGGGAGAAAAACATCTAATGAGCTGACAATATTTGGTTTACAAACATGATGCCTCTTTCGCAATAAAAGGTGCAGTTACCTGTTCCAGGGCCCTGTTTCATACAACATTTTTTTATCAATAAAAATTGCAACAGATCTGTGGCAAATTTGCTTTCAGCCAATCAAATGCTATGATTTCAGTAGCTTGTAACAATGGTTGTGACTTGTTATCGATAAAAAGAAATTTTGAAGTAGGGCCCAGAAATCCTAATGCCGTCTTTATGTGCTTCATTGTGTGACCTGGTGAAAAACACAAAAGCAGTAAGTCGTTCAAATTAGGATCTGATAGTGCAATTTTTCACTCTCTTTTTCCAAACGTCAATTCCATCACCTTTCTGCCTACTAACAATGGGGCTGTTGAGACGGAATTAACTTTACCGGCCAAGATCAAAGGTGGTGGAGTAGAGAGAGGTGGGAATTTGTTTTCTTGCCCTTGGATCACAGCGAAACAGGACCATGTCCGAACAACTCTCTTTGAGCTCTATCTTTCGGAGTCAATTGTGCATTGGCAACAAAAACTCAAGCTTAAAGTGACATTCATTGGAAAATTCATACTTAATACTTTTGCATCGTTTAATGTACAGCAATCTTTCTCTTTCTCTCTCTCTCTCTCTCTCTCTCTCTCTCTCTTTCTTCTTCATACTTTAAGAAAAAAAGCTATTTCCTCTTACTTTAAGAGATCTGTAACATTTTCTACACAATACAAACACTTCTAAGTAATATCAAGGAATATACACATCATAAGAAATTTGCCTTAATACATGCATGTAGAACGAAAGGAATATTGCCCTGTAACTTTTGTCCAACAGTATTTATTAGAAGTATTATTCATAAGACTAATCTGTGGATGACTTTTAAAATTCAGTTTGCATTCAGGATTTATTTTCTGGAATTAATCAGTTTGTTCTCAACTCATGAAAGTAGGCACAGCTGGTATTATTTTGTCTCGCCACTACCTCCCCTGATCAAAAACTGTCCTTATTTTTTTCAAGATTGGGCAGCTAGGTGTCAAAACGTTTAGTCATCAACTGTCAGATGTCTGGGTAGGTTAGCGCAACCCTTTTTTTTTTGTTGTAAATTTTGGTATGTATTTTTAGGATAACATGACTTCATAAGAGATTATATATTTTGTTTGAATATTTGAATGAAATGTGGTTTTTGCCAGGATGTTTTCTTTGTATTTGCCAGATTCTGCTCCAGCAAATCCAGTTCTTGTATAGAATATAATCTATTGATATGATGCTTTGAATGATTTGATATTAATACCCCATGCAGTGGTAATGAATGATTCATAAAATATAAACATGTAAACCTGCTGTGTGACAAATAGTAAACTCAGTGGGATATATCAGGAAAACATGAATTGGAGAATCTCTGAGAGAATGAAAATACTATTCATTTGATGAAGCATTGATGCCTTTGTGTATTGGAGTTAAAGGTAACTTTGAGATATGATATTGCTGAAAGACTCAAATTTCACCATAACACTACTAAATTTACACCAAGTTTTAAGAGATATACTTAAATGTATCTGCCAAATGGCTTTGTTGTGACTTGTAGAATTCAGTTATACATGTACATGTATATAGGAATGGTGAGTAATTTAGACGAGTCCGGAATGCAGAATGTTTATTTTGTTTTTAAATGATAATTTTATTTCACAAAGGTAGAAACATACCATTAAGCGGAATCGAAATTCTGCACCAAGTGCGGATTGAGAGTTGCTGATACCGTTCATACCTTTTTGGGTCCTGACTTAGTTCGAACTTCCTCTTCTTCTACATCTACATGTACCATGAAAAGTTTGTAAATAGTACCATAATATATGAATTTGTATTTATTACTAGAACTCTTATGAAAGCTTTTAATGAAATTCATTTCCACTGCGATTATTAAAAAAATTAACTTAAAAGAGAAGTCCATTCTTAATGACAAGTTGGTCTGAACGAAATCTTACAAGCAGTAAGAAGGTTATGAATTTTTGAAAGTTGTAATCACTATGCATATGTGAGAATTTCAAATTGGCCCAATAGGTTATGTCACTGTGATGTAGTGGCGGACAACTCCCCCATATTTGCTCCAACAAACAAAATGACTAAAATGTATTTTTTTTTCAAAATGTATTACTCAGTAGGATCTTTTTCTTTCATGGGGACTTATAACAATATGCTATCTCCAATATATTTTAATTAGTACCTTCAGAGTAAGGCGCTTCAGAGAAAACCGCAAATTAATGATATTTTGGGGTACGACAAACAGGAGAGTTCTTCGCAAGTATCTCACAATCGACTCACCAAATTGGCAATTTGAGATTCGCACAGATGTAGTAATCTCATTTTTCACACATCCACAACTTTCTTAGTCCTTGTCCGATTTCTTTCAAACTTTCACCATCCTGTTTTTCTTATTTTTCTGCTTTCACACCAGTCATCTTAATACCAAGATAGGATTTCCCTTTAAAGACAGATATTTTTGTTAGTGCTGTTCAAACATAAGTAATTCCTATCCTGTATGTATACAGTAATTTAGAAAAAATTTTGAAAGAAATTTTTGCTTTGCTATTATTGCTGCCTTTCTCAGAGTGTAAAGCAGTGAAAACAAGATCTGATAATTCGCAGATCAAACACACGTGGCCTCTTATGCTATAGTAAAAGACCCTTTCCAGGAAATGCAGGCTTGTAAGAAATTTGTTGGTGCAGAAGTGATCAGACATACAGTACTTCCGCTGTTAAACTTGAAATCACGGAAGGAAAATACACATCTTGCATTTATGCGGTAAATGTGTTTTTATTTTTAGCACATATTCCATATACGTTCAAAAAAAGAATTGCCTACTCTTTGTGTCTTTGGTCTTAAAATGCCTTACCATTATTGGAAATTTACCCCAAAAGATAATCAATTTGACTCAAATTTGCTATTAGGCTTCCTTTTAATATGCACTCCCTCAATTTTTAAGACTTTAAGTTTTTATGTGCATTCTATTGGATATAAGTGTAGCTTTCAGATAGCAACAATGGAGATTCCAAAATTATAATGTATTCTATTTATTATACAACATTTTCATTGAATATTTTATGTTTTATTGTATCTGTAGAATGTAGATTCTAAATTTCTGAAGGTTAAAAGTTTTTTAAAAGGTTTGTTGGTTTATTTCACCTGACTGCTAAGAAAGCATTTATAAGTAAGCAACCAGGCGACCAACGTTTTTAAGTCCTCTCTGAGGGACTTTGTAATGAGGATTAAGACGTTACCAAAGGGCATTATTGCATCCACTTGGTTTCGAACCCAGGTCCTTCCAATTACGAGACCACTGCTCTACCACTGATCCATCTCGCCTCCTGAATTTAGATTCAATACTAGCAAGATTTTTTGAATAGAGATATGTGATTTTTTTAATCTTCAAAGTGCTTTAACCAATAATAGATATTCCTCAAAATACCTTTCATTTGTGTATGTTGATGGTAATCCAAAATTGTGGATTTTAATTCAATAAATTGATTTGATTTGATTTGATTTGTACATGTAGACATGAACTGCATGTAGTTGCATCAAGGGGTGATCCAGGATTTTGTAAAGAGGGGCACAATTGTAAAAAAATTCTGAGAAGCCTAATAACAGAAGGATCATCACATTTTTTCTGGTGCCTTCTGGGACAAAGATTTGAAAAGGGGGGAACATGCCAGTTATAACCACCCTCCCCCTCCCCCCTCCCACTTGATCTGCCAGTGATTACATCTGTGTATATTCCACCATGGTCACTCATTCGAATATTTTATGGCACTCCTAACTTCTGACATGTTTCTCTAAATTATCTCAATAGCCTTTTCATAATTAGTACATGGTACAAATGACCCTGAAATGACCCCAATTTGTACATGCATGTGTTTTGGGTGAAACGTAAAACCAAAAATTTTTGCGTGCATGAAACTTTGGCGAATTTTGCGAGTGGTCGAGATTCGCGAGAGTTTCATGCCGCGAAAAATAAAAAATAAAAAATAAAAATAAAATCACAAGTGAAACAACATAAAATCATTGCAATTCGCGAAAGTTACTGGTTTGACAGTACTTGTATGACAACTAAAAATCATACTGGTGCATGCATCGTGGTGCATGCATCATGGTGCAGACAGAATGACAGCGTATAAAGGTCATTTGTACTCTGTAATTATGACCTTTATCTGCACATATGCAAATTGTAATTAGGAACTGGCTTATTCAGTTGAAAACTTACAAAGTACATATGTAAGTAACAAATTTCTATGACAGTTTGATGAATTCTGAATGGAAAAAAACAAAAACCGACCTTACCATGACAAATAGGCACATCAACCTATAGTCTCAATAGGGGCAGGTTAAAGATTTCCCAAAAGATCCACTCCCTTTTCATCACTGCTATTTTTCATACATTCTCAATTTATTAGTGTAGGTCCCTTTGTAGTGTGGGGGAACACACAATTTGATCGCATTGTTGTCAAATATATACATGTGGATCGCATCCAAGAGGAATTCATCTCAATTTGTGTCATAGGGAAGCGGGGGGGGGGGGGGGGGGGGGGGGGGGGGGGGGGGGGGGGGGAGAGAAAGAGAGAAAGAGGGAGAGAGAAAGAAAGAGAGAGGGAGAGAGAGAGAGAGAAAGAGAGAAAGAGAGAGAGAGAGAGAGAGGGAGAGATGGAGAGAGAGGTAATAAAAGATCCGAGGACAGACAGAAAGGTGAATGCTGGAGAGAGATCAAGTGCAAAAGAGAAAAGGGGAAGCCTGTAGAAAATTTAACAAGCTATTTGATTGACAAGTACAAGGCTTACAGATCTAGATTCATACTACTTGTTTAGAGAAACTTGATGAATATTCCATCAATTTATATCCAAAGATCTACATATATATGCTGAATATTTCAGGTTCCATGCATCCATGACTTTTTTGTTCAATTATAGGTGTTTAAACATTGTTTAAAACAACCCCAACTTTCTTGATTCTCTCTTTGTCTGAGCTTATTGAGTGAGATCCTCTTTGAAAAAAATTCCTATATGATCTTGTATTACATTTAACAATTGCTACTATATTTACTAAGGTGATGCTTTATCATAGTAGATTATATCTTCTATGTTTTGTATTTTTAAAAAGATATATATATTTGACAATTCAAAAAATCTTTATTATGGTAGGTAGAATATTTTAAAGCTCATGTACAGTATTGGTAGCAAAAAGGAAATTGGAAAGAAACATGTTAAATATAGTCTCATGTTGTTCTCCTTGTATCAAAAGATGTCTGTAAGAAATCATTTGGTATTCCATCTATGATTTCTGGTGAATTTCAGTGTAAATATCTGTAAGGAATGCTTGATCACTGCCATTATGCTAGGACCCGTCCACCCCGATGGCTCCCCGCAGAGCAATCTTGGGGTTTCGCATAGAGACAGCGTGTGTGCACTGCGTGTAGCTACTCATCATTGGTTTTACACGTGTGTTTACAGTGTATAGCACATGCTGCCTTTGTTGGGATTTTACGTGCCTGTCCCGGCACATTAATTAGTTTTTGCCTCTTATTTTGTTTAATATTAAACTTTAGGAGGCGAAATCTTCACAGTGTCTTAGTATTGCTAGTATCTTGCTATTTATCGACAAAAATTGAAGAAATCTGACGAACACTTTTTGAGGGCTTACCAAAACTTTACATGACCTTTAACTAATTGTCGTAAATGAAGTCTGATCAAGTCATTATAATTCGAGGCTATGACTCAAAATTGACCCTAAGTCTTGAAACAAAGCATGGGCGTAAATATGGAAGAATTTCTTTTCAACTGGGGCGGGGGAGGGGGGGTGACCATTCATGGAGAACAAAGCCATCCCTCCCTAATGAAAAGGAGAAATGCACAAATCTACGCTAATGAAACAAAAATAAGCAATCACTAATTGTAAGTAGAAAATTCTTTATTAGGTCAACTAACATGGCCATTTTCATTTAAGTTGTGATGCAATTAGAAAACTAAAAAATCACAAATACGTTAAATCTCTCTTAACTTAATATGTACATTAAACTAGTAACTGTTTTGTTTAAATCTCTCAAATTTTCAAATTTATTTCGAGAGAATTTTAAGATTGGACTTATGCATAATACAAACACTTATTTTTGATAAATGAAATTACAATTCAATTCGAAAGAACCCACTTGTAAGTAATGATGAGAACCATTCAGTGAGAGAGGGTGAATTAATCCGTGATCGATGGTTGGCGCCATCATGTTCAGGGCTGGTTTCACTTGACTTACTTTCACTACCCCCACCAGCAAAATTTCCCCATGTAGAAACCTGATTTTACTTACATCATGAGCATGGGAACCGTGAAGTGGAAACTGGTTCATTATGTCATGCTACAAAATCCTGCAAAAATGTGAATTTGTGAGCAATATGTATGGTTAGACTAAATGTAGTCACATTTTTTTCCAGGAACATTAACGAAAAACAGATTTCCATCTCACTGCTTGAGTTAGTGAGAAATCCTGGAAAACCAATCAGATTTCCATCAATCATGCTTTTGTTCACTGTCAAATCTTGAGAAAGCTGAACAAAACAACTTAATTTGTTAATGTCGATAGCTGAGACCCAGAAGTGCGTTTATTTATTACATTTTTATTTAAAGTGTAGCAATCACCAAATATGATAATTTGTGTACAGTTAGAATGTATGAAATTAACCTCAAAACACTTTACATGGCCTTCTATGGGTTAACGGTTAAGGAGTATTACGGGAATAAAGAAAAACATAAAACCCTCTCGTGTGGAACCCATCTCCCAGTTTGGTTCTGCATGGGCCCTAGCTCTATGCGAGGGCGTACGGGTGCGTAGACTAGTCTCCTCACAAGTCGCTGTAATGTTTATTGGGAGTGTATTTCAACTTGCAATATCTCTTTATAGAATCAACATTCAAAGCTCATATTTTGAATATAGAATGGTGACATGGAACCCCTAACATACAGAGCAAAATATTTTTTGGTGATTGGTACACTTTAAAAACAGGGTACTCTTTTCAGAGACTAAAGGCCAGCTTTAAAGAAATTGTTGAGTTCTGGGAAAGGTGAAAAATAATTTGTGAGCTTTCTCATTCCTTTTATGTCAGTTTGGAAGAGCATCATAGCAGAAATATCCCCTGGAAAGGATTTTCTTCAGATGCCCTTATATTTGAATTATGATGAAAAATAGCTGAAGTGTTTGAGCTGAACATTCATGCCACATTGTGTGTGCAGTCCCATATACCCTTTTCTGTGTGCAGTGATGTGGTTTTCAGTGAGATTGGGTCAATTTCTAATCATGATGATGATTCCACAACTTAGAGTATACACCAGTTCTTATGTAGACATGATCAACCTTTACCAATTGCTTTGATACAGTTTCTTTCACAATGTAATTGCCTGACCAGAACTCAACTTTATCTTGTAAAAGGAGCCCTGTTAACTCTGAGTAAAATGATCAGGGCTAGTGCCCTTCTTTCTCTCAGCTCTCAATATGTAAAATATAGGTGAGATAAAAATTAATATTTCATAGCTCCTGTATGAATATACTGAGTTGTGCATCATAAGTACAAGCTAATACAGTATCATCTATGGTTTTGATTAGAAAGCTATTTCCCCTATGAAATTACAAGTTGAATAAATAATTCTTTAGTACCAAGACTAGATATATGCATATGGTTTAACCTTCCAAAAGGCAATCAATTCAGTTTTTAATCATCACAGAATGATGATTTCTTGTAATTTGTCAGAATATTTCATCTCAAACAATTTTGTTCACTGCTGAGATCTAATTTGGTTCTTAATCCTGAAAGATGATCATCTTGATGTATATTTCATCTGTTGAGAGCCAGAAGGGTGTTAACCCTTTCGAGACAATTGACCACATTTTGTGGTTTGGCCCAATAACTTTTGATTTAGAGCCTTAAAAAATATACCAGATGCATGAGTAGAAAGAGCAAAAAATTCTGCACATAATGTGTCCATTTTTGTTGCATAATCATATTGCGTTTGATGCCAGGAATTTTAAAAAGGAAAATAAGATTGAACATCCTTAAATTGGCAACACATTGAGAGGTTCAAAATCATTGTTTTTTTGTCCAAATTGGCAACTTTTTCAACTTTTCAACAAAGTTCCTAACCATGTATATTATTTTCAAGACATTACATCTTATTAGAACCACGTAGCACTAAAAGAAAAATATTATTGTTGCCAATTTGCAGAACAAAATGTGATCAATTGAGCTCTTAAATAATTCCTGTCCTGAAAGGGTTAACACTATGGTATTATATGAGCTAACGCCCTTTTGTCCCTGAGCAGACGATTTCATCTTGTAGTAGTGTTAAGCTACATTGTACCTGATGTGAAGGAAAAGTCGATCAGTTAACCTACTACTAATGCCATGTCAACTTTTTGTACCAGTATTCTTTAAGGCCACCGCACACCTTGCGATCGGTCTGCGATCCGATTTGTGAAATAAATCGCTATCGCATTAAATATGGGCATTAAAACAAATTAAATCTACCCTATTCAGGTTATGAAAAGTAATATGAATACTAAACATAGGGTTTTAGTGATCTGTCAGCTTTCTACAGGGAATAAGGGCAAAATTAGTTTCAAATCGTAGGCAGTCGTACGATTTTTGTGACGTCACTACGACTCGGAGCCGATTTGGCCATTCCGCCGACTAGAAAACTCGGCAAAGGCCTTATTATCGATTTTACGATCTGTCTGACTATTCGGACCCTCAGTCAAAGATATTTTTCGTTTTTAAATGATTTGTCAAATGATATTACATTTTCTTCTGAAATCGGATCGCAGACCGATCGTAAGGTGTGCGGTGGCCTTTACATGTACAGCTGTGACATATTCTCTCCACCTCAGGGCCCTGTTTCATAAAACTTGTTATCGATAACAAGTTGCAATAACTGTTATAAGCTACTGAAATCCTTGCATTTGATTGGCTGAGACCAAATTTGTCATAGAAATGTAGCAGTTGTTATTGATAACAAGTTTTATGAAACCGTCCCTGATGTCTGAATATCAATCTTTACCCCGTCATACAATGTTGTAGAGTTATGTAAAAAAAAAAAATTGTTGGTTAAGGAATTAATTGGGTCAATGACATGTACCTTGACCAATTGATTCCATTTGTCTGGGTGCAAAAAATGGGTTGGACACAAATCAACTCATTACAATGTACCTTTTTTTTCCCCAAGAAACCATCTTAATTAGTGCATGCAAATTAAATCATAGAGTCAATATTAAAGATCATAAAATTTTATATGAGCTTGTGGATGATTACTATTCAACAAGTTGAGATAATAATTGTACATCAATTCATCATTTAGCTTTTTAAAATACAAAAGGGGAGGGTGGGTTGGTCGGTAATGAAGCCAAAATTAAAATCCCATTCATTTCAACTCTATTTGAATTCAATACAGTTTTATTTAGAACAAGATGGAGTGCATGGCAGGAGGGACAGAGTGGGGTTGGGATAATGATAAATGATTCGTAGTGGTCAGTTTAGATGTGAAGAATTACTTTTGATAATGACCTTAAACTGATGATGCCTTTTCCAGTCGTAAAACCGTCAATCTTCCTAATTGACTTTATTCCTATTCATTGAATTTAGATTCTTATCAAGCTAAAAATCGTCGATATTCAGCTCATTCAAAAATTTGCAAAGAAAAAAATGCAAGGTGAGTTGATGAGATTCATCAACGGACCTGATCAAAGTTTAGTTTGAACGGGTACGTACATTTTGTATAGAATAATCAACAGAAAGTTGGAGGAGAACTGATAACTGATTCATCTGAGTTCAGTTGAGAGTTTCACAACTTTCATAGTATTTGTCCAACGATCCACAGATATTTACCAATCTTCCTCATTGAGCATCAGTTTTCCTTGAACTCTAAAATTGATGTTGGAGTTATAGTGAAAGAGATAAGATGAAGAGCGACATCCCATCGGTCCTAGCATAGTGTTAGGACTAGGGTTAAGACCATAGGGTTAGGGTCAGTGTTCCAGTGAGGTTTAGATTTAAGGTAACCGTTAGGATGTATGACATTTGCTCCTGCTACAATTGCTCCGGTCGGTCTAACTTTGCCATGCTAATCCTAAACCTAACCCTAACCCTAACCCTAATCCCAATCTTCACATTGTCCTGAGCAAAAAAACAAATCATGACCTTGACCTTAACCTTTGACCTTTCGAGATATGGACTGTGGAGCAAATGTCGCAGGATCGAGCAAATGTCGGCGCCCCAACCGTTATGATAAGGGCTAAATACAGCTTCCATGACTGACAGCCCATAAGACTGACTGCTAGTATATGGTGTTATGGTCTATTTACCCAGGGTTGCCTGAGCATGGGTATTAATACTGCTCTTCCTTGGGGCCCTGATATTATTATTATTACCCCAGCATTGCCAGAAACCCATTTAATACACCTGGGTCAAGAGAGAAAAATATGGGTAAAATACCTTGTCCAAGGATGTAAGCTCCTAGCGAGGATCGAACACAGAACCTCTCGTGTGAGAATCAAGAGCCTTTGCCAGTACACCACAGCACTTCCACTGGCTCATATCTCCAAATCAATTTTTTCAAAACATTCTTCCAGGTCCCAAAATAATTTTACCATATCTGCATCATATTTGCACAAGGCAAAATCATGGTAATTATTTCTGACTTATTTTGAGCAAGTCAGTAAGTCATAGGTTTACTAGCTTATCAGTCTATAGTAAGCTATTGACTGACTTGGGTTACTTCTAAAATATATCACTACATGTTTCACCCTTATAGAAGATTGATGTACCTCTAACAATTTGATGTTTATTTGAAGCATAAATATGTATACTATCTGTTAGAAAATTGAATTCTTTACTATGTGCTCTATCCAAACTTGATGTTTATGGCACTTAAGCAAGATTTATGCATCGCAATGAAGTAAACATCCCATTTTTCCTGGACACACCTTGTTATCATTTGTTAGAGATAGATATCTATTTCCTGTAGAAAAATATCTCATCTGCCCACTTAAATTTGTCCTAATTACACAAACATGTATTCAGTCTGGCATCGATTTAGAATACCACTACAATGATGTGGTTACCACAATGAAGCCCCAGTCTCGTCCCTATCAATCTTGATTTTTTCTTTTCTTTTTTTAACCCCGCTGTACCCCTTTTCTTTCAAAAGAATTGATTAATGCCGTATTTTCAGAGGTCTGCGCCTCATGTTGAATTTGACTTTTGTGTGTAGCTCATTCCTCACCCCTTTCTCCAGTTTTCATCATCCCTATTCGAAGGAGAAAGAAACGCACAAATTATCGGCATTGTCCTCGCATATCTCTTTGACCGAGTCGTGGCGTCTCCATTCTCCATCGACCCCTGAAAAAAGTGATGAATAGAGCCCTCAATGGTTAGGAGTCAGCCATCAACATGACGAAGAAACCTCAGCTGATGAATTACCTATTCAACGTAACCCCATTTTCCTTTCATGAATCGGTAGAGGGTCCCTCCAGAAGCCCCCCATTGAAGTCACCCCCTTAAATATTTATCTAATATGACAGTGGTATAAGAGTAGCTATTTAGGGGCCTTCAGGCCTTCACTTCCATGTGCTTTCACCTGTAACCTTCCCCCTTATAGACTTCTACTGTATTCCTAGGAGAGTGAGTGAGATAATTATTACCAGGAACCGTTGGCATGGGCCTTTTACAAGTGTTGGGTCCAAGACCAGAGGGTCCGAGATCAAGATCAGACAGCCCGAGATCCAGATCCAGATCAAGATCCACAGCTCAAGATCGAGATTAGAACATCTGAGATCAAGATCAGATATGTCCGAGATCAAGATCAAGATCGATCTCGAGGTACCCAACACTGAGTCGTCTTTTCGCCGATTGGTGAACGATTTTAAAAGCTTTTTCGTTTGATAATTTACGTAATAACAATGTTGATCTCGAGTGATCTCGAGCGAAAATTCAGAGAACAGAAGCTCCAAGATCAAGATCAAGACCAACACCTTCGAGATCAAGAACAAGATCGAGGTTACTGATGTCGATCTCGAAACTGGTCTCGAGATCAAGATCGATCTTGAGGTACCCAACACTGCCTTTTACCATAAACAATCATATGTCTGATTCTGGGACAGTGTTTCTCTCTTTTTTTTAATTTGCTGGTGGTTAAACCCATTTCTTCACATTTCTCATCTCAAAAAGTTTATTACTAATTTTCTCATTGTAAGTTTATTTCAAACATCTCTGAAGAGATTACGTGATTTGTTACTCTGACTGAGGGAAGGATCTGTTCTTCAAACACGATCAGTTGTGGTGATTGTGACAATTATGTGGTCGTGCAGAAATTTGACTGAGAAGGTTAGGAGTTCTGCTATGAATGTAGATGGTGTTGAAAGTTGACTTTCCACTTTGAACAAATTTAGCATTTTCTTTCATTTGAAACTATCAAGGTTCTTTTTTTTGGTTTCTTTTTAACTAGCATCTTACAACAGATTAATGTCCATTTTTAAAAACAATGTTACACAATGTTTGGTTTTACACTTCTACTAATTTAACTCTTTTTTTTTACACTAAGAAATATGCTTACCCATGCATTCATGTACAGGTAATAATAGAATGTTTTCCATTCTTGAACACTGTTACATGTTTGATTTGTTCTGTATTATTCATTATTGAAGTGTACAACCACCAGAAAAAATTATTTTTGTACAGTTTGAAAGTATAAAATCAACCTCAAAAGATCTTTATCTGGCATTCTATAGGTCAACAGGTTATGAGTATGAAGGAAATAAAAGATAACATGTATGTGCGTGCGGAATCTAACTCCAAGTTGGGTTCCCCGCGAGCCCTTATCTTGGCGTGCCCATACAGGTGCATTGGTTAGTCTACTCACAAGTTGCTTTTTGTGCTTGTAGAGAGTGTAATTAAACTTGCAATATCTCTTTATAGGAGTGATATTTGAATCCCATATTTTAAAACCTCTTTGAAACCTTTAACATATAGGAGCAAAATGTTTTTTGATGATTGGTACCCTTTAATGTATTATACAAGTCTATTCGCAAAGAGAAGCTCAGGTAGGGCTGGAAGACTTACCTGGTAAGCTCTGCTATGGTCCTAACTACCAGGGGTAGTAGTAGCCACGGTCACTGTCAGCTGATGACCCCAAACCGAAGGTCATTCTACACACTAGGGAGTTTATTGATCTGCAAATGTGTATAGCCCCATCATTGTTCAGTTAGGTACCATGCCTCCCATCTTGATCCCTTGTCAGTCTTGCAAACTCAGTGCACATAACAATACTTGCTTTCAAACCCCTTCTCCTTCTTTATGATGTTAACTTGTGTATGATCTCTGGCTCGAATGTTTAAACTTCAGCATGATAGTTGTATTTTCAAGGGCAGTCCAACCCTTCCTAACAGGATGAATTCAATGAAAACCTAACGATTTTAGTGAAAGTTTGAATCAAATCAGACTAGCAAAAGAAAGTTATGAATATTAAAGTTGTGATTACCAAAAATTCACTTTATATATAGGTATGGGAATCTCAAATTGGTGAATCATTTATTTTGACCACATGAAATGCTTTTATTTCTGTGTTAATTCTTGGTAGACTGTTTAGTATCTTGACCATATAACTCCTTCATTTGTTGTACACTGCAGCATCATTAAATTTCTGGTTATCTCTTCCCTTCAGGGCAGTATTCAAAATATATAGTGGAAAGCATGTTGTTATACATGCATCCTCAAAAAAAGATTGCTACCTAGCCATATCATTGAGGGGAAAAAATATTGTAGTCATGTTGTCATTTTTGTATAATAGAACAAATGAGAGAATTGTTCACCTCTGCATCACCCTGACATTACAGATTTTTTTTCCAACACAAAAGGATATTGTAGATTAAGATTTCAGGGTTACACCATGTATTATTTTAAAGGAATAAGAGCCATTGAATCGTAGGTCATTGTCATTTTTTTCCATCCTATTTTCACGATCTGTCATGATCAGGTTCAGAAGCCAAGCGTAGAGGATCAAAATATGGAAATGCATTAAGTATTGAAATTTGCATGTCCTACTGAGCCTCTAAATCTGCTGAATTGTAAAATGAACAAATTTATGAAAGAAAACATACAAGAGACCTTCTTCTTTCTTTTGATGGTTCAGTAGCAGAGTATAATTGGAAAGGCATGTAGCATAGATATCAGCATGTGATACTTTACTCTGAAGTCTGCAGAATTTGTCAAAAACACAGACAAGAAATGTATGAATATAATTTGAATACATTTGTCAATGGATTCATTTCTTTGTTACTGTACAATGCTACTATTCACCTAGATCACATTCAGACGCACTCGGGCATACTTTTACAATATCATTCTGGTTTATTTCAATAGTTTTGAGTTCATATCTCATGTTGGTTCATTTCATTAATCTGGAAGTCAAGTTATTTCCCCATGAATAGATAATGATACTTACTAGTAGCCTATACATGCACATATATATGTATAATAAATTTGATTGTTTCCTCGAAATTCCAAGACTCTGAAATGTCTTCTGGCAATGGCATGAGATAGATTCCTCCATTTTGAAGATACATGTCTCTTTTTCTCTCATGTACAATTTTTAGCAAACAATTTTACAACTAGTGCTGCAAGGATAATTACTTTGCAATTATTTTTTTACAATTTTAAAATTTGTAACTTCAAATTTAGACACCACACTATACCTAAAATGGGCCGTGACCTTTAACCTGCCCTAAAAGCTGAATGCTAAAAATTCTGAAATTTTTAACAACTCTTGGAGCGACAATAAAGAAAGCAGCATTTAGAATAATGATTACTCTAGATGATATACTTGTAGGCATACAGTGTAAAGGAAATCAGAGTTCTGTGCAAATTAATAACAGTACCTTTCAACAGAGAGAAGTAAAGTGTTCTGTAAGCTTGCTTTTTTGTATTATGCGAGATCACCAAAAACATGTACATGTATTATGTATCCTCTCATGTTTTATGCTGCAATGTATTCTATTTAAATTGCATATGAAGCCATACAATATGTTTTATTTATAATCCCAACATGTTGTGCAAAATGTATATGTTTTGGAGATACCACACATCGTGTACTGCACAGCGAGTTAGAAGGCGATGACATCTAGGCTGTGTACATCGCAGAACTTCTAAATTTACAGATTAGCAATAGAATTTACTATTTATTCACCGAAGTTTACAAGAAAAGAGACCTCTCAAAGATATAGTTGAGAGTTAAGAGGGGATTAACAATCTCGCTCTCCCACAAATTAGGCCAAAATGAGGCGGATTTGTATAGCGGGAGATAAAGAAAGGAGAGAATTGTGGCAAATCAGCTGAATGGAACCCAAAACACAGATCTATCTATTAACATCCTTTTATGGCAACCACTTTGTAGGTTTACCGCTTGAATATATGCACCCTTCTTTTCTCTATCTAATTGATTTGCAGCCATTGCAGTGCTGTGAGAAAGTGTTTAGTGTGCTAATAATGTAGAGGTCAACAGCCGGGATCTCAACGAAGAAGGAAAAAAATGGATGTCAATTTGTGGTTCTTGGGCTTAAGGTCCTTGGCATATTAGAAAATTGTGTTACACAAGGATGAGTTCTTAATTCAAGAGGTGTCATCCAAAATAGTTGGTAAAAATCTTTTGGTGGTTGAAGCAAGCGCTATTGAAGAAATTACGTTATTCTGGAGTTCATCAATACTGCAGTGGGCCATGAAAAAGTTCAGCGATTTGTGGACAAAAAGAAGTGAAGTGTGTGGTCCAGCCAATCAATTTCTTCACTTATGCCAAGCACTTCATTTAGTACCACACTTTTTTTCCAAAGGCCTAAATATCTAAGCTCATTTAGGGGATTGTGTTTGTAAAGTTTAATAAGGTCAAAAACATATGTTTCTTCCAGGCAAGAGAGCACCAATAAATAAGCTTAATGACTATAGAGTTATTGATCATGTATTCTGATAAAATATGATATTTATTTCTGAATGTTTAATGTGGAATTGTCATATTTACTGTAATGATATGGAATTTTGAACAATATTCCCACAGTCATAGCTCAGAATATATGGTATACATGTCTAAAATATTGCAATAATTAATCTAAAAGCCATTGTTAGGCAAGTGCCAAGGATAGAATTATTCATGCAAACTTTTTTTTATTGATCATGATATATTCAAATTAATTCATAATCACTTTGTTTCTCCTCTCTCCATCTCTGACTCTTCTCCCCCCCCCCCCTCACGATCTATCTCTGCTTCTCCCTATCCCTGCCCCTCACTCTCCTCTACTACCCATCTCTACATTTCATTTATGTTGCTATATCAGGAAGCTGAAATGTGTCATTTTCTTCTGATTGCTGGGAAACCATTGAATGAACCTGTAGAAAGAGAAGGTAAGAGAAACTTTTTTGTTGTTGTATTATTCTACCTGGAATACTAATACAAATAATACAAAAGTCTAGATAACTTAGAAGGAAACTTTATTTAAAGTGCAAGTTAGATAAAACAGAAATCATATCCAACTGAACAATGCCTAATGGAGGACGTGGTGTTTCAAAATTGATACCTAAATCCCAGAAGTAAGTGACCTAAGTCACAGAAGTGCACTGACATGGTCTTGAACCCAAGTTCTGCAGTACCGAGACCTCATCTGTTTAACCACTGGGCTGTTGTATACTTTTATATACTGTATATATTACATATGTACCAGCTAGCTTTCTTCTCCAGAACTCAGATCATTCTATGGGTGTTATTTCACTTTCTGTTTAATTACAATTCATACACATTGCAACATCATCATATTTAAGCACACTATTTTCATATATGACAGTCATTATAAAATAAAATATATACTACTAGTAGGAAGTTTCTTAGTCATGGGATCAAAACTGCTGTTAGTACACATATTTTGAGTTTTCAACAAATGAAAGGGACGAGAACGGTCACTGATTTGACATTTTAAACTTGACACACTTGCAAGGTTCATTATGACATCATAGGCTACCAGAAACTTAAACATCTCTATTGTTCTTGAAATTCCTTGATTCCTATCTAAAGAGATCAAGATCAAGATAATATATCTGGTTGGTTTCTTGGTCAGTATGCATGGTCAATCTTTCAATAGTCAGGTTCACACAAAGGAAGTTAAACTTTAAGTTTCGCTTGTACATGTAGTTTTAAAACTTCGAATTATCTTGCAATCTTGTAGTTTCAGACCATACCAATGGACTCGTAGTTTCAAAACTTGTTTACTTGTAGTTTCAGAACCACAAGCAAGCTTGTGGCATGGTCTGCGCCAAAACCACGAGCAGCGGGGGGGGGGGGTCCCCGTAGTTACAGACTGTGTGGACAAAATAAACTTAAAGTTTAGCAATCTCGTTTTGTTAACTTTAAGTTTCGCTAACTTAAAGTTTAGAAACTACAAGTCCCGTGTGAACATAGCTAATATGAAATGTATACATTGTCCGTTGAGAGCCAGCAGGGCGTTTATTCTATTTTAAATGATATGAGTTAATGCCCTTCTAACTCTGAAATTTGTTGATTCCTATCTTCAGAGGTCAAGACCAAGGTAGAATACCCAGGTGGTTTCTTGATCAGTACGTAGGCATGGTCTATACCAAATCTCAATATCATCTGTTGAGAGCTAGAAGGGCTTTAATTTGAGATGAGTTAATGCCCTTTTAGCTCTATATAGGCTGTTGGAATCTTGGTCAGTAGGCGTGGTCAGTCATTGTTAATATCAATTTGTTAATATCATCTGTTAAGAGCAAGAAAGGTGTTGATTATATGTTAAATGAGATGAATTAATGCCCTTCTGGCTCTATATAGCCTGTCGGAATCTTGGTCAGTAGGCGTGGTCAATCATTGTTAATATCAATTTGTCAATATAATCTGTTGAGAGCCAGAAGGGCATTATGTTAAATGATATCAAACCTCTGTCACACTCCTAAACCGAATCCAGATCGACTCTAAACCAACCAACTTTTAGCCATTCAGTGTAATGTAATTTTATGTTTGATCTGCTGTTTGTCGGTTGTCGTTCTCGTCATTGTGACTAAGGTAATAGTCGATGGCCTTCTGCCTCTGAGCTTGATATTTTCCTTGAACTTGACTTGTAATGTTGAAATAGTTCAAGGATTTTTTTTTTTAATTGCCTTACAATTCTTCCAAAAATAGATAGGAGGTGAAAAATATTCCCACATTTCATCTTGTTTCTATTTTCCTTATCAGTTGTGCTGATCAAGTTCTACCACAATTTTTTTTTTTTATTTCATATTCTGTTCATTGCAGTTACAATGTATGACTAGATATGTACTTTTTCACCTTCTCAGCTGCAATTTCTACAAAGAGGTCCTTCTTCAATTTCTACAATTTCGTCAAAGAGGTCTTTTCTTCCCATTTTTCATTGAAAAGGTTCAGATCTTAACATTTCCTTTAGATAGCATAACTCTTCCAAGAAATGTAGAGAAGTAAAGGTGATATAATAAATACCTTCTTATGAATTAATTTTTTTTTAAGGTCCTTGATTAATTTTGCTAATCTGACACAAAAATGTTACTTAGCACAGGATAGAATTTGGGTCACTAACTGATACATTTAAATTGTATTTAATGTAATTCTGGGATGATTGATATGATATGTTATTAAAGAGGCAAAACGTAATGCTTTGTATTATTGCCTCCAGCAAGTCTTATCCAATCAGATGGTTGTAGTATCCTGCATCTTTAAAGGCTGTTTTATGTAAACATATATTTTCACAAGAGGATTAGAGTAATGGGATTCATTTGTTTGTTGTCATACATGTAATTTGCCCTTTAAAGTTCTGTTTTGAACATTTATATGAATACGACCACCCAAAAAATGCTGTAGATAGCAAGATGAACAAGAAAACAAATAATGATTGAAATATTTTTTTTTTAAATGAAAGTAAGTACACAGAAATTACAACTATTTTATTATTATTTGCTTTTTGTAAGCATACATTGAGAACAAAGGAAATTGATAGGGTCATATTTGTAATTTAATGTAAAAGAATCCTTTTCTTTTTCTCTTACATATTTGAAACTTTGTTACAAGTTGGAATTTTTCATTTCTGAAAATGTTAACCTGTACCTTTAAAGGTGAATGTCATAAGACTGAGAGAATGAAATGTCAGAAATATGGATGCAATAGATTTGACAAGTGTTAATGAGAGGCAAGCATATTCATGCGGTAACTCATCATGGTTCGAGGTGCCTCAGCAAAAAAAAAAAAAAAAAAAAACAGTCCACAGGCTTCCACAGTCATTTCTTCTCAATCAATCAAACCATGAAGTGAACAATTATCTCACTCTTTTGAAAGATATGTTAGTTTGTGGTAAACTATTAGTTACAGTTGTCATTTCTTTTGCTTTTCTTCCATAAGTCCTACTTTGTGAAAATCTGACTCTCCATGTTACTGGGTGCTTCCGCAAAAATCAGCTCTACAGTCACTCATTCTCAATCATACCACACAAATGAACATGCGGCTATCTTTAAAAAGATGTTTTAATATGTGGTAGACCATTAGGATTTTGATTGTTATATCTTTCTCTTTTCCTCCATTTGTTCTTCTTTGAACATGCGGCTATCTTTAAAAAGATGTTTTAATATGTGGTAGACCATTAGGATTTTGATTGTTATATCTTTCTCTTTTCCTCCATTTGTTCTTCTTTGAACATGCGGCTATCTTTAAAAAGATGTTTTAATATGTGGTAGACCATTAGGATTTTGATTGTCATATCTTTCTCTTTTCCTCCATTTGTTCTTCTTTGTAAATCAAACTCATTAAGGTACAAGGTGCTTCAGCAAAAAAGTCAGTATAAAGGCTTCCACAGCAAGCTTATTCTCAGTTATACATATAATAGACAAGTGACTTAATCTGAAAAAAAAACATATGAATTAATTTGTGGCAAACCAGTAGGTTTTAGTTGTTATTTCTCTGTTTTTTCCTCCATTTTTCCTTCTGCTATTCTTGTCTCGTCTTCCTGACACTTTCCCCCATTTTCCTTTTTTGGGGGGTGGTTTTTTTTTTGGACATCCTGTAGATTATTTGAAGATGGTGCCACATTGGCTGGGCCATAAGGCAAGGCAATATGTGAAATAGATTGATGCTTGATCGTCATCACACTGAAATAGGTTATTCCATTGTTACGCTAGCTCCTCTCTAACAAAGGGGTTTCCTAACATACCTTTACCCCTCTCCTCCGTTCAATTGAATTTCCATATAACAGATTTGGTTGTATAGTTAGGTAGCCAGGACCTATCGATCTCCTCCACCAGTGGCAGTAATATCTATCATATCTAAGATTGTTTGTGATGTGTGTTTTCTCCCTCTCTCTCTCTCTCTCTCCTTCTCTCCCTCTTTCTCTCTCTCTCTCTCTCCCCCCCTCTCTCTCTCTCTCTCTCCCTCTCTCTCTCTCTCATTCTCTCTCTCCCTGTTTCAGTACTTTTTACTTTAAATTTGGGGTATGTGCATGATGACTAGTTTATCAAAAGTGTTTATTAGACAGCACAAAAATCAAGGAAGAACAGATTTTTCCAACATCTCAAAGTTGTTGCTTATGATGGCAAGGTTGAAGATGTTGAATTCTCTATGTCACATTAGATTTGCATGTAATATTTCATGAAATATGCTGCAAAGCATATAGTGTGCACTCTCCTTCATTGAAAGTCAGGCTTGAATCATTTTCAAATGAAGAAGTGATTGTAGCACACTTTTAAATATCCTTTGCCGAAAGGACGGGGGCCTCGCAATTAGAAATGGTCATTAGCAGTGTCTATGAGGGGGCTCTTTATTAATTACCTCATATTGTTTCTGCATCATTAGTGACACATCTGATGGCATCTTTAGTGGATGACCCATTAAGCAACCCTGTAAGAGAAGATTCTGGACATGGTGTGACTCAACATGCCTGATGAGCGTGGGCGGCAAATCCTGCCCAAAAATATGAGTGTTGAACATTTTGTTCAGGCTCAGATTGGCTTGAAAATTCTTCCTCATACAAAAACCTGTGCCGTCAATACAATGTTTATTCCTTTGCAATATATCTTTGCCCAGTTTGCTCAAGGAAAAAAACGCATTGAAAGTTAATATTTAACTCTTGAAAGTTCATTTTTGACAATCACTCAAAAATCTGGTGGCATGGAAGGGCTTAAAGGAGTCAACCATGGGATAAAGAAGAAATAGAAAATATTCAGTGGAATCAGTGGGTTGTTGGGTTATCCTGCAATGAAGGCAGATGAAAGTCAGCAGAAAAAAGGGAGAATGACACCACCACTGGTGCAATGTGGGACAGCATCAGACGTGCGAAGGACAGAGGTACCGGTACGTGTACCTGCAAGGTATGATGCATCTAATACCCCCAATTCATTACTACACATCTTTTACCTGAAAACAAAATAAGATATGTTGGATTTTTTTTTGGGGGGGGGATAAAAGATGTGTGTGTTTGAAGGATATTGTCCATGCAGTGCAGACAGATGGAGAGAAATCCTTTATTGTGAGTTATTTGTTTGATAAACTGTTTCTGTGCCCTGAAAAAAATTAAGAAATTATCAGGTCAGAAAATTAGATTTTCTTCGGAATAGGCCTGTATACATTCCATTTACTGAATAGTGGGGTGAAAAGAGAGAGATGGTAAGAGAGAGACAGAGAGAGGGGAAGGGAGAGGGGATAAGGAGAAATGGAGAGAGAGAGAGAGAGAGAAGGGGAGGGAGGGAGGGAGAGGGGTAGAAAGAAATAGAGGGAGAGAGAAAGAGAAAGAGAAAGATAGAGAGGGGAGGGAGGGAGGGAGAGGGGATAGGGAGAAATTGAGAGAGATAGAGAGAGAGAAAGAAAGAGAGAGATAGAGAGAGAGAAAGAAAGAGAGAGAGAGAGAGAGAGAATGAAACAAACTTTGACTTCATGCAGAAATATGCCAAAGATAGTAAAGTGTCCATGTCAGAGATGAGTAGAGACAGATCAGCTCATTTGGGGGTTAATGTGCCCTGAAATTATGAATATTCACTCATCATTTCATGAATAAAAGATCAAAGTGCTTTTGATTAGGTTTGCCGAGTTCAACTTCAGTTGGAATTACAGTTTTGCCTGTCTTTACAATAGACATGGGCAGCAAATTATTTGTGGATGTACAAATAGTTGAACTTTAGAGCTCTCTGTGCATGTCATTAATTTCACTTCTCCCATGCTGCATGGTTTACAAATACATGTAGTATATATTTTTCTTGCCACATTGTATGAAAAATGCTTTCAAGATTAGTCTTACAATACCTGGGGCCCGTTGCACAAAACTTGCCTTTGATCGCAGCTCCTAAAAATCAAACGCAAGTCCTTAATGCGCACTTCTGATTGGCTGAAAATAAAGTTGCGTTTGATTTTCCTGAGTTGCATTCAAACGCAAGTTTTGTGCAACGGGCCCCTGTACAGCTTAATTCAGTGAATTAGTATGCATAGTATGCATGTGTTATGCTGCACTATATTTCAGATACAGGCATATGCTTGAATTTCTTTTTTACTGCTGTAGAAGTGTTTGCTTTAAGCAATGGGTTTCTTTCTTTCTTCCTCGAAAGAAGAAAACAGTTTTGAAAAGCTTCCAACAACATAGACAAGACAAAGCAACAAATAGGTCGCTATAAGGGACCACGTCTAATGTTTTTAATCCACTCAGATTTGGGAGGTCTTGGATTAGACAGAAGTCAAAATAGCAACCTTTGAACGATGCAGTTAGCCTTGGTAATTGCGGGGGCTTTTGTATAACTTTCAAAGCGTGTAAAGCATTAATCTTGTATTATTAGGGTGGTTCTGAATCTGACTATAGTATTACCTTTTGAAATTTATTTGATCAAATAAGTGATTAGGATCTTATCTGATGTTGCCACACTCCTTGTGATCAATGCTAAGAAATTCTAGCAATGCGGTAATTAGTGAAATCAATATGTTTTACTGTTCTTAGATATGAGAAGAATACAATACATGTATCCCATTTTCTCCGTAAAGAAAGACAATATGCGTTTGTATTTACGGGATGAAAGAAGTGAAGTCGTAAAATTCAAATTGGTCCATAAAATATTTGAACAAATGTGTGTTGATGTAATGATAGTGATCAAATGGCTTTGACCTCTCCTAATCATATGGTTCTGGGGAGAATAATTGTATGAAAGCAGAACTCACTTCAAAACTTCTCATATATACTTAGCACTAAAGAGCTTATTTTGACCAATTTTTATGTATATCCATAGAATGTGTCCATATCTGTCTGTTAAACAAATGGAGAATGGGTTTATTTTCAATCAAAATTGAATTATAATTTAGGTCTTTTTCAAAACCTCATTTATTGCATTTTACTTTAGATTGAGGCAAATAGACGGTTGACTTGCTCATTCCAATTCAACATCATAGGATTGATTTTAATCTTGTATTTTTATAAATGTGTGCAATTATGCATGTTTCCAGTTAGCAAATCCTCTTTAAGCTACAGCTCATGATACGAACGGCCAATGTGAGATAGCCCATGAGGCAGACAGCCCTCAAGACTGAGCTGTCTGTCTCGTAAGGCCTTCTGAAAGTTTTCTGAGAGTCCACAAGATGGTGATGGTCTGTCAGTACTTGGATGTTACCCCTTTTCTTTTTGTTCCAACATACTGAATTATCTCCTGTGCGAAATTCTCATTTGTGTCCCTCTTCTAGCAGTTCTTAGCATGCTTGCAAGGTATCAATAGAACATTGTAATCAGTTAGAAATGATGATTGATGTTTTTTTTTTAATCTGATTGCTCAGAAAGTAAAAATATGTATGCTTGTTGGTTAGAGACCAGGGCCACACACAGCTCTAAGTCCTTGCCAAAGGACTTGGTAATGAGGATCAACGCAATACCAAAGTACGCTAACACATCGACTAAGTTTTGAACCTGGAAGCTCATGGTGATGAGACTACTGCTCTACCTGTGAGCCATCCCAGCCTCATGCCAATGTTATGAATCACTCCAGGAACCACAAATTACCAAATGACTTGTGCTCAAGCTTTCTTTTGACCACTTACCCCACACCATGCAGAAAAGTTAAAATCAATACTACATCACAAGTTCTACTCCTTCAACTACTTAAAACACAAAGGCCTGTCTTGTTATCTTCTGAGAAAAACCATGGCTTACCAATCTAAAAGAATTTACATTCATGAACTTCAACTTGACCTGTTACCCTTCAGTATTCAAGTTTAATTAAGTTTGGATTACATTAATACCTTTCTTTACTGATCCTTTTGTTGATATATTGTTTGGGAATTAGTAGGTGATGGGATGGACTTCAAAGGAAAGTGGTTGTGCATTGAAACTCTATTAGTGGGACTAAAGTGGACTAGAGTAATACTGCTTTGTTCTCAAATTGCCCCTTATTTTTCAATTAGCTCACTGCCAATAGTGATCCAAAATAGGATTTTCACAGAAGAAGGGATGACATTTTAATTAGGTGATGATACCTCAATCTCTTAGAAAGATTTGAATAGGAGTATTATCTTAACATTTAAGATAAGTGCCATCTGTAGGCCTTCACACTTCAAAACCTGTGTGTAAGATTATAATCTAAACTAACTATTGATTCTCTCTGTCCTTCACCTGTACAAATACGATAAACTTTTTTTTTTTTAAAGCATCATCAATGTATAAAATATGAAGTATACCTAATTGAAAAAAAAATTGTTATTTTTAGTGTTTAAAACAAATTTTATTGGAAAATTTACTTCAATAAGCATCATTTAATCTGAGACAACAAGACATCACAAACTGTTAATTTCCCATAAGAATTTTTTTTTTTTCAAAGAAGATTTATTGTAAATTTGATTTAGCTTCATTTAGTGTGTGATATAAGAGATTGTTTTACAGTTTCAAGAAATCTGTGATACTTTTGGGGAACAGGTCAGCAACTGAAATTCTTGTTCGCAACAGCTAACAAGACATAAAACATTATGCGATCTACTTTTTAAAAAAGGATATAAATTCAGTTGATATTTATAATAAATCAAAACCTGTATCACCTTCCCACTGGGAAATTTATGGATGTTTTGGCTCTTGTTATTGACCACCAATGGTATTGGAACAAATTACTAGAGTAGATAAGATATCTATCTGTTGGGTAAATTATAGTTCCTGTTGGGTGGCCGTTTGAATTACATTTGTATATTTGAATGGCTCACAAATGACAGACTTGTCCCTGTACCCATTGGGAATTGGTATTATATTTATACAACTTTGTGCTTTGGAAGAAGATTTTGATCTCGTAAAGCCAACAAAATTTTAAATGATTCCTTCAAATGTTTTTATCTGTTAGATTGTTCTCTTTCATAAATAGTAAATTTCATTCTTCTTTATAAAAAGCAGGATCAGTAATATTGTCCAAGGGGGAATTCACCACCATTGTATGCCTTCATGAATTGCATCTTCGTATTTTTCTGGCATCAACCTTGTCTTGCTATTCTTTGTTACACTTCAAAATGGTTTTCAGCAAATCAAATACTGGTAATTCTTTTTTTACAGTTCAGAACATAATGGCACATGTGGTATGTACATGTTGATTTTATGAGATAATTAGCAAGGTGATATCAATCATATATCATCATCATAAAAATATAGCATGAAAGTTGTAATCATCATCGTTACTCTTTAAACTCATTGAAAAGGATCATCATTAATATAACTATCTCCCAGATGTTTGTTTGTTGATTTGGGGGGGGGGGGGGGGGGGGGGGGGCAGCATAATAGACATAGTGATGTTAAAGGTAATTGGAAAAATCATATGCTTTCCAAAAATAATGACAGGATACTGTATTATACAGTGTAATAGCTTTCGAATATAGTTGAGTTGCAAGGATAGCAACTCTATCATTTAAATCAATGTCATCTTTATAATTGCAGTAATTTCATCATTGCAAATGTTTTGGTCATGATTTATTTGTGTTTTGTTTATGAATAAAATTGTTTCTGCAATTATAAAGATGTTAATGATTTAAATGGTAGAGTTGCTATCCTTGCATACATCAATGTATTTGTGTTTTGTTTATGAATGAAATTGTCCCTGCAATTATAAAGATGTTAATGATTTAAATGGTAGAGTTGCTATCCTTGCATACATAAATGTATTTGTGTTTTGTTTATGGATGAAATTGTTCCTGCAATTATAAAGATGATATTGATTTAAATGATAAGAGTTGCTATCCTTGCAACCCAACTTGAAGGAAGGAGTATCTACATTTGAAAGCTATTACACTGTATAATACAGTATCCTGTATTAAAAATAACAATGCAGTGATCTAACCAGTGTAATGAATGTCTTGATATAATTGTGTCTTTGTGGAGTAGAATCAGAGTATTTAAGAAAATAATATCTTCTCATGCAGAATCTTGAAATTAACATTCATTATGACATTCACTTAACTATAACTTAAGTTGTATGAAGAAGTTACTTAAGTTTACTCACTTGTGTAGCCCATTTCACCTGGGAAATCATGAAATATTATGCCATCATATTCATCTTTTTTATGTAGATTTCACAAAGCTGTTTACTTGAATCATATGCACACAAATTTGACAGTGAATATTTGATGTGAAAATCTGATGTAGATTTCACAAAGCTGTTTACTTAATCATATGCACATAAATTTGACAGTGAATATACATGTAGGCCTACTCAGGTAATTTAGATTAAGATCCTATGTTTTAAAATCTATGTTCACTCTTATATACTTATTACCCAACTTTTGTAGATTTTTTTTTTTTGGGGGGGGTCTGTTTTGTTGGGGTTTTTTGCAATATATATACTGAAATCAAGGAAATTTCATGACATACAACTTATATGGGAGGGCTAATCAAAAGTGCAAATGATGGGCTTAGATAAAATTTTAGTGATAAACAATGTCCCTGAAAAAAATAAAACAATCGCTTTATAACTGTATAAAGAAATGTATCATTGTCTACTACACTTACTTCATTAAGAAAGACTTTATATTCAGTAAATTAAGTTTGCAAACATTTAAAGCCTCTTAACATGTATCCATTTCATCAGGTTTGGGTGCAATTATACCAACAGACCATTTTATTGGAAACAACAGAGGATAACATGCAACCTAAATTAAGTATACACCCAGTGAGTTTTTTTAAACATAATATGGCTTAGTAATTAAGTTTACAAGCTTGTTTTAATTAACCATCCTTCCTTAGATTTCATTGTATTTGTATCATCAGACAATCATATCACTTTCACCAGATTTCAGTGCAATTATACCAACAGACAATCTTATTGGAAAACAAAGTACTTCATCATAGGATCACAACCTAAATAAAGTATACACCCAGTTAATTTTTAAAAGAGAAGTATTATCTGGAAGTGAATTAAACATAATGTATTAGGCTTTAGTGAATAAAGTTTACAAGCTTGTTTGATGTAAACACTCTTCCTCAGTTTTCACCATATTTTTTAACATCAGACAAGTTTATTAGAAAACAAAAGTAAATTATCTAGGTCATGTTACACTGCTTTTTTGTCATTAACTTGTATGTTCTCAATAATCTTGTTCATTATCAAACCTTTCTTAATCATGAACAAAGGTTCTGATAATGAAGTGAAAGAAGTTTAAAAGCTTGTTGAAAGACATCTCTTTTGATAGGATTGAGTTTGATTGTTATCAACAGACATCCTGATTGGTAAACAAAAGAGACTTGATCCATCAGGTTGAACAGATTCTTTAGAATTTTGAGCATCTATTATTTCCTTGATTAACCTTGTTCATTAATGCATCAAGAATTCTCTACAATTAAAATGGATCAATAGCGGATTATAAGGTCTTTCAGCGTTTACATGAACTACATCTATGTACTGTATCAGGGTTAACTTGCAATTGGTGTTATGTAAAATGCAGACATCTTGATTGCAAAACAATGGTGATGAACTCTTGTTTTTTCTCTCTCATTATTTTTCAAGTTATTAAAAGTTGAGGCTTAAGCCTTTATTGGAATGAATTAAAGCATGGTAGATACATGAAGTGGGTTTAATGAACTTTGCAAGAAAGTCATTTACACACAGACTTTCTTTGCCAGATTTTTTTTTTTTTTAATTAGTTTTTCTATCATTTGTTTTTTTGTTTTTTTCATGCTTTCTTTTTTTCTTCTTTTTTTGGGCTTGACAGAGAATGTTTAAAGTCCCCCCCTTTTTTTTGGGGGGGGGGGTGGTCAGAATGGGGTGTATTTATGCATTGAAAAAATTCCTTATTGCTTCAATGATTAATATAAATGCAACACAAATATAATATTTTTGGAAGTGGATCAGATTAGTTTATCATGAATTAAAAGGTATTTTTTAAAAATAGAACTTGAAATATAAGAATTAATCCAGATAAGCATAAGGTATTTGTAGTCCTTAGAATAGAATTCTGTGTATTTCTATAAATCTTACAGGTTGGTAAAATTCAGTGTGGTTTTTTTTTTTTTTTCAAGTTTCATCCATTTATTTTATTAGAGCAGAATATAAGCAAAAATAGTGATGTTTGTCATTTTGATATGTACACATAGATTAATTTTTGGTTATAATAAAGTGATATTTTATTACTACTGTGACTTAATTAATTGAGCGTACTCCTTGCTAATGTTTTTATATTTGATTTCGGTTTTAAAAGTTCATGTAACAGTCAATCCTCATTTGTCAAAACCTAACACAAATTTGATTTTGAATGTAGTATTTCACTTTAGATATCAGTTATTCATTTAAGGTCACTGGTTTTATGTTTAATTCTCCTGTGTGTTTTGATTGTCAATTTCTAGCTTTGAATAGATCGGATTGAAAAAAAAATCCAGGGGAATATAATAATCTCCTGAAAAAAAAAACATTTTCACCCACCCATGACCTCAATCAGCAGTGAAAAAACCTCATTAACTTTAAGCTTTCCATTCGATATACTACACTTCATGTATGGGCCTTCATTTGGTTGCGTCCCTTTTTGTTCATTGTATATTTGATTTAATCAAGTAGCTTGCAGGGCATTGATACTTCATCAAATGCCAATTAATGGAGGATTGATTGCAAAGTTAGGTATTAGTTGCCCCGTGGAAAGGATCAGACGCAGAAATTAGATCACAATCGCTTCTCCCAAACCATTCATCACCTTACTACACATCATAGGCCTACTGCATCAACAACATGATAGTTTACTATGCTTAAAGGTATACTCTTCAACTTATTTTTGAAAACTATCTCCTCTGGTAGATGGGTGCATGAACCCTCTCTGAAATGTTGGAAAAGCAAAAGAGTGCCTTAATGAATATCATTTAAATTGTAAATTAAAATTTTGCATTTGTATTCAAACATTGTTTTGGTAAACAATCATGGAAGACACATCATGATACTTGTTATGATTAGCTCCTGAAATGTATTACAGTCTTAAAAGAAACATTTAATTTTGTGTGTTTTCCTAAATTTCTTCTGTCTCACTCAATTAGTTGCTGATCACTACCTGTCATAAATAACTACTACTTAAAAAAAAAACATTGGATAGGAAAAAGGCAATCATCCATTTTTTCCAAAGAATGTCCTGGGCAGGAATATCACAACCCCCCCCCCCCCCCATGGCACAGCACAGTATTCTAGTGTTAATGACTTAATGAATTCAAATTTAGACTAGGGTTTGAACCTCTGATCTCCCAAACCATTGCCAACACCAATGCCCTTATTAGTCCTACCCTTTTCCCCCATTGCTTACGGGAACCAGGCGGTCCTTGTATTGAGCCAATGGGAATTAAAGAATTCAGTAGTCAGCGGCTTAATGATATCATACATGTAAGGGCAGCTACATGTACATTGGCTTAATTTGTGTATTTTGATCTCTTTTGGAATTCTTCCATCAGAATGTTTTGGCAGGTACCTCTTTGATCTTGGATTAATGTGGGATTAACAGGGCTTAATCTCTTTAGGAAGGAGATGGGATCTATGTGTAATTGTTCAATTTCAATGCTTTACTGTAAACGAGGAATGTGTCAAAAGAGTGAATGTTAAAATAAAGAGCTGTGATGTCATAGGAGCTTTAGTACAGGTTGATTATCACCAATTAACAAGTCTGGTGACTTTTTTCCTATATATGGGGCTAGGAATGAGAGGAGAAGATAGTAATGGATAGGAGATAAGGAGAAACATGAGTTTGTTTGATGACAGTCTGACATAACAGGTTCCATGTTAACAAGAAAATCTTCCAATCCACTAATTTTTCTATTTTGGGTTTGAGCTAGTTTTACTGAAGTATTACTTCCTTTTAAGAAAGAAAGAAAACAGTGCCAAATGTTTAAATTACAATCAATGCCTAGATTTCTTAGAAATGTTGAAAGAGTAGTTGTAAGAATGATTATTTTTCTTAATTTCCCTTTTATTGCCTTCAATATGGCTTTCATTTTCAGACTTGCATTATCAGATTTAATGTGATCAAACAGACAAATTTTGATAATCATCTCAGAATAATGTAACCAATCATTGTTATGGAAAGGAACATGTCAATAAATGGAAAGATTGCAATTATTTTCTGGGGCACTGTTGAAAACAAATTAAGTTGTGTTGGCAGTAAAGATCAATCAAATCTGATTATTTAAAATAAACAAGTCCAAATGCCACTTATTGAAGGATTGAATGATGGATATGTTTACAATTTTCACTGAGGATCATTGGTAAATATCATATCCAATCTCATCAATTTATCAATTGTAGCTAATAATCAGCCGGTTAACCTCCTTTACTGTGACCCTCCAAATCTTGCTTATTCAACCTATCAGCAAAAATGACGGATCATCTTATTTTATCCAAGAGTCTTACTTTAATTTATTATTCCTTTCTTGGTCCCTTGGATATTCTTCTATTCTTCAAGCTTTCATGAGAGAAGGTTGAGTTCTGGGAGAGGTGAAAAATGATTTTGTGAGCTTTCTCATTCTTTTTATGTCACAGTTTGGAAGAACATCATACTAGAAATGTCCCCAGATAATAATAGCTCTTCAAATGCCCTCATATTCAAAATATGATGAGAAATCGTTGAAATGTTCAGGCCGAACATTCATGCCACTTGTGTGTGTGCAGTACATAAGATTGGGTCCATTTCTTATCATATTGAAATATATAAGAAAAATTAAATTATTATGTGGACATGATCAACCATTCCCGATTGCTTTGAGACAGTTTCTTTCACAATGTAATCCCATGACCAGAACTCAACTTTATCATTCAATGTAGTATCTGGTATTTGCAAGACATTCACAAATGTAAATGAAAGTAAAAGGAAAAAAAAACTTAATGAGGATGTTAATACTTGTGAAATAATTGGGATTGAGAGACTTTCCTTGATCTTTAGAGACAAAATGTGCTCTCTTTTATTGATAGATATTTCATCTTAAAGGAGAATGAAACCCTGGGGAAAAATCAATTTTAATGAAAAGAGAGGATAGAGAGAAGCAGTTTTTTAAAAATCCATCAAAATCGTTTACGAAATGATAAAGTTATGAAAGTTTGAAAAGTCTTAATTTACTTTCTATGGCAATCCTCAAATTGGCAATCTTGCTTCAAAGTGACAGGCTTATTAGTACAACTCTCCATATGTTTTGTACACAAAATTTCATATATTCTTCATGATCTCTAAAGATGCTACTTTTCTTTTTATGAACGCGACATATGTTGTGTCAAATACATTTTCGCATGATATATCTTGAGCTAAGAAGGAGACAAGCTGCACCTTGAGAAATAATGGGGAAAATATGAAATTTTGTGTACAAAACATGGAGAGTTGAACTACTACACCTGCCACTTTGAAGCAACATTGCCAATTTGAGGATTGCCATAGAAAGTAAATGGAGACTTTTCAAACTTTCGTAACTTTCTCCTTTCGTAACCAATTTTGATGGAACTTTTTTTAATTGCTTCTCTCTATCCTCTCTTTTCATTAAAATTGATTTTTCCCCAGGGTTTCATTCTCCTTTAATATTACTTTCATGCTATGCCTGCTTCTCATACCCTTTCTACTCATTTTTGTTCTTACCCTTTTGATGGTTTTCAAATGTCTGACACTAACCTCAAACTCACCTACTCCTCTCCTTTATCCTTATCCTCTCGATATTATTTTCCCTCTTCTTCTTTTTTAATTAATTACTTTTACTTCTCCATTTTTTTAACTTTTCAATTCATTTGGAAGTAATGTCTACAACAACCATAGAGCATTAATTAGCTTTGCCATTTTCTGTGTTACAAATCTTTTCCATTCCTACCACTAATCAGCTCTCTCTCTCTCTCTCTCTCTCTCTCTTCCTCTCTATCCCACTCTCTCTCTTTCTCTCTATCTCTGTCTTTGTCTTTATTTTTTATGTTTAATTTTTCTCATTTTCTGTCTCTCTTTCCAAACTTCTAAGGCTGTATGATCCTGAGTGACTGAATGATTAGTTTTGTGCCCATTCGCACTTGGAAAATGACAACACTCTTTAACAGCATTATTTGTTACACAGAGAGCCATTGGAGAAAAAAAAAAAGGAAGTGAAAGCACAATTGCACCAGAAAGCGGTCTACAGGGTGGTATCGCCATATTCTTGGTATGCTTCCACGAGCAATCTCTGAAATAGATCAAAATCGTACAATGCACACCCCAAGATGTGCTCATGTGCAGGCAATTGTTAAGTACTAGCGCATTTGGGGGAGTGCGGATGGGGTCACAAATGCTGGACTACTTTTCTCCTGTAATACAGAAACATTTAAAAAGTCATTGACTATACCATGCCACATACCATCTCCAAATCTTCTTTTCTTTTCATGCCTGCCAAAATCCCAGAGTGGCTTGTATCAGAAGATGATTTATTACTCCCCTAAGAATATCATGAATACAGATTGCTCCCTAACTTAGCAAATCTATGATAAAGAGGTTTTTCCTCTCAATTCAAGCAATCATAAGTCAGTTTCATTTCTTTGATTCCATGAAGAGTACGTGCACATACCAGCCAAAAGAAATTACGAAGAAAAAAAGTACCGAAGCAATTGTAACTAAATCTCACGCAAAAATCCTCATCGTAATCCAATCAAGATGTAACAAAAGAAACAATGTTACAATCCTGACCGTCGGTGACAGCAGTTTATGAGATTTTACTGACCAGTTTGATACACCAGTAACAGATTTTCAATTATGTTATTACTGGGGGTATTGTGAGGGCAATTAGAGGAGTCTGACTGCTGGATTCATGTCTCGGAATTAAAAGAGGGATCACGCAGATCGGCTGATGCATGTCTTATATTGTCGGGACTCATTCCATTTCAACAATAACATTACAGTTTCAGTATGACTCCTGAAGTGCCCCTTTATTTATTACAAGATGTCCCCCTCCCCTCCCTCTCTCTCTCTCTCCCTCCCTCTCTTTCTTTCTCTAACTCTTTTATTTTACTTGATCTGTATTTCTTTTTCCAGTGTCTTTCTGTCGGTTTTCTTGTAGCTGACTAAGTTTCTGAAGACTGTACAAAAGGAAATTTGTCAACAATATTGGATATCGTGTATACATAATTTACTCCATTTACATGTGTAAACATATAGAAGAAGAACTGGTTTTAAACACATTTTAAATTCATTACATAACTTCTTTTATGTTACAAATTTAAATTAAATACAGAATTAATCTTTGATGTTTTGGAGAACTAGATAAACAAATACAAAATGAGTGAAATATTGATGCATTAAGAATGGTATTGACAGATGATTGTGGCAACGTTTTTCCATAAATATTTGCCAAACAGAAATGAAAACAAACTAGAGGCAAATTTGTATTATATATATATATATGTATATATATTTATATATGGGATAATCTCTTGCTTAATAATTTCACAATATTCTTTCAAGCATTCAAAGAAAGATCACTTTTATGTCAACTTCAAAATGTTAAATTCGAATTAACCCATTTAAAGGGAATGTCCACCCTGATTACGAGTTGATCTTAAATGAAGTATAAAAATTAAAGAAACATATTAGTGAAGGTTTGAGCAAAATACAATAAGAAATATGAAAGGTATGAATATTTGATGCTGTGATCAATCAAATGCAAATTGGCAACTCTTTGACGTATCTTGCAAGCTCCTCTCCCATTTGCCATGTACCCCAAAAATCATTAATTTCCATTTTCTCTAAAGAAAATATACAATCATACATGCACCTTAGATATAATCATTGCTCATATGTTCTTACACAAATCTATTCCTTCATCAAAAACTTAGAAAATTAAAATATATGAGATTTTCTGTACTGAGCAAATGGGAGAGGAGCTTGCAAGATACATCACGGAGTTGCCAATTTGTGTTCAATGGATTACAACTTTTGAAATTCATAACTTTCTTATTTCTTGTCGGATTTTGCTGAAACTTTCACTTATCTGTTTCTCTCATTTTTTTCTTCTTTTATTCAAATCAACGTAATACCAGGGTGGACTATCCCTTTTATATTAATCCCAAGATATATCAGGCTGAAGTCGCTGGAAAACGTGTTTAATTTACACCCAAATCAAATTATATCCAATGGGTTAACAATAGCTACGTTCATATGGGACTTGTAGTTCAGAACTTTAAGTTTACAAAACAATGGCTGACTAACAATAACGAGGGTTCACATGGACCCGAAACAATGACGTTCGCTGTTCTGAGACAACACGTCGAGTGATCGTCATTTAACATGAGCAGAGAGGTCATCGTTGATAACGAGATTGCTTAACTTAAAGTTTATTCTGTCCACACGGTCCATAACTACGAGGGATAACCCCCTGCTGCTCGTGGTTTCGGCGTTAACTGCAAGCTCGCTTGTTGTTCTGGAACTACAAGTAAACTTAAAGTTTCAAGACGAGTCCATTCATACGGTCTGAAACTACAAGCAAATGTGAACCTGTATGAACCCAAGTGAACCTGACTAATAGTTCACATTTCTTCTCCACTCTCTGCAGGTAAATTTGTCATGAACACAGTGGCAGAGGTAGAAGATGCCATCAAAGACCACCGCTTTGGACGCAACGGCTTTGAGAACGCTCCAGATTGGAACTCACAGTCAGCCCTGGCCTACCTAGACTCCCAGTTCTAAACCATCACAAGGCTCTCAAGAACGGGGACTACATGGCCCAACCATAAGTATTCACTGAGTTAGGCCTAGACATAAACTCTGGTATCAAGAGAAGCTCTGTTGAACAGAAAATGTCCCATCTATAAGTACTCGCCGAGTTCGCCCTAGGCCTAAACACCTGGTATTGAGGTAGTTCACTGGAACAAATAATGACCCATCCATATATGTATTCACTGAGTTAGCCCTAGACCTATACCTCTTGCATCTGAGAAGTTCTATACACAGTTGACTTTGAAAAAGAAAAAGGTCCAACCCATAAATATACATCACATTAGGCCTAGATTTGAAGCATTAGTACTCACCAAGTAGAAGGCTTGAATGCTTCTTATTTACAAAATAAGGTGACATTCTTTCCCATCTATCTGACATCTGTGTCAAATCTGAGTACAGATAAAGGTCTGTAATTTTCTAGCAGACTGCTATTGAGGGACTTGATGTACTTAGTTTTAAAAGGCAAGTTTAATAACTTAAATGTTTTATACATTTTGTATTTGTTGTATTCTTATTTTGTGGCTGGTAAAATTACATCTCTTTTTCTAACTAAAATTTCTTTCCATTCATTGTCAATAAGAATGGACTTATGGAAGGAAATATTTCATTTCATTTATCAGGTTCTTTCATGAATTGGCTCTTTCAGAAATATATACTTAAACATTTTCTGCTATCCTATTCATTTGAGAGACTGTCTTAAATGTTTAATAACATTGTGGATTGAAAATTCTCATTCTGTTGATAAAAAATAGTTTAAACAAGTAATTTTCACCTAAATCTCTGACATTTCTTTCATGCTGCTGACATGAAGTAATGCTTAAGCTAATGAATAGAGGCTCATATAGAAAATGATATGTGTATTTTATGCCCAGAATTGTTGGTAGATTTTATGCTTTTGCACTTTTGAAAAGCTTCTTTTATTTTCTGCTTGAACAGTACTCTGACCTTGACTTCTCTACTTCAGTGTTTTTTAGTGCTTCAATAATTTTCCTGTTTGTTGTAAAGTTGCGCTTTCATACACTTGCTTCTATAACACAAAGATGAATGGACTCCTTGGTCGAGTGTCCTATTAAAGGGCATCGAGAGACCCATTTACACTCTGAAATAAAAGCACTTTTACTGTAAGAATCCCCAAAGATTGTTCATACATATGCTTACAAAACACACAGCTGTTAAAGTGGACTCAATGATTTAGTGTCCTATCATAGGGCATCAAGAGACCCCATTCACACTTTGAAATAAGAGCGCTTTTACTACAAGGGTCCCCGAAGATCATTCATACACTTGCTTCTGAAGCATAAAGCTGAATAGACTCGGTGCTCTTGTGTCCTTTTACAGGGCATCGACAGACCCCATTCACACTCTCAGAAAAGAGTGCTCTTTATTAAGAGAGTTCCTTCCAGAAAAACCCTCCAGAAGATGCTTCCAACTGCAAAGCAAGGATTCGGAAATATGGGGCAAGCATGGACATGCCAAGTTCATTTTCCTATCTTTATTCTGACTTTTTCCTGTTTTAGTAGGGCTGTTATGATGGGCGAAGGGCAAACTGCCCCCATCCCATGGCTTTGTTTAATTTTCATTAGCAATCCATCTACTGATCAAAGCATCCTTAGAAAAAGCAAGACTACTTCTGAGAAGTAATGCTTCCTTGGGCAGCTCTGTTCCCACTGCTCTTTCTAACAAACATTCTGTAAAGTTGATCCTTCTATTAAAAAAAAAAAAAAAAACGCTCTAGTTTCATGAGTGTGAATGATGTATAAATGTGATTCTAAACAAAGGAGGCTTGTACTACTCACCTTTTCCTTGCCTGTGGTGAAATTATTTGTATTCAAAATATGAGAAATATGTATATATTTGGTACCACTAAATATTATCTACATCAGCTTTTGGGTATCGTGCAATATATAGTCTTGACACAGGAGAAGTACTATTGAGAAACAGATTTTAAAAATTTATATTAGAATAGAACGGCCTTTTTTTTAGGCAGTTTTCTACATCGTGTGGGAATGAGGCTTTAGGGTGTTCGGCATCAAACTTGTATCACTCCCGCTAATCCTCCTCCTCCTCCCCCCCCCCCCCCCCCCTCTTCCTCCATCTGCCCCCTTCTCCCTCCCGTTCCTGCATGTATTCATAGGACTCCAGTTTCCAACCAGGGATTTGTCCTCTGGTGCGGAAAGTTGTGCCTTTCTTTCCAGGCAAAAAAAGCCGTGGAACGACTATATTTAGATCCTCAACTTTCATCAGAATTATTCAGTTGCCATATGGTTGGTTGCCCTCTTATTAAATAGAATTGGAAAGTTTATCGTCTGTTTGAAGCCAGAAGGGCATTAACTCTGTGTTAAAGCATAGAGTTAACGCCCTTCTGGCTCCAAACAGACGATATAGCTTGTCAAACTGGGATCTTGTATTAGATACTTTGTTGATTTAGCTTAATTTTACAATTCAATATCTGTTCTCCCGTCAATGGATCGACAATGGATCTATTCTATAATGTTTTGAAAAGAGCGTTTTTGAATATTTGAAGCAGAATGATGTATTATTTAGTGTATTCAAATTTAGTCTTGCCTTTTTTGGTGTGTGTGATACCTTCTGTTTTCTATGTCCGTTCAACAACAAATGTTAAAGATAACCTGAAATTTGTCATTCTCTTCAAGTTTCTCTTTTTCAAGAAATATTCTACTTCATATGTATATATTCTAGATTACCTTGCCCTTTATACTTGTATTTTATCACATGAAACTTTAAAAAGTACCTCTTTGCCATTCATGTAAATGTCATGAATGGGTATTGAGCTATAAGATCAATACATGGATTGCTCCAATTATAGGACACTTAGTAATGCACTCATGATATATCCACCACCATAAGACTCCTATTGAAGGGGGGCATACAGGAGATACACTCCACCAACTATAGGGGTGCATTTTTGCCCCCCTCAGCGTGTCCCATGAGGAATCTCTCTTCTCTCTTTAAGTAGACTCATACATGAAAGCTTTGATCCTATACACCCCTAATTTTAAAGACAAATTTGAATGGCTGCTGTAAAAATTCAACAAATTTAAGAGAAATTTTGTTATACATGTATGAGAAATAGTTCTGCAACAAGGTCAACCTTGTAATTCTTGTAGAGATGAAAAACTTTATTTTAGCTCAGCTGTACTCATTACACAAACTTGTGTCAAATCAAGCAGTTAGAAATTGCACAGCACATCTCTCTTGTTAAACTTGTGAAGAAAAAAAGATTTGATTTTTATTAATTGATATTATTTTTTAAAAAGAGGTATCCATTCTTCAACTCTTGTTGGAGTAAGGACTTCATATTTTGCATTATTTTGAAAACCGTGTTTTAACTGCAATGTTAATGAGTATGTTGATTGCCTAGAGAAATCCATATATTAATTGGGTATATGTGTCTTTTTTCTTTTCTTATTTTTCCTATTCTATTCACTTTTATTCTATTTTTAATTCTATTTCTGTGTTTAGTAACATGACACAAAAAATCGTAATATTACAGAAAAATATATAAACACGTTTTCAGACATTAACAATTTACTTCTAAATACAAAGAAAATAGATATGTAGAGAAAAGAAAATGAAGGAAATTAACATTTTACAATGAACAGAATTTGTTGATGGCAGCCTCAAAGTAAAAAAGCAAAATAGAACTAACAAATTTTGATGGCTTTGTGCTAAGACATTTAAAAACACTTTCTACGTGTATATGCTGCCTGCACCAACAAAAAGTGTTTAACAACATGATCTGAATTTGTCATGACAATATCAGACTTTTTATAGAATCAAGAATTGAGATCACCACCACAGAATTGTTGAGAATTTGAGTATAAATCCATGACTAGTCAAGTGGACCTAATGCTGGATGAAAACAATCATTTCTGCTTCTGCCCCCACACTATTGGTCTGACGGGAAAGGGATTAATGCAGGTAGTCAGGGATTAATATTGTCACACCCGGAAAATAAAACCTCCCTTGGCCCACACATATCAATATTTATTGATGAAAGGAGAGGGGTCTTACTCACTGATCCTTTTCTTTATCTTCTGTTAATCACCCAGGATTGTTGATGTCAAATGAAGGCTATAAATCGCTGAAAAAAGGGCAATCAATTTACAGATGCATCTTTGAGTACCCCACTGAGTTTCCTTTGCTGGGGGATTATTTGTTTTAATCAAAAGGAAACAGTTTACCTAAGTACTTCTACGATTGATTGCATAACTTCTACATCTGTCTGGCAACAAGTAGCTTTGTTCTTTTTTATTTCTGGGGATGTTTCCTTCCCAATTTGGACAGACACTGTGAATTGAAACAATGACTGTGAATAAGTGTAGTGCTGTCGTTTCTTGCAGTCCTTCTACAACAAAGAAATGTTCAAAAGTAAATATCACTGACCTAAAATGTACTGATTTTGATGAAAGTTTGACTCATCATAATTTTCTTTCTTGGGATCACTGCACTCTAATATTAGAATGTAGAATACATGGTGACTAAATCTGCTTTGAAATTATCCTTTTCATGTATATTTCTAAAGACTCAGCTTGTAAGTTGTTATAATATCATTTGGTCTCCTTTGCAAAAGTTTTTTTTTTTTCATTCATCCACCTCACCTTTTTTTATACCAGAGCTGTACATTGGTGTATTCTATATTGAGAGTGTTCATTGAAACTTTTTACTTTCACTAGAAATTTGAGAATATTCCCTGTTGAAATTAAAATTCTATATCCCTGGATGAAAGAAAGTCCCCTCAGCACGTAATAATATACACCAATGTACTTTAAGATTTTCCCCTAGCTGAATTTCCTAACTTTAAGTCCAAATCTTCTACAATAGTATTCACAATTACATATTTTTTCAGTGCATGTTGCATGACCACTAGCACCTGAGTAAACTTTATGGTTTGAACGCACGCAGCAGGAATTCATACTTCTGGGGCCCAAAAGCCGGTGGTCATTTGTCCGCTAACAAATGTCTACCAGAAGTGAGAAAGAGAAGTTGATAAAAGTGATGATCTCCACAACATGGCCCTAAATAAGTGCTACAAGTTGCCTGGGAACAAAACCCTGCCCTCTCAACTTTGATCTTTGACATTGGATTGGAGTGGAGTATAGCTAGTAGGTGCCAGAGGGAAACTACAGAGAGAATCTGAAACCTGTGCTTTGGATCCTGCAAGGTGGAACTATTGTAATTAGGAGAACTTTAAGTGTGTTTCAAATATTCATACTTAGTAGATCTCTGCCCCTCTCCCCCCTCCCTCCCTCCCTCAAAATGAGCAAGATAACTTTGCAAGAAAAAAATGAAAAGTTTACTTGTGTAACAGTTAGAAAATATTTAAATATCTCAACCCCCTCTCTCTTTCTCTCTCTCCCTCCCTCCCTCTCCCCCCCCCCCCCCCCCATATTACCTCAAAGATGATCCTAATGAAAGGAGGAATCTAAAGAGGCTTCGGGTTCATGCCATAGCATTCCATCAAAATATGTTGTTCATAGACAGGATGATCTTGACATTTAGAACAGAGCCCTTGTAATGAATGGTATTCATCACAGCCAAACAAGACATAAGGCTAAAACAGATACATCAACAATGTCACAGTTTTTGTTTCAAAAGGAAACGCTTGAAAGTTTGTTGTCGTTATTTAAGAAACACACACCCATTTGTATTAATATGCCAAACACCATTTATCTATTGTAAGAGCAATGGAGATGAAATGCCTTGCTCAAGGATATAAGTGCTGTGCTGGGGAACGAATCTCTGCATTTCCATTTTCCAGTCCAGTGTTTAAACCACTCGACTGTGACATCTCTACTTTAGTAGAAGTTACCCAGTGGAGCTTTTTGTGATGCTTGGTACCCCATTAATTTGATATTGGCTATCACTTTTTCTTCGCCCAACTTTCACCCAAGTGATTTGCGGTGTCCATAGACTGCCAAGTCAAGAACTTTGAATTATATTTTCTGTGGATATCCAAATTCTACCGTCTTGCATATTATATTTTTTTAATGTCTGTCAGCCATTTTCAAAAAGAACCTTGAAGTATGACATCAAATAACTTTGTCTTTGATTACTTATTTCATCAGAAAGGGATATGGTTTTTAAATCTGCCTTATATTTTATTTATCGGTTAATTTATAGGGGACCAAGCTGTGTTGAAAAAAAGTATAAACCAACAAAAAATGGTGAACATTTAAGGAAATCCTTTTTCCTGTTTTAGAAAGACAAATATCTCCTTTTAAATGTATTATATATCTTGCGCACGTGCAGGATTTGAGAAAATATTTGTTTGGAGAAAATTGGAATTGATGACATTAAATATATAACATGAACAAAAGGAATTCCTCCATGATTTTATAATCATATGATTGAGTTGCCAATTGGCGATTAATGTGCAATGCCACATCTCATCATCTTTATAAATCCAGACAAATTTATAGCCTCATTATTCATCCAATTTCTCTTCCAGCTTTCAATAATCTGCTCTGATATGTCTCATTTTATTCAAATAATATGCAATCATGATTAAATTCCCTTTTAAGTAAAATTACCCCAAATTTAGTAATCCCAGTTCTCATCTCTCTAACAACTGAAATGTCATATTCAGTCATGGGAATAGTCAAAAAGATATAATGGAATACTCTATAATCATGTACCTCTTGTGGATTAAATTTCCAGATAACATTTTCTTTGAAATTCACTTCATATAACAGAAATGACAAGGAGTACAAAAAGTTAGATAACAACCAGGGAGTTGAATTGAATTTAACCCCTCATCTGCTCTTTACTCAAGGAGAATAAAATGGTAAGTGGCAGTGAATTGTAAAGTTATCAACTAGAAGAATCTGATGAAAATGCTGACCAAACCTGTACCATTTGAGGAGTTCTCTTTAAGCTTGTTAAATTTATAGCTCCTTTGAAACTCTGAATCCTAATCAAATAAAATGTGCCATTAATCATGCAGCTTGCCTATCATGGACTTGGATTGCAGACAGCAGTTACTTTTGTCATATTCAAGTCCAAAAAGACTGCTGAGTTTTTGCATTTAATCATCTCATCAAGTTCATACTACTCGTAACTGAATGAAAGCTTATGTGTAGGTTGTTTAAGAGCTAAGTTATTAAGAGCTAATTAGATTATCACACGTGATTATGCAGGCACCTCCAAAACCATAACACGTTTCAGGTTTGTTTCTTGCTCTTTGAAAAGCATAAATTCATTGGGTGAGTAATGTCTTCAGCGCAAAAAAAGTTATTTAGCTTTTAAGCATTTGAGTTTCCTAGTTATGCATCATTCTATTTACCATTATCATGTGCACCGTGCAAAACCACTTGTGGTTTGATGGAGAAAAAAAATATCCTAGACCAGTGTTGGATTTAGGGGGGTACAACCACCCTGTACCCTCGCACCCCCTTCTGAAGCCCAGTTATCATACCTTTAAGTCCACAAGTTCAGGATTGTGATGCCTCCCTCCCCCCTTAATAAAATCCTGGATTTGCCCCTGTTTTGAACCCTTAACTATATATGGTGTCACTGATTTAGGCAAGTACATGTACTTGACCCCTTTAGAGCAGTAAATATATCACCAGCCTCTCATGTGAAGTGACCACACATTTTGCAATTATTACTCCCCCTCCATTAACTAGATTTCATTTGATCAGGGGTCAAAATTTGTTTTCATTTTATCAACACTGACCCTTCCAATAAGGAGAGGGGTTTTTTTTTCCTTCCTCTTTTGTAGATCATTTCCCTAAATCATCTCCTCAAAAGTCAAGACGGATTTGAGCTCCTTTCTGCGTCATTGTATCCAAACTCCTAACGCCTCGAGTCTCTTACTGACAAGTGATAAATGACTGACAGTTGGCGCGGTGTCAGTTTTTGTCGGTCAAGCGAGTCATGTTGATTTCGGCCACGCTTTTGTCCACCTATCAGGTAACCTGCTTGACCAGTAGGTGATACTGACCAGTGGTCACTCGTCGGTCTCCACACATGTCCAGTCCCTCAGGCAGGCAATCAAACCCCCATTCCAATTTTCTGCCTCCCTTCCTTGCCCTCATCCTGTTGCAACTTCCGAAACAAGTGAACTTTCTTTTCTTCCTGGGTGCGTGCTTTTTATGACTCCCCTCCTACCTGTAAACAGTTTGACGCCACATCCAGAGAGGCTACATCATTGCCATAATTCTTGGAATTGACCGGATATTTTTTTCCAAGTTCAACATTCTGGAAGAAATAGCATCACAGATCAACTTTCATTGAGAGTCTGACGATGCTGTTGTATTGACCTAAATACTATTAAGCCTAGATTAACTTCACCTGTTTAATTCACTCACTTTAACCTTGTTGAGCTCTCAATTGCAGTAGGTTTCTTTATGAGTTAATGTGGTCTATATTGAGATGAAAACCCGTTGATTCCTTAAACAATATTTGTTAGATTGTTTCAACTAAAATGAGTATTCAGTCTATCTATTCTGATATTTCTAACAGGGTCATTTCATGAGATGATTACAGCTTGATGTTCCGTACTTAGATATTAGGTTTATTCATCGATTCATTTTTTTTTTTTTTTTTGCAATAGGTTAGAAAGCCTGTATCCAGTTAAGAAAAGGGAATTCAAAAAGTCGATACTGGCTGTACATTTTATTCAAAAATTGAAACCTGTCATATTTGGTCAGTTTTTCCCAATACACATATTTTGAATGATGAATTCCAAAAGACTTCCAAAAATGAATAGGCTTAAATCATTTGTTGAAATAGCTGTCATAATCAAAAATTGATGATTTGTGTTGCTGTTTGTTGTCTTTTATATGGACATTTTTTTAACCCATAGAATATGACTATAAAACCATGAACAATATCTCCTTTTCTTTCCCCCTGCAGTTTGAATTGGAGCATAGAAATTGCTTTTTAAAAAAGAGCTCAATTTAACTCACAGAATCCCTTTCGAGCTAAAAGCAAAGTTATTCTCTTGGAAAGGTGACTCTGAGTCCACCCTAGTTTCATTCATTCTCTTGTCAGATGATCCATCATTTCATTTGTCATCTCTTGTTGACTTCACCCATACTTTGTTTTGTCAGAAGTGACTAGGATAGTCACTCTTCTTTCCTATTTGATCCCCCTCTTTGTTGAATACCTGTAATTGCTGTGTTGACCTGTATTGCAGTTATGTATCGGTCTAGTCATGAAATATTCGCTGATTTTAGAAAATACAGAGAATGATGCAGTTTCATAAAGTTTATAAATCAAGTCTAGGTTTTTAGATAGAAATGATTTGTAAACTTTGTTATTGAATATCAAAACAAGTATGTAATCAATGGAAATTCAGGATATCTATTGGAAAACAAATGATGATTGTTAGTTTCTTTTCTGGATGCTTTGTAATCATTTAGTAACTCATTCATGGTTAGTCATCCTCTTGTGTAAAACACTTGAAGAAAGGAAAGAAATGGAGGAAGAACACATTGTCATTGTAAGTGCTATCTTTCCATATTTACTTCTTTTTTTGGGGGGGGGGCATGTTCTCATATTCTTTCTTCTATTTCTCATCTCGTGTCTTCATCCTCATTTCCATCATGCTCTTCTGCCCTCTACTTTTCATTCCTCTCACTGCATCTCTCATTGTCGCAGCTTTTCCAGCTCTCTTCATTCTTTTCTCTTCTCTTCTCTTCTCTTCTCTTCTCTTCTCTTCTCTTCCATCCTCTTTCTCTTCCCTATCAAACTCCACCTCTCTCCACCATCCCTCTGACCCAGTTTGGTTGGACTTTCTACTACACTATAGATCTTATCTGTAGTGCCTCTTTCCCTATGGCTTGCCGTCAATCGCTTGCCAACTGTGAGCCTAATAGACTCCGTATGAGCCTTATACTTCGCTTCTCACCCATACCCCAGAATCATTCTGTTTGTGAAATAAATGACAGAATTGTACTTCTTCTTACTCTAGAGGAAATCATTTTGTTTTAACAATATATGTATAGTACCCTGTTTCATGTTGACCCAGTAAGTACCATTGCAGTTATTCTGGTTAAAACATTATTGGTATAATGGGCTTTTGGAAAGGAGATTTAACACAATTGTCCATGAGTTCCGTCTTTTTGGGAGCAGTTGGTTTTGGCTGTACTCTATGACTAGAGTTTTACTTAGTGAATGCTTATTATTTAATTTTAAGTTTTGTGCTTCCTTTGATAAGACATTTTGTATGCACTGAAGTGTATAATCCCTTTTTTTTTTATAGTGTGGTCATTCTAGAGTTTGATTTTAATATTAGTTAATGAAAATCTGTTTTACAGTGAGTGCATGCAGTGGCATCATTTGGGTATTGATACACAAGTAACTTTTACCCAACATACAGACATAGATCTGTAAACCCAAATCCTTGGAAATTGTTATGCAAATTGATTTATTATGTTTATTAATGTGGAATCAAGTCATCTATTAATACATGTACTTATAGACATTTCATGTTATATGAAATTCAACATTTTCTAGTGTGTTGATTGTTTGTTGCCATTTTGTAAAGTAAGGTACAGTAGGCTATTGATCTTGTATAACAACAATTGGGATGACTAGACCCTGGTCTGAAAATATATGCACATTATCGAGCCATTTTAGATTACAAAAGAGAAATCTGAAGTGCAAATGTACAGAGGATGATTATAATCAAGACTTATGAATTTATATTTTATTTTGCCTATATTTCTGAAACAGGGTTTGTGCAATGCACCTTGATTTTACTCCTTAAATTGCTCTTTTCTTATATTTCCAAATACTCTAGAAAGTTTGCTGAATGATATTTTAGTTCATTTGATGTGCAGTTTTATTTTTGCTTGCCAGATTGCAGTATGCAGCTCGCTTTTTCTCGAGAAATATATTCCATTGTTCGTCCATTTTGTTATGCAGTACTTTGCTTATTTAAAGAGATGCTGTCTTGCTTATATTATATTTCATGCTTTTGAATGTATTTCCAGTGATTAGATGCTTCTTTGGAAAGTCTTGCAGTACTTTTATTCGTGATTTTGCTTGCAATTTGCGAAATGCTAGTAATATTGCTTGATGTGCCATTTGTTTTTAAAGCCTTGCCGTTTGTTGGTTGCCACTACTCTGCTTGTGCAAAAAAGATATCTCCTGTTTTCAACTCTTGTATAGTGGACATTTAGTCATTTATTAAACACTTGCCAACAGAGAGGACATGCCTTGTTTAATTAAATTTATCTCATCTTGCTAAATCATGAAATTTTATCCTGAATTCTTAGTGTTACGGTATATTGCTCTCAATTTTTTTTTGAAATATATCTTTTGTCATTGTCAGTGGTTTGAGGTAAATGAAAAGTAGACTGTTTGTGAATCAACTGACTTATGCATTTACATTTCTACATGTGTCTATGAACTTAATTGTATCTATAAATGTATCAATATTTATATCTACTAAATTTGCACAATGTTAATTGTAATCCATGCACTTTTTATGCAAAGTAGATATGGTGTAAGTGAACGAAATATATTAGTGGATATTGAAGATAAGTTATGTATAAACGTATGAATTAGGATAATACAGATATGTGTGATATCGATGGCAATACAAAATAGAAAGTTCTAACCTATTTTAAGTGCTTCTATTCAATATTTTGTAGTTCTTTGATGCATTAATTGAAACATTTCTTAGCATTTATATGTTATGTGCTGTATGTATCAATGTAAAAGAAAAGAAGTAAATTTTGAGATATTTTTGTCAAGTATTGTATCAATTAGTGGTTAAATAGAGCAGTATATGCTGCCAGTTTCTAGAATTAATTTTCATTATATTAGAGGATGAAAGATTGTTTTGTATAAAGATACACAATGTAGACAGTATACTGTCTCCTGAGAGCCAAAAGGGTGTTAACACTATGTCAAATTAACACCCTTTTGGCACTAACACAAGCAGACCATATATGTGACCCAATCACATCACCTGTCTCTTGTTAGACAGATACTGGATGTAAAAGATATTAGTTTGCTGGGGTTTTATTGACTATAGCAGCATATTTTGTGACCATTTTGGGCTGAATTCTGTAGCATCATGGCTTTTTGCTTAATGTACAGCATTATAAATGAACAACATTATAAATGCTGTACAGGTTTACTGCCATGGGATGTTCTGAACTCATCTATGCATTTTTACAGGGTTGCAAAGTTGTCTAATTTATGTATAATTAGCAAATATTATGTTTGGCTATTTTGGCTGTATGTGGCATACAGCTCTATGCATATAACTAAGAGAAAACTTGCCTACCGCTTATCTGCCTTCCTGTATTAACGTTATTGCCTACTTTCATTTAAAAGCAGAAGGTGGTAAGTGCCATTGTGAGGGGTATATCTGAGAACTGTAAATGTAAATCATAATTCGTCTGTTGAGGGCCAGAAGGGCATTAACTCACATATATACTTCAACACAGAATTAATGCCTCTCTGGCTCCCAAAAGATATTATTTTTGTTTTAAGTCATTGTTTGTAGAATCACATTCAGTAGGCCCTGTTGCATAAAACTTACCTTTGATGGTAACTTTGCCATCAATGGTAACTTCCATTTAAACCTTGATTTTGATTGTCTGTTGAGCAATGTTACTATAGTAGTTACCATTGATGGCAGAGTTACCGTTAATAGTCAGTTTTATGCAACAGGGCCCTGGTTTTAAAGAATATAAACACAATAAGCCTTATGGAATAGTAAGTAACTAGAAAATATTTAAGATTAATTGTTATGTAATTGCCTTTCAAAGTACTTGCTGAATTGTGAATAAAATGTCAATGTCAATCTGTTATAGGGCAGTTGATGGGCAGTGGAAGGCCTTTTACTTATTGTGAAATATATTCCATTGTAATGGTAGGAAAACTGTCAAAATAGTGCCGTACATAACTTAATAATGTGATAAAATCAGGTTTTGGTTTGCTGTACTGTTTAAAATAATCAGTTTAGAGATTCGGCTTCTGAAACTCCAATAATATTTTTAAAGTGACCTGAATACATTACTCATTCTGTTGTATGCCTTAGAATGAATGATTCATATTTAGAGATAAAGTTGAGTTCTGGTCATGAGATTGAATTGTGAAAGAAACTGTCTCAAAGCAATTGAGAAATGTTGATTATATAGCACATAAAAATTGGTGTATCCTGTAAGGATCACCAAAATGATAAGAAATTGACTCCATCCTGCTGAGAGTCACATACACTGCACACAGAAATGTTTATATGGGATTACACATAGATGTCAGGCCCAAATTTTTCAGCTGTTTCTTGTCATATTTTGAATGTGAGGGCATTTGAAGAGCAATCCTTTTCAGGGGACATTTCTACTATGATAGTAAAAAGAATGGGAAAGCTCACAAATTATTTTTTTACCTTTCTCAGAACTCGACCTCTTTACCTTTGTTAACCCTTTCAGGACAGGAATTATTTCAGGGGTAAATTGATCACATTTTGTTCCTCAAATTGGCAACAATACTATTTTTCTTTTAGTGCTACAAGATTGTAATAAGGGTAATGTCTCTGAAAACAATATACATGGTTAAAAGAATTGTCGAAAAGTTGAAAAAGTTGCCAATTTTGATAAAAAAACAATGATTTTGAACCTTTCAATGTGTTGCCAATTTAAGGCTTTTAAACCTTATTCTAATTTTTAAAATTCCTGGCATCAAATGCAAAATGATCATGCAACAAAAATGGACTCATGCATCTGGTATATTTTTTAGGGCTCTGGATCAAAAGTTAGTGAGCCAAACCACAAAATGTGGTCAATTGTCTCGAAAGGGTTAAATTCTAATTTTCCTTCTTCATATCTTCTTTGAAAAGAAATGGATTCATCTATCCTGTAAGAAACAGTCACAGATTCAAAGCAGATTTTCAGTTGATGAAAGGGCTAATGTCTAATAATCTGCATTATCTTAACTATTTCATGATTTATCCATTTCTGTGCGCTACCCTCTTTAAAATTAATGTGAATATAGATTTGTGTGCATTGTGAAATTCATTCATGTTTTTGTTATCACCACATCGAATCATGGTATGAAATTACAACAAGTGTGATCTGAACTTATGTATTTTTAAGACATTAGGCTAACTGAGGAAAAATTGTAATAACTGTCACCCATGAAACGTGAAGTTATTTTGTATTTTATGCAAATTTTTTGTTATGTCATAGAATCCTATCAGGGAATAAACGTTATGCACCTCCTTTTTTGTCTCCCTATATGTTGTTGTTTTTTTTAGATTTCATTGAAAATTTAAATTATATTTACAAATCTTAGAGTCATGCGTAAGTGCCAATGCGCATACGGTATTAAACGCATAATCTCACTGATAGGCTTCCCAATAGCGCGCGTCCCCTGAGCATGATCTGACCAATGCGGTGATGCATAATATACAGCACCAACTTGGAATTTAAGTGCGACTTTAAGTCCAACTTAACTCTTTGTGACCCCCCCCCCCCCCCCCGGAATCAAATTCCAATCTGTTGGTTTTCATACCACAGAACGATGAATGTTCCAAATCTTGATGAAAAATTAGAGATAGAAATATATATATAATAGATTATATATCATAATATATGAACGCTTTTATTCATGTATCTTGTGTCGAATTTTGTGACATACTTCTGCAGGAATCATCACTATATTATGTAAGGATAATGGTATAACATAAATGTGTCTGCTGTTATGTGAATTGGTGCTTGTTTATTTTGTTTGCGAATAAAAATTGAATGTTGTGGCCGAAATGACTCCTGTCTTATGATTCTATGTAAAATGTATATTTTGTATAATTTTTTTTTGGGGGGGGGGGGGGGTGTCATTATTGCGGTGAGTATGGCTTCTTTGCTATTATTGAGGGAAAATTTTGAGCTTGAAAGATGTGTGGTAGACATTATATGCTGGATGAAAGAGTATAAGTAGATTCACTTGAGAAATCCCAAATGTGTTTGATATTGAATATTGAGAATCAAGATGGATTCTTCATTATAATTGAGAGAAAATTTGAGTACAAGGGAGGATGGTTAGACATAATGGATGGAAGAGTGAGACTAAAGAGGTTTTCTTTTTAACAAATGGAGCAGAAAAGGATTCTGTGAATAAAAAGGGGGACCATCCAAGAAATATGTATCACGGGAAAAATCTTTAATGTACATAATCATGAAATGCCAGAAAGTGGACATATAGCCGCCGGGGCCAGGGCGGCTGTGCCCATCTCCATTCGAAACGCCAAGGCTAGAAGCTATTTATAACAACATGACAGAGAAATACTTCCCACACCCACGGGTATGTGTGGGCAGAAAACATATATCTGGGATAGCGCACCAGAAAAACTCACACGGAAGTCACTACATGTAGATCCAAATTAGGCGATATTGTAAATCGATAAGACCAACTTCCTGATGTCTTGAAGCGGTATGGATTTATCGATCTTGTTCCACATGATGTGTCTTTAATTAGGGTGATCAGTTCCTTAACTGATAGTCACCTCATCTTGTAAACCTCTGAATCAGAACACTTTATGCCTTCAAGATGACGTTATCAATTCAAACGATACGATATTACTTAATCATTTAGGGCGAAATCAGTTGTTTATGTTACGACCATCCCTAACATCTGCCGTTTTGGTATTCGTAATTCTTTTTATTACGGTTTCTTTTCCTTCAGTACCCTTTGATAATTGTGATTTCATAATGAGTGTAAAACATGAGAACCAGGGCGTGTCCTAGAAGTTGGATGTGGTGTGTTTCAGGTGTTGCTGAAATACTTGAATAATATGAAAAGTGAAACGATTACCGCAAATCTTGTTATTATTTGGGTTTTCCAGGTATGTGCATGATATTTCAATCTTTTATTCATTTTGTTTTTTTTAATGAAATTTGGTCCATTTCAGGGCAAGTATCTACGTATTTGTAGTAAAATTTAGCATTGGTACTGAAACGAGGTGTGCATACTATACCTTCTATCAGTAACATTTTTCTGCTTCTATCATGTCCCATGTCTTCTATAACTTCGACATTTAAGATTTCAAATATTTTTAAATGGAATTTTTCATACAATTTGTGTTGTTTATAGCCCATAATTTTGTATATTTCTTCTTTCTGATTAAAACTCTCTGTTTTGGTTCATCTACTGAAAAAAATGCTGCGTGTTCCAAGCATGAAAATAAAGCATCACAACTAATCGTTAAACATTTAAATGATAAAAAAATAATGATATTGAGAAACATCCTTGTTCAACATCATTTTCATCTCTGAAGTTGGGAGAAAAGTTACTATGGAATTGATTTTGCATTTATCCGTTTATTGTGAACTTTCCTGACTTCTTGGTCATCTAATTTAGTCAGATAGGTTCATTTTCTGTTGAGAACCTACATGTAGTAGATCGCTACACAAAAGCGACATCAATAACCTATATTGTTATATTGAAAACTAGTCGCTTGGAAGAAGAAAGAAGACGATTGACTTTTAAGCAGAAAATGCGATAGACTAAGGATAAAGTATCTAGTCAAATGAAGAGATGAGTTTAAGCAGCTGTAGTAGGGATTCAGGATTAGGAGAAAAGTCATGGGAGGAGAAAGGATTTCAGTGATGCATAAGAGAAAACGATAGGTTTACATTTGGGGAGCTTACATTATGAAGTCGGATAGGTCTTCCCAAGCCGTATCATGACTGGATTATAGCGAAGTCTTGGTGGGTATCAATTTTCATCACTTGTCTACGCTTGGAGCAAGTGGGTCTTTCCGAGGGATTGTGGAAAATTAAAGTGACCTGTGATTTCACAGGGAAAATAGGTTCATAATTAAGGAAAGGGCGGACCATAATGATTATAAATGAGGTAACGGTACATGAGGACATAGAAGTAACAGTCGGTGACGTCATGGGCGCTATCGAAAACGAAAGTTATTCAGGCATGCATGAGGAAATAGACAATATTGAATTGAACTGAATTGAAGGTTTCATTATTATTTCATCAGAGCCAGTGGCTGAGTTACGAAAGATTAGAAACATTGGTAACAAATATAAAGAATACGAAAATGCGCGTGCTTAAAATGTTCGTTCTTGTGGTTTGGGAGGCGAGGATGGTAGCGA